>VXBW01000781.1:0-10578 GCA_013400375.1 Thinocorus orbignyianus | reverse complement strand
CTCTCAGCCTGTCCTCACAGCAGAAGGGCTCCGTCCCTTGAGCATCTCCATGGCCTCCTCTGGCCCTGCTCCTACAGGTCCATGTTCTTCCTGTGCTGAGGGCTCCAGAGCTGGATGCAGTAGTCTTGGTTCTTCTAAAATAAATGGCTATGCTCCCTCTTTAGTCACTGGAGAAAATGAGGTTACTTTAAAGACCTCCTGAGGAAAATCCTGTCAAGTTGGTGCTAGATTCTACACAGGCAGACTGGCCCTGGAGGGTCTCTAAAGGCTTCAAGCTGTTGACCGCTTCAGTAGGCACCAACAGATACATGCTAGAAACCAAATTAGAGGGACTAGATTTCCCTGGCAGACCCTCTTCTGCCTCCTAAGTGGTCGGTGAAGGAAGAGGGACCCCACCAGGATTCGCTAACGATCTGTTAGCAGTAGAGGAACTGGTGAGCTAGTACCTCCACTGGTGCCCAGTGTTGGGGAAACCGTAAGGTCATGGTGAAACATCTCACAAGCTGTTTAAATAGAACCTGACAGAGAATAATGGCTGTGAAGGATGTGAATTACTCTCTGAATTATTGACGTACGTATGGGTAAGGAGTAGAGAACGTCTATATGCTAAATTCACTGAAAGAGGGGAGATGGAGATGAGATCTGAGGAAGAACTTCCTTATTGTGAGGGTAGTGAAACCCTGGCCCGGGTTGGCCAGAGAAGCTGTGGCTGCCCCATCCCTGGAGGGGTTCAAGGCCAGGCTGGATGGGGCTTGAAGCAACCAGGTCTGGTGCGAGGTGTCCCAACTCAGGGCAGGGGGATTGGAACTGGATGATCTTAAAGGTCCTTTCCAACCCAATCCATTGTATGATTCTGTGATTCCCAAGAAGCGAAAAAACGGAGAGGAAAGGAACTTGTCTAGTGGAGGTGACTCTTAGCGTTAGCAACAATCACTGCCTGTCTTTTGACTTTGAGCTTTATGTCACAGGGCAGCGGGGAAATCGCAGAGGACAAAATGACAATAAGCTAAGGATGATAAAAGAAAACCTATCGGAATCAATTCAGTATAATTCGTTGAGGGATGGGGAAAGTATATGAGGATCCTAAATTTGTGCGGCTTGTCTTATGAGGGTTTAGTGAGAAATTGCTCTCCCCTAAGCAGGACCTTGATTGAGGTGATGGACAGGCAGGTGTGGAGACTGGAAATCAATAGCTGCGATAGATTCAGCCAGGATTCATTAGTTTGCAGGCGGTGGAGCCTGAGATCTTCACGGCGCAGTCACTCAGAGCTCACGTGGCTTCAAGGGGACGTATTTCCTAGAGTAGAAAGGCAGGATTTGGCCCTTGAAATTATCATAAATACTTTCCAGGTGATTTATGAATAAGCTTTGGGTTCCAATTTTATTAGCAATGGTTGTATAATACCTCAGCTTCTTGTGGCTGAAGGTTTCTCCTTCCCCTGTGTGGTCTTGGGGAGGGAAAACCTATTTACTGCGTGGCTGAGGTGTGCTAGTTTTATTCCTTAGTGGACCCGTCTGGGTCTCTTGGGTACCTTTATCCTTCTCTTGCTTTCTCTTAGCTGAAAAGATTCACATGAGGAGAGGAGAGAAGGTTTGAATTTTGCTCCGGAAAAATCACACCACCCCATTCCCCCCAGTAAAACCAGCAGCGGAGAAGCAGTTGGCACATCCCAACTGGGACCCCTGTGCTCCACACACTTTTTTTTTGGTGAGGCCCCATCTGGAGCCCTGGGTCCAGTTCTGGGCTCCCCAGTCACAGAATGACAGGGTACAGCAGAGGACCGTGAAGATGATGAGGGCCTTGGAGCATCTCGGTGATAAGAAAAGGCTGAGGGACTTGGGTCTTTTTGGTCTGGAGAAGACTGAGAGGGGGATCTGATCAGCACCTAGGGTGGTTGTCAGGAGGATGGCACCAGTCCTTTTTCAGTGGTGCCCAGGGACAGGAGAAGAGGGAACGGGCACAAATTGAACGTAGGAAGTTCCATGTCAACAAGAGGAAGAACTTCTTCCCTTTGAGGGTGTCAGAGCCCTGGCAGAGGCTGCCCAGAGAGGTGGTGGAGTCTCCTTCTCTGGAGAAGTTCCAGCCCCACCTGGACACATTCCTGTGGGACCTGCTGTGGGTGGACCTGCTTTGGGAGGGGCTTGGATCAGATGGTCTCCAGAGATCTCTTCCAACCCTGTAGCATTCAGTGATTGTCTGTGGTAATGAAGGCAAATGATGGAGGGCTTGAATTTGGCTCATAGTGCACAAAATTAATTAGTTACAACCCTTCTGTCATTTCGTCTTCAAAAATTATATGAACTGAACAAGTGTTCAGTGGTGAGCTCCCTATCTTGGGCTTAAAAAAATTAAATAAAGTTTTAATGCCATTTTTTCGGGGTGGAATTAGCTCTGAAAGGATTTTGCAGCCAGAGCACTAACGTTATATCCAATCCTATAATAAAGATTTTTTTATTATTGACAAAATAATTTCACTATTGCTCATCCTGGATACACGGCTCTTGTATCCTACATAGTGTTAATCTCTTAGGGGAATTAATTTCCTGACCTGAATTTTTGGGGGTAATATGGCTTTAAATTTTTGCAGAAAAATACCCGAAACCCTTAAGAGCTTTCATATTTATCAATTTGAAGTTATCGTTGGGTTTTGGGAGGCTTTGGCTCCCGTTGATGAGCAGAAAGAGGGAAGGATAGCGCTGGTACGTAGAGAGCTACAAGTTAAATCACAGATATCCTGCAAGGGATGCTAATAACAGATATTAATAGTAGGTAAAAGCTGTTTTATCCAGCTCTGCCTAGCGATGTCTGTATTAAATCCTGTAGGTGTAGCTGACATTGATAAATGAAGTGGACGAACGTTCTCATTTCCACCCACTCCATTTCCCTCTCCCTGCTCTGCAGAGCTGCTCCCTGTGTAACTGGGGGGGGCTTTTACTGGGTCTCTGTAGTCCCAGTGAATCCACCAACCCCCCGCTACTGGCAGCTCTGCCCAGACCCCCAGAGGGCTACCCCCATGGGTGCTCAGAGGGAGGTGAGGGACCACATCCTGACTTTGGTGCCCGACAATGCAGAAACATCATCCCTGAGGTCCCTGGGCCACACAGGAACATGTGTACAGACACACCCTGGGTAGCAGGATTTCGATTGACCTAAAAGCAGAACTTAATTAGCTCTTGAGCATTAAGACCGCAAAGATGATGAGGGGCCTGGAGCATCTCTCTGATGAGGAAAGGCCGAGGGACTTTGGACTTTTGAGTCTGAAGAAGAGAAGGCTGAGGGGCGATCTGATCAACACCTAGAAATCCTTCAAGGGTGAGTGTCAGGAGGAAGGGAACAGTATTTTTTCACTGGTGCCCAGTGAGAGGACAAGAGGGAACAAGCACAAACTGGAACATGAGAAGTTCCATCTCAACACGAGGAGGAGCTTCTTTCCTTTGAGGGTGACAGAGCCCTGGCAGAGGCTGCCCAGAGAGGTGGTGGAGTCTCCTTCTCTGGAGAGATTCAAACCCCACCTGGACACATTCCTGTGGGACCTGCTTTGGGTGGACCTGTTTTGGCAGGAGGTTGGACTAGCTGGTATCCAGAGATCCATTCCAAACCCATAGTATTCTGTGATTTTCTGCACTGTTTGAGATGATTACAGGAATGGGTAGTAGATGCCTTTTGTTAAGCAGCAGGCAGCGAATTTAAAACAACCAACAATAAACAAGCCAAAAATAAAATAATTCAGTGATTAACACTGAAATCAAGATTCTTTGGTTAATAACTGCAGATTAAATCCTGGCAATTTTGGAAGGAATTGTATTTATTTCCCAAGCTTTTGTGTGTTGTCTTGAGTCGAGGGATAACAAACCCCTTTGCAATGAAATTAATTTCACAGCGTTGCTGTCAATGACAAAGCCCAATCATTCTTCTTTTTTTCAAGACTGGAGCTTGGGGTAGCCCAGCTAAGATTTGGAGAAGAGTTTTGAGAGTTTTAGCTGGGAACTTAACAAGTGAATAAAACCCCGGGAGGGATTATGTGCTTGGCCAGTGCTCTGATTTACCCTTTCCCTGTCTTTTTCCTTCTTGCCTGGGTGTTAGGAGGATGGGGCTGGTCTTGTTTCAGTGGTGCCCAGTGACAGAACAAGAAGGAATGGGCACAAACTGGACCATAAGAAGTTCCATCTCAATGTGATTAGGAACTTCTTCCCTTGGAGGGTGGCAGAGCCACCATAAAATAAAATCAGCTGTTCCTGGGGTGATATGAGTCTGGATTGGATTTTTCGGTTGGTATTTTTGGATTTCTTTGTTGACCATGAAGGCAAATAACTCCTATTGCCTGATATCCATGTTCCCACACGCCACCTGCCTACTGAACATGCAGTTTAATCAAAGAGACAAATCTGGAGGCAGCAATTAATTGAACCGGGTGGATTTTTTTCCCTCCTCCCCTTTTCATGGAGATGAATTTAAACCATCAAGTTGTTTTCCATTCGAAAACATCACGCTAAACCAGACAGCGATGTTTTTCCCCCTGTGAGGAGAAGAATGAAAGAGAGCAAAAGCCTTAGGGTAGAGGGCACCAGTGTTTTCCCAGCAAGAGAGGGCTTCTTGGTAGAAGAGGGAGTCACGTGTTTAAAATCCTCGTCTTTCTATTCTCAGCCGCTGGGACTTCACTTAGACCTTCACCTCTCCTTAGGTTCTATTAAATAGAGTATCTGAAATAATATTTATGCCTTTCTTTTCACAGCTGAGGTTTAAACACTGAAGTTTGTGGTTTGTTTTGGGGGGTTTTGTTGTTGTTTTTTTCCCCCTATCCATGAAAAGTGCAAATGAAACCAGAATATTTTACAGCTCGTTGTGAAACCCCGTCACGTTTTCCTTCTGGATGACTTTGGGGTAATCACAAAAGGGATATTTTTTACCTAAAATATCCCTTCCTTTACCTAAAATATTCCTTCCCCTTACTTGGTATTCAGTGTGCTCTCCTTGTCAGCTTGTTACTAAATGATTTTACAGCTGTTTTTTTCCGGTTGCAGACCATTTTATGGCTAGAAAAAACACTGGTGTGCTCGCTCATTCCACTCTCCCCTTGTCCATCGACCCCTGCTTTTTCCCCACGCTTCCTCATTGGAAGCTTGATGGTGTTGCCTAGAGCTGCAGAAGGGTTTTCTAGGGTGCAAAACCTCTTTGCTCTGAGGGTGGTGAGACCCTGGCCCAGGCTCCCCAGAGAAGCTGTGGCTGCCCCATCCCTGGAGGGATTCAAGGCCAGGCTGGATGGGGCTTTGACCAACCTGATCTGATGGAAGGTGTCCAGGGATCAAGCGAGATGGTCTTCAAGATCCTTTCCAACCCAAACTGTTCCGTGGTGCTGGTGATGGCCAGCCCACATGCCTTGGTACATTGGTGTAGGGTGGTTCATGCCTCTGATGGAGCTTTGGGTTTATGGTATAACTGAGAGGGAATTTGGGATGGAAATGTTGTAAAATCAAAGGCACAGCTCTATGGACCTTGCAGCTGGTGGAGAGAAGGTGAGATAGAGGAGAGTGGTGATGATGTCCACTTTGTCAAATTGGTAGGTCACCTTTCAAGGATGAGCTGAAGGTGAAGCCGGGAATTTCACAGAGATTTCCCTGGATTCAAGTTGTGGCGTTTAGTACTTTTATGGAAAGAAATGGCAAATCCATTGGATCTCCAGTTTGGAGATAATGGGCTTTTTGGGAGACTGGGTTCTTGTGTAAACTGGAATCGGAGGAAGATGCTGAGAAAGCAGTGCTGTCTCTTGGGCAACAAACCTGTGTGCAACTGGGAGAGGGGCTGTCGAACATCTCTGATGTTTTACCAGGTGCTTAAAAGTGACTGTCTGTGCCAGGACTCAGGCTGTGCCCGAATGCGATGGAGAACATCATAAGGTTCTTCAGGCACCATGTGTGGTGGCAGCTGGAAGGGTCCCGTTGGTGTCCCAGCCCAGCACGGCTTTGCGGGTAGAAGCAATGACAGGGAGCGGGTTGCAGAATGGAGAAGAAATAAATTCAGCTCAAATTGAGTAACAAATACCTTGGTAGTGACTTTCCTGCTTCTGCTGAGATGGATTTTCTGAGGCGTTGTCACCTTCTGACGCCTGCTGGCAGGAGCTGAAGTTTCTAGAGAGTTAAATGCAAATAGCTCCCATCCATCTATGCCGTTCACTGGCAGAATTTAGCTGGCAAAATGCGTATTCAAGGCATTCCCAAAAAATTCAAGGGGCTTTGTTTGAGACGNAGAGAGAGATGGAGGAGGAGGAGGAGGAGGAGGGAGCACAATGGAAAGAAAATACTGGGGGAGTAGGTAGGTGCTTCCCCGGGAAGGAGAGATGACCTGCTTGGCTGGCCGAAGGTTACTGGGAGCACTGGGATGTGCTCGTTACTCCGCTCTTTTCTTGCTGGGGTAAGCAAGACCGTGGTGGATGATGGAGGACTCTTCCCCAAGCGTGAAATCCTTGGGAAATCTCCCTCCCTCGCCTCTTTTCCTTCAAAGAATCCCAATTCCTATCCTGTTGCTCTGCGAAGCACAGGAATCGAATTCCCCTCCTCCCCCGGTTTTAGCAGCAGCAGCCAGATGTTGGGACAGCCAGATGTGGGACAACCAGATGTCGGGGTGGCTGTGTAGGGATTAGGGGCTGGAGAGGAGGATACAGATGTGCTGCAGGGGGGTGGCAGGGATTGGTAAGGGGGGGAAATAGAAGAGGGAGTGTTTGGATGCATGAACAAAAGCTCCCGTTGAAAGTGGAGTAAAGACAAGAGAGAAGCGAAATGGAATAAGACATAAACTCTGGAAATGATGAATGGCCGCGTTTGGGATGTCTATATATGGGAAAGGAGCTGCTGTGCATAATTAAACAGGGGATAAATGGAAACGTACGTGGTCACTACTAACTAAAGAGGATGATAAATGAGTTCTCCCCCATCATCTTCATACATTATCGTCCGCTGCAGGTTACTAGCCAGGCATTTGTGCTATTTATTCTACTTCCCTGGATTCGGCCAACTTCTTTGGGGAAGTCGACGAGACATGATTTGATTCCTCCACCCGACGGGGCCACGCGTTCGTCTTCCTACAACATCTCTCTCCCCTCTTTCCTGCTAAAACTCAGACACAGGAGGAAACTAAAGGCTTTTCTCAAATTTCTTTTTTTCTCCCCACCCCTAGAATAGGCCTTTTTGTGCTCATCCTTCAATGAAGAGAATTGATGATCAGCCTCCCATTAGGGAACATGCTGAGATCAATTAAAAAGAACCCCAAAGTGCAATTTACCCTCCTAACCTTTGCCAAGTGCCTGGAACCAAGGCGCTAATTTAAGAAGCCAGAGAAGTGTCCTGAATTACTTTTAAACAGTATTTTAGTATATGGAGTCCATAAGCTTGGTTTCTTTTCATTTCAAAAGCTGAAACTGCTGAGAGGTGGAATGGGGAAGGTTCCACGGAGAGCTTTGGCTGTCACAAAGACCCATCTCCTGGACTTGGTGACACGTAGGGCTCATGACTGTCACGAGGGATGGACATCTGTGGTGATAAATGTCATCTCATCCCTCACTAAAGAGCTCACAGGGCAGCCAAAGCCGTTGTCAAAGGTGTCAGGTCTCAATGGTGGTGGTGGGACACAAAGCTACGCTTGGACGTGGACCTGCAGACATCCCTGGTGCTGTGCCACTGACCTACCTTTCTGGGCAGTGACCTGGTGGCTCACCAACATGCTGATGGGCACGTAACTCTTTCTGATCCAGAGGTGGATGTGGGAATTCGGGTAGTGCTTGGGGAGAAAGGCTGAAAAGTTAAGAAGAGATTGGATCCTTGTGGCCAGATATCAGAGGAGAGAACGTGGCTCCCTTCTAAATTTCATGGACTTAAAGCCCATGTAGAAAATTCATGCAGTGAGATGGGTTCCCATTCCATGTGGGGAGCTGTGTTGGTCAGGGTGACTTGCTGGTAGTACAATACATCCTTAAAGCATAGAGGAACAACCCTGTGCTGCAAATAAGCCAACTCGCTGGCTCCATTACACTGTTCTCTCTCTCTGGTTTGAGAGCAGGAGGTCAGAGAAGAAACAAAGCCAGCCGAAAGCTCTAGGGATGGTTGTTCAACGTGTTGTCAGGTTTGGATTTGGATTCTCAATCTTTCTTCTTCTTTCTGCCAGTGAAAATAACAGCACCCTTCGGGGCAGCTTATAGTATCAGTGTATGTCCTGATGTATTTTAGATATCTCAAGAGATGACTGAGATCGTAGTGTGTTTCGGTGGAGGTGACTCCTTCCCCCAGTTCGTTAATGATTTTGCAGAGATTAAATCACTACGGTAAATACAATTATTTATGGGCATTAATGAAGGTCAGGAAGATATTTTCCATCTGAGGGAGATGCGTCTGTATTATATTAAACCCCCCAAAATTCCATTTTTCAGGTGTTCTGATTTAGCTTTATGACATCAATGTGAAGTGCCTTAAGACCCAGAGGAAAATTAGTTTAAATTCATGATGAAAATAACATACAAATACAGATTATATGGAGCATTTCCATCTTCTCTTCCTCTGCTTCTATTTTTTTTTTTTCCTTGAAATTACACTGAAAAACACAATGAGTCTATAAAATGCCTCCTTGGAAAATAATAAAAGGTAGGATTAATTTACCCGGATAACATTAATATTTAAAGAACAGATGTTTAAGCAATCATAGTGCTACAAACTCAGGTTGAACTTGAAATACCTTTACTTGTGAAAAAAAAAAAGATTTGAACAGGTTGCCCAGAGAAGTTGTGGAGGCCCCATCCCTGGTAGTGTTGAAGGCCAGTCTGGATGGGGCTTGGAGCAACCTGGTCTGGTGGGAGATATCCCTGCACATGGCAGGGGGTTGGAACTGAATGATCTTGAAGGTCCCTTCCAGCTCTAACCTTTCTATGATTCTATGACTGTGCTTGCCTGGGTAATGTTGTACCCGACCGTGTTCCCTGCTTTACCTCATCCATGCCCTTAGCACGGGTTGGATCAAAGGACCTCCTCAGGTCCTTCCCAACCCAAGTCTTTCCATATGTTCACTTTGGACTAAAAGGATGATTGCTCTGAAACCTCCAAGGCAGAGCTGGGAACATTATTTTATTAAGCTCTCTAGAGGGAAGTTAAGAGCCTCAAAGTCCCCATGTAGCTTCTGGAGGCACCTTGAATGATGGTGGCTGAAAGCCAACTTTCCTCAGTGGAGATGGGAAGCTCTAGCTGAAACCCTGAGCAATTGCAGGATGGAGGTTTTATTTGCTGTGTGTGTGTTAGGTTCAGATGCTGTAACTCAAATCTGAATATTACTTTCTTTATAAAATCCAATTCCCTCTGACAGAGGCTGATGCTGCTGATAACTGCCAAACCTCCTCCTTTTTGACTAAGTCTATATTTTAGCTTCTGAGCTTCATTGCTACCTGACAATCAAGAGAGAGTTCATTTTCTTCTGAGAACAAAATGTTATGAGGAGAATATGTTTCTCTTTTCTGCCTAAGATGAATGTAGTGGGTATTTTTTTTTGGTTTTTCTTTACTTTGGTAGCTGAATTCCAAAGGCAATAACACTAAACAAGGAGAAGAAAGGGAAAAGACACATTAAAAACCTGCTTATATTCTCGGTACTTTCTGCTGTTATTACTTTGGAGCAGGTTCTAAAGAGTGCCCTGCACGGGGAGAGGTTTTTGAAGGTTGATTGACAGCACCCAGCTCCTTTTCTTCTCCAGACTTTCTTCAAAAATAAGACAAGACACGGTGGGTTCTTTGTAAATCCACCTGCTTGCTTGACCGTGTGGTGGAGGCCGTGGGAAATCGGCCTGTCCCCATCAGTGCTCTGCAAATGTGTAGTGGGAGTGGAGGAACCTCTCCATTTTCATCACCACCGTGATAGGTTGATAGACAACAGGATGCCCATGAGGCAGCAGCAATGTGCCCTTATGACCAAGAAGGCCAATGGCATGCGGAGGGGCATTAAGAAGAGTGTGACCAGCAGGTGGAGGGAGATCATCCTTCCCCTCTGCTCTGCCCTGGGGAGGCACTGGAGCACTGGGTCCAGTTGTGGGCTCCCCAGTTCAGAAGGGACAGGGAACTGCTGGAGAGGGGACAGCAGAGGACCACCAAGATGATGAAGGGACTGGAGCATCTCTCTGATGAGGAAAGGCTGAGAGACCCTGGACTCTTCAGCCTGGAGAAGAGCAGACTTAGAGGGGACCTCATCAATGCTGAGCAATATCTAAAGGGTGGGTGGCAAGAGGATGAGACCAGACTACTAGTGGTACCTGGTGATGGGAAAAGGGGCAGAGAGTGGCAGAGCCCTGGCAGAGGCTGCCCACAGAGATGGTGAAGTCTCCTTCTCTGGAGATGTTCAAACCCCACCTGGACATGTTCCTGTACAACCTGCTCTAGGTGGACATGCTCTGGCAGGGGGTTGGACTAGATGATCTCCAGAGGTCCCTTCCAAGCCCTATTGGTTTGTGATTCTGTGATGCAAAGGTGTTCTGCACAAGAAGGTGACTGATCTTCACTGACTTCATTCACCCTGGTATTAACTCTCAAGTTCATCCAGTCCAACTCCTCTGCT
>VXBW01000780.1:51901-80613 GCA_013400375.1 Thinocorus orbignyianus | reverse complement strand
TTAAAACCAAAGGTCTAGCTATATTCAATTTTTCTGAATTCTCCTTTCTGTCAGTTTGTGTCAGTTCCTCACCCAGCCATCCGAAGGATGGGACACTTGTGTAGTCAGGATCTCCTTTTTGGTTTCCAAGAGCCTGCCAACACAAGCACTTCCCCACTCACTTCCTGCTTCCTGGTGGCCTCGTGAGTGGGAATCTCACCTGGGAAAGCATCCCAACCTTCGAAAAACAGACCTTAGGGAAAGATGTTGTGTCCAAGTTGGTTCCGTAATGGCAAGTCAGTCCTGCCAGTCCAGAGAAAGTTTGGATTTGGATTAAATTCTGTTCTTTCCAGCAAACACCTCCAAGGGATTGTGATTCACTTGATTTCTTCTCCTGCTTTAAAAGAATAGAATTTGCAAATATTTTCTGATCTGAGACCTCTCTGGTCATGTTTTGGTGATCTGTTAAATGAGAACTTATCAGGGATTCTAGTTATTTTTCTTCAGAGATTGCGTTAAGATGAAACATCTTTAATAACTCAGGAGAAACAAGGATTTATGTAAGGATATGTTTCTGTTAATTACCTGAAAATGTTCTTTTCACAGACCACTCACCTCTGAAACTTCACTACTTAGAAGATGAATGGTAACAACGTTTAAACTCCTATCTTTCATGTCTATAGATATCTTTAATTGGATTTCTTCTGTTGTTTCTCTAAGATGACATAGAAGTAGAAAACAGGGGCTAGCCTCAGTGAAAGCCAGTCAGCTCCATCCTGATTAAATACTGTATATGCCTGGGTTTGTCTAGGGAAAAATTCTGCACCCTGAATATGGCTATGTAGAACTACTTAGGAAAAAAATGGAGAGAGATATTTATGCATTAAATATGTGTTGATTATTTGTCAAAGCAAGACCCAAAGTGGGAACCTGAGTCTGGGTGAAGTAAAGGAATATGTGTGCATTGTTGCTTTTACATAGGATTATTAAATCATGTCATTTTCAGACATCTAACTTTTTAATCCTTCTCTTTTGGCACTAAAACTGCATTACTGAAGTGGGAGTAGGCAGATTTTAAAATAACAGCTTGCAACTTTAACCCTCTTTTGAATTTAGAGAGTTTTGTGGCCAGGTGTGTCTTCTCAGTTTTTTTTAAGTGTTGGAATTATTCTGTATTTATCGACTGAATAAATAATAATCCTTTGTTGAAGACTAGGCAGCTGGGAAACTATTTCATTAAAATGCAAAATCTGTTGTATTTTCTTGTATTAGTATTACCCTGGTATGATTTTATCACTTACAGCAAGTCTACTTTAAAAAAAAAAAAAAGAGACATTTAGAAATTACAGGCAGATCATAGGTAATGCATCTAGACTTCATTCTGCCTTTGAAATCATAGCATTTAAAAAGCATTCGTAAGTTGTAATGCTTCTAAAACTGGAAATGATTTATACCTACGAACAAGGGAACATAATGAGAAGACCTAACCATCTGCTCTGAGAGTGAGTAGTCCACTGTTCTAAAGCACCAAACTGACATACCTTTTAAAATTAAGACAATCTCTTACTTAGCTCTTTTACGTGCAGCTACCACTTCTCTTATGTAGGTCACCAAGTTACAGGACCTGAGATATTAAAAAAAAAATATATATATATATTTGAGACAAAAAAAAACCCACCTTCTGTTCTTTGAGAAAGTCCTGAGCACTGAATTTGAAGGAGTACAATAGACAGCAGAAAGACGAAATGAATAAAACTTGCAGTCAGCCACCGACACTGCAATTGGTAACTCTGTTAATGTTCCTAACGTTACACACACACTCTGGGATCAAGACAACTTGTATCCAATTCAAGAAAGAATCTTTTCATCTCTTTCTTTAACAGTGAAATATGCAAAAGTGCTATGCAATTTTAATGGGGAGTAGAATCTATAAATGTTTAAGGGCATTTATATAGTTTTAAGTTAATTTTATAGTGTGGCAGAATGGCTGAAGGTGCCTGGAGATCATTTAGTCCAACTGCGCTGCTCAGACAACTGTCAATACAGGACTGTGTCCAGTCGGGTTTTAATACCTTCGAGGATAAAGACTCCACAACCTCTTTGGGCAACATCTTCCAGTGCTTGATCGCCCTTAGAGTAAAAAGAGCTTTTCTTCTATTTAGCCAGAATGTCTTGTATTTCAGCTGATGCCCATTGCCTCTCCTCGTTTCACTAGATACCAGTGATAAGAGCCTGGGTTTGTGTTCCTTAGTCCCTGCTTTCAAGTATGTATACACATCAATAAGTTTTCCTAAGGCTTCTCTTCCTTTACCAGTCCACCAGTCCCTGCTCTCTCAGCCTCTTCTTGTATGTCAGGTGTTCCAATTCCAGTCACTTTTGTGGCGTTTTACTGGACACACTCCAGTATGTCCTTGTGTCTCTTGCACTGGACTGGACATGGCAGTCCAGATAAGACTCAGCAGTGCTCAGTATAGTGGAAGTGTTACTTCCTTCAGCCTGCATTGAATACTCTTTCTAATGCAGCCAAGGATGCTGTTGGCTGTCTTTGCCACAAAGCCTCATGGCTGGCTCACATTCAGCTTGTTATTCACCCGGATTCTCTGGTCCTTTTCTGCCAACTACTTCCCAGATTGCTCGCCCCCAGTCTGTATTGGTGCAAAAGGCTTTTCCTCTCCAGGTGCAGGACTTGGCATTTCCATTGTTGAATTTCACAAGGTTGCCCTCTGTTCATTTCTCCAGCCTGTTGAGGTTCATTGAATGGCAGCACAACCATGTGGCACAACAACCACTCCTACCAGTTTTGTGCCATCAGCAGATTTGCTGAGGATGCCCTCTGCCCAATCTTCCAGCTGATTAATGAAGATGTTAAACAGAATTCGACCAAGTGTTAACTGCTGGAGTCCCCAACAAGTGACAGATCTCCAGTTACATCTTGTACTGCTGAGGACAATCCTTTGAACCTAGCAATTCAGCCAGTTTTCAGTCCGACTCATGGCCCACTTATTTAGCCTTTACTTTCTCAGCTTCTCTGTGAGTATGTTATAGTGCCAAGGCAAACGACATCTGCTGTTCTCCCTTCACTGGCCAAGCTAGATAGCTCATTGTAGAAGGATGTTGGGTTGGCCAGGCGAGAGTTCCCTTTCATTAGTCCATGCTGACTATTCACAATCACTGCCTTGTCCTTTGTATGTCTAGAAATGGTTTCCAGGATTATCTGCTCCATCACTTTCACAGTGATCAAGGTAAAGCTGACTGGCCTGCATTTCCCTGGATCTTCCTTCCTGCCCTTCCTGAAGACAGGAGTGACATTTGCTTTCTCTCAGCCCAGAGGAACCTCTCCTAGTTATCATCACCTTTCCAGGACAAGCAGGAGTGGCCTTGCAATTACTTTGGCCAGCTCTCTTAGCAGTTGTGAGTGCCTCCGTCAGGAGCCATGGACATGCATATGTCCAGTTTGTTTAAGTATTCCCTAACCTATCCCTCCTTCACCATGGATATTTCTTCCTTGGTCTGGACTTTTCCACTGATCTCAGGGGCCTGGGGTTGCTAAAGGCAGGTTTTATGAATAAAGGCCAAGGTGAAGAAGGCCTTGAGTACCTCAGCCTTTTCTGGATTCATTCTCTCCAGGTTGTTTGCCTCGTTCAGCACTGGATCCATATTTTCCAAAGACTCTCTTTTGCTTCTGAAGTACCTGTAGAAGCCTTCCATGTCATCCTTCGCCTCCCTATCAGTTTCAAATCCATGTAGATTTTGGCTTTCCTAACTCTATCACTGCATGCTCAGACAGTAGCTCTATATCTCTCTTGGGTCTATTTATAGAGTTTCTCCTAACTGTCCATCCCACCCAATGCTCTGTGACGTAGTGCAGTCTCAGAAGGACCAGGCTACTTTAGCTGTTACACTTCTTCCTATGGGAAAGGGACAGCTGAAGTGGGGCCTGGCTGCCTTCTCCCGAAGCCTGTGAAAAGGAGCCTGTCTTGACCTGTGCCTCTAATATGGCAAGACATCCTTCAGACATCAAAGTAAAGAGGAGAACACATGCAGGTGACTTTTCATTAAAACCTTCCCTTGTTTTTCACTTGGCTCAGACAAACTATTCGTTTTGTGCTCCTGGCTCTCTGGTCACCTGGATATAATCTGTTCTTGCATTCATAACATTTTGCCTTCTCCTGGCACAGGGATTACAGGCAGCAAGGTTGGCTAGAAAATAACTCAATTTCATCAAAGATTTTAAAGTTTCTTCAGTTAGAGTTTCATTCTGTATGGAGCAAAACTGAAACCTCATGGATTAAAGGCTCAAACTGGCCTTAAAATATCATTTTCCCTTCTAATACAACACATTATGATTTTCTCCATCTCAGCTACCATGTGAAGAGAGAATTAGTAGAAACATAACAGACAAGATCAGTGAAATGATTAGTTCGCTCTGTTGCTGCATCTGTATTTGCTATGTATTTTCCCATTTCCATTGCCTGGAAATCCTTTTAGTACTTTGTGTTTCTTCACTTATTATTCTCAGGAAGGGAATTTTTGTGGAATTTCCCTGAACTCTTTTCATTGCTGCGCTTTTTGTAATGAACATTCAGAAGATGGTGTTGCCAATACACCTCTGATCCTATAGCATCTGTAACACATGTCCTGCTGGTAGTACCTCCAGGTACTGCACACTGACATTGTGGCTTCACTGATCTGACAGGCTAAGAAGTAAATCTTATTCATATGAAAGTTGTAGGAAATAGCATAGCAACCTCAAGCTTTGCATGCTGCACTAACTCCCTACATCTATTTGAAGTGTAAGAGTAACATGCCTTTTGGTGCAGAACCTGTAGCAGTTCAAATGCAATCTCCATGCTTTTCTAAAAGTACTGGGACTTGCTTCCCCCTCAAGGTCTCAACTACCCCTGCAACATTTATTGGTTTAGATGATGGGAAAAAGATTACATTCCCCAAACCTCTGCTCATTCCAGACCCCTACATGTAATGTCAGTCACAGAAGAATGTGCAGATATTCACAATGAAATCACTTCCCATTTAAGTTTTAATCAAACTAGTAAATGGCACTGGCATTTAAAAAATGGTTGTTAAGACTTTGTTTTAAACCTTCTTTTGAGATAAATAAAAGCTGTTCACTCCTTTCTACATTGTTTTTCCTGGTTATCTGCAAGTTAATAAAGACAATTTTCTGTTGTTTTAACCTTAGCCCTTGAAGAATTTCCTTGGACCTTCTTTTATTAACGTTTTTTTCTCTGCTTACCTCAAATACCCTTAGTAGGAACATGCACTCCAGAATCTCAAAGAGACCTCTCAGATAACTTTCAACATGTAATTCATTTAGTGGCAAGCTTCAGTTGACAAGCTGTAGATGTGTGAACCCTATCTGAAACTAAGATGACATTAAAACTGTCTTCTTATCTCTATTAGTCATCAACTAATTGTTCCCTGTATTTCATATTTTCATTTCTAGTTCGGAGGTGTGTACAACAGTTGATGAATCATTATGGACTCAAGCTTTGGTTTTATATATATATATATAAAACCTAGTAATTCCTTTATGGACTTAAATTTAGTCACAGAAACAAAGTTTTAGCACTCATGTTAGAAAATCCTGTGAAGTAGAAATTGCACTTTAAAAAGACTAATAGTACACGGAGACTAAAGCAGATAGAAAGGGCAAACAAAATGTCTGAATTAATAGAAACACCAAGTTTCCTCTAGACTTCATATGAAAATAATCTATCTTGTCCTGTGTTGTGAGCAGGTAAAATATTTGGGATGTAGACAAGTTCCCTACCAGGAGATGACACAACTTCATCAGATTAGAATACATGGTATTTCTTCACATCAAAGATGTCGAAGACATGAAATTTTGCCATATCTGCATTCAAAAAGCTAGGCAAAACAACTGTGTCCCAACATATAGTCTCCTCCAAGCATTTACAGCCTCTGTATCTCCAAAGGATGTACCTTTGCCAGTGCTGGGATGTATGTCCTTACCCAGAAGAAGTGAAGAAATTTCTCCTGTAGAGAATTCGTGGTTGTCTGGTCTATGGGTGCTTTATTCTCTCCCTTGAGAACTGTTCTCATCTGAGCAAAAACTGCTGGTTTGGAGTATGACATGCTCCACTGACATCAAAGCTCAGTGAGCAGTGGCAACTACACCTTCTACACCTTTCATCTCTATCTGTTTCTCTGGGTTTAAGATCTCCCAGCAGGACTCGGGGGCTCTAGTGTACACAGTCAAGGGAGTAATATGAAACAGTCCCAGACTTGGGAAGCTTGCCATCTAAGGCCATGGAAACACATGCCAGGTGAGCAAAGTGTTTGATAAGTAAATGTGGAAAAGTCGTATTTGCATGTTGCATTTGCGCAACCCCACTGCTGCTTATCCCACGTGTTGGTATCAGAATACACCAGAATACAAAAGAAGTTCTGGATATAGGACCATCATTTGGAACTTCTAAATGATAGTCCATCCCAAATAAGTGGAAGGTTATTTATAGGGATGTTTGGATAGAAATCTGATGTGTGTCTTACAGAGCGTTATAGGAGAGGTGACATTTTCTTTCAAGGAAGTGGGAAGCAGAAAGTAAATTATTTTTTTGGTAACATTTTTACCAAGTAAAGGGCCTATCCCATATTTGTTGATGTCACAGTCTCCAGAATTATAAAGCTTTAATATAGCATGGCTAAAGCCATCTCCCTGAGTACTTTATGTTTGTGCATGTTTATTTGGGATTTTTCTTCCTTAGTAAGCCTTTTCCTAGCAATGGATCAAATCACTTCTGCATCTTGTTTGTAATCAGATGGAAGCGCTTTGGAGTCGGTAAGATGAGCAATGACTACATCCAGGTCCCACACTGAGGGACCTTTATTCACTGCCATAATACAAATATACAATGCCCATAACATCCTTTATGGTCACAACAGAAGTTGTTAGAGACACAGATTCCATTATGATAAAAGTTCTGTTTAGACTAGGTCACAGTAAACAGTATTCTCTCCTCCGTTCCTCTTCACAGCCCTTGTAGGGAGCTGTGTATGTGGTCTGTCAGTAAAAAAATAGTTCATGTAGTGTCTTTCTCATATTAATAGGTTCATTCTTAACGTAATAGGAAATGATAGGCAGTACTACCCTACTCTGACATGCTTCAGATGGTGTTGTAAAGCATAAGTCTAAAAGCTGACTGAAAACAGTGATATGGTCTTGCTTGTAGAACAATAATCCTCTCAAAATTTATTGTCTAATGTACACCACTGCATTTATAGCAGGGAATTCATAAACACAGCATAGAAAGTGTCTAGGCTGGTGCATTAGCCAGGATCCAGCAAGCAAGCTCCAGCTAGGTATGTGGCTCTGTAATTCTTTCATAGCTAAGAGGGCAACATTACTGGAAACATCTTCAGTTTACATCCCTCTAAACAGTATATCCCTGTAAACAGCTTTATGTGCTCAGCATAAACAAACCGGGAGGAACACTTTCGCCTGCGGCTCTTCTGCCAATGCAAATCCATTTCATCTTCTGTGGGGCATTTGTGAAATAGGGATCACAGAAGCAATTCCGTGAAAGCAAGTGATTGCCTAATCCCTTGCAATTGTACATTTCAGAAGTTACACTAATTTTGTCTTTTCTTTAGTTTGTGAACATTACAGCAAATCTTCCTTTTTGGCTTTGGTCTGCAGCCTATGCTAATTCCAGTGACTCGGACTGTAGGGAAAATAGGTGATGTGGCAAACAAAATTGTTGGTCTTAAAGATAAAAGGAGGTTTGACTCAGCTCCATGTGATATACCTTGGACCCAAACTGCTTGCGTCTTTGTTGTATGAGGGCTGAATAAATACAGCCATATCATGAGTAGACTGGCACGGAAGCAGAAAGGATACATTTTGCATTGGCTTAGGTCACCCAGAGAGAGCACAGAAACAGGGCAAAGGGAAGAAGGGAAATGGGATGGCGCCTCTAAGTTTCCATCAGCTTCCTCTACCCATTAAAGATACATATATATGCTGAAATGATTTAGAGACCATGCATTGGCTGTATGAAAATTCAGGGCACTGAGCCTTCGATTCTGGAAGTGTGTTTAGTTGGAGGCCCACAGAAATACGTCTTTTCGTCAATTATGGAGGTGGAGCTATGATGAGCAAGTCTCTATTCAGGAGATGATAACTACAGTATAAGGGTTATCAACAAATTTATGAAGCTAGAAAATTCAAACCATAACTGAAAACATGATATCAACTCCTTGCATTTCTCTGCCCTCATCTTTAATTATTTCTTTTTCCAAACAATGTATAACAAAGGAGAATCCAAGGGGAGGATAGACCTATTCTGAAGAAGGAAGCAATGAAGTGAATCTGGTAAACTAAAAATCTCTGGTGAAAAAGGAAGAGTTGGAGACAGTTGCTAAGTAAACAGAAAATCTGATTTGGAACACTACAAGACTTTTGTTTAAACTCAGTGCAAGTTAAAGAAGCTAATTTTCTATTCAACCTGTAAATAAGTCTCTCCATGAAATGTGGAAAGAAGGTCCCACCCAACTATTAAGAGATTGTATATGAGCACAGAAAAGTTTGTGCAGCTAACACAACATCCTGCTTGCCAAGATCATCTTGCTCTAATTCTTTTGTCAGCAAAGTCACTTTATAGAAGAGCTATTAACTCACAATTTGTTTACTTGATTTTTTTTTCTTCCTAGCAATTTCATCATTTTGATATTCTTTGGTCTTTTATCCAATCCCAAAACACTAAGAAATTCTGTTGAGAACACAATAAACTAAAACAAATCAATGCATGTGAATGGCCACAAATGTCACATTGCTTATCTTGCTCTGTGAAACACAAAGCAGCTGCTGGCTTTTAATGAGGAGGAAAAACAAAGCTCTGTTAGTATTCCTGTGCACACTTTGTTGTTTCACTTAGCAGCTGATTTTGGAAAAAAAGAAACAGAACTGATTTGATGTCTTTCCTCTCCAGATCAGCCCACATCCTTCCTAAAGCAGGAAGAGCAGGTGGATAGGACACAGGACATTTGCCACTTCCATGGCTTCAATTACCCAGTTTATTCCATTGCTTCCCTGAGAACAACAGTGACAGACTCCAACAATGTAATTAGTTCAGCAAAGAAGTGAAGATGAGAGAATCTGGTGGGGCATTTTGGCATAGGCACACTGAGTGTTGAAAAATCCTTTCTGCAAAGGACTGTAAATCTTCAGGGAGTAATTGTCTCCTCCAGTGTGTGGCTTGTCCTCACATGGAGAAGAACAAGTTGCATCTGCCTTAGTAGAAGTAGTCCAGTACAGAGGGAGGGGACACTGAGGAGAACCCTAGCAAAGCAGGGGAAGCACAGTCTGCAAAGGCAGGCATGCAGTGGGCACTGGGAGCCAGAATCCTGGATACCAAAATGGACACATTGGGGAAACACGTTTTTTGTTAGGCTGACATTGAAGTCCTTCCACTTGTCCTCATTTTGCAGGTCCCTCAGAAGCTGCATGGTGGAACTGGGGATGGTTTTACACTTTCTATCCTGCAGTCCTATGCTGAATCATTTAGTGTCCTGTCCCATCTGCCTAGACATGTATCGACAGAGGAACGGTGATGTGGTGAGGACCTGGAAACCTGTCACTGATTCCACAAAATGAGAACTATGGTGCAGGTTTTCTTAGGCATGTTGCAGCCTCAGCATCAAGGTGCACCTAGCTATGATTTGGAGGAAGTAGCTGGGGTTTCTATGAAAGGTTGCTCTAACTGTCATGGCATGTAATAAACTAAGGTAAGGAGCTATAAACCAGGGATAAGGCATTGTTAAGCCATAGATAAACACCTTGGAATTAAAGCACTGACAACTTTTCATTGCCAGACATATTTTGGAAGATTGAATGAGAAAAGAAAAATGTAGGTGATAACCGAGAGAACATATAGGGACTCTAATCTGTCACCAAGAGCTAGGCCCTAGGTGAAGATAGCAATGTGGTTAAGTGACCAGCATGAAAGCAAGAGATACCAGAAATGTGGGCTCTCCAGACTGTTCCTGGCTCTGCCAGACACTGTTCAGGCTCCTTATGCCTGGATACACTTAGTGCTGCTGCACTCCTGAGACCTACTAATGAAAAGATTTTTCCTTATGATCGTTTTGAGGTGCAATGACACCTGTGTATTGACAATGACATGCTGTCATGCCATTTGTGACCCTAGTAACTTGCCACAGGGGGACACCTATTTTCCCCCTGAGGTGTACGATTGCTTGCACTTCAGGAGTGACATTCAACACAAGATACAGCCTTCACCTCACTGGTGGTGCCTGTAAATCTCACACCTGCACGGGAGAGGATGTACCCAGGCCACCTGCTTCAAGGAAAGGTATGCTTGTAAAACTAGCTCATGAAATTGTCTGAGACGAGCAACTAAGTTCAAATGTTTCTGTGTCATCTACATTAGACACAGAACAATTTTTCTTATTCCCTGGGCAGTTCTGTGCAGATATCTTTCCCTTGAACCCCTTTTGTTTAGCAAAGGGCAGCAGAGCTATGGTAGTACAAATGTAAAGAAATGGAGTATCCTTTCAGTTCAGTATGCTCAGCTCTTACAGAAACTCTTTCTGGAGGGGCTACCAGAATCAGGAAGGTTATGTTTATCTTCATATCAAATAACATTTATTAATATGGCATAGTGGGTAAACGTAAATTTATAGTAGATCAGAAGTTTCTATGGTGTGGTCCTGTTAATTTGCCCTGTACACAGAAGTCAGTTGAGTCAGCTTTCACCACTTCAAAACCTTACCAAGGCAGGGATGGAAGAGCTTGTTTTGGGCATGTCCCAAAATACAAAAATAGTAGTAATAAAATATAGAAAGATTGTGATGGGCCTGTGTCTGGGGATGCAGCTAAGGCTAAGCAATATGCACATATTTCATTTTTCTTTCAAAGGGAAATACATTTATTCTTTGAGGCTGTAAGAATACTAGTGGTTTCTTGTTCTGAGCTGGAATTCCGACTGTTGTCTTGTAATGAAATATGCATTATTCTATATCTGATAAAAGTAATACCCTAGTCAACATAAAGTTTAGAAGGCAGTTAACTATTCATTCTTCTGTTTTAAAGTGATTGGAATTTGCAAGAAAAAATACAAAAAATTACAGTGTTTGCATTGGGAATCTTACCTGCCTTTGAAATTGTTTGCGTTAGAACAAGTGAAAAATAAACCCTGGGGTACCTTAAAGATTTTAATAGCATGCATTTGAAATAGTCATGAAGGGAGAAAGGGGGACACCAATTACACTATGGGCACCAAAGTTTTAAAGGTTAATTGCTTTTCCCATCCCCCATCAGGCGGGTTTAGAACAAGATATTGTTCAGTTATAATGAAAGAGAGTGGTAGTAGAATTTTAACAAAAGCAGCATGGCATTTGCTTGGAAATGGTCTCTGTTCATATGCTTCTGCCACAGCCATATAACATGAAGAAAGACAGCAGAGATGGTGTTGACTGAGAGTTTGTTTTGCCTGACGCACTGGAAAAATTGTTCAATAGTTGTTCATCCCAGCAAAGCTATTACCCTTTGAATGCTGGAAAGGTCAGCTGGGGTTATCTGCTGTGTAAGTACTGGCTGCACAAATTCCTGGGAGGGAGCTTAGCTCTTGAACTGTTCCTTCTGAAACAATGATATTTGGGTCTTTGTTTATGAATCTGCCCACTATGAGTCAATCCTTTTCTCCATCCCCCTTTCAGATGGCCTGTAAACAACTTTCCAGATGGGCTGACATCCCACTGTGGGTGAAGAGCTCTGGATGAATATCTTTTCGTGTTACTCCAATAGAAGAGGTATGTTGTACTCTGCTTGCATATCAGTGGATAGGACATTAAAGTTGTATCATCATCTGAATCAACCTGGTAACACTGACTGGAATCCAAACGGAAGTCAACATATACTACTTCTCTATCTCTGTTGCTATAACTGAATAACTCTGGAGGGCTGCAGGTGAGAAAGACAGATAAAGAATAATAAATACTGTTAGCAAGAAATATAAATCCACTTACCTGATCACAAACAAGGGAGCATTTCTCCTGTAGGCATAGTCTGTGTCTTCTGCTGTGAATTGGCACAGTCATTTAGATCTTGCTTGAGTTTCCTAATTAATAACGTGTTTGTAACAACAATAAATTGCCCTTCTTGGCATTTTATATTGTGGAGGCTACTTTTTTAATTTTAACAGTAACCTGTTTATGGCATCATTGGGGAAAACTGTGCAAGTACAGTGAGATATTGTATTTGCAGCCTGTTAACCACTTTTAAATCAGGTTCTGTTTTTCTGACAAAATGCTACTGTTCTAACCTTTCCACTGATGGTCAAGTTTCAGAAATAAAAAAATTGTTAAATTGGTCCAGTTTACATAGGTAACATCATAAGGATTGGGTCCTCATTTCACTTAACTGCAAACTGCTGCAGTGATTAATTATATGGATTGCTCCCTAATGTCAATAATTCATTCAGTTTGGAATGTTGTAAGAGTGACTTTGGCATTTTGATAGTTTTCTGATTAATAAGAAGCCAGAGGGAGACAGTACTTACCATTAAAAACAGTCTATTATTGATTGCTCTAGACTAAAGAAAAATGGCATTTAATTACTAGAAAATTAAGTCTTAGCTGGTTTATTCTGATCCTCAATGGGTGAAGTTGAAACCTGAGTTTTCTGAGCATTGACTATCTACCAATACACTCCATTGTTCTTCTTCTTGCATGAGAACCAAGCAATACTAAGTAAGAAATTAATTGAAATTCAAACATAAGTGGGTTTTTTTAATTAGAAATCAGTCTTTCTGGCAGCATTGTTTTTTTTTCTGGGCAAACAGTTACCTTCATCATAGTTCTCAAGGGCTTTAGATGATTTTTTTAAAAATCAGCTTTACTGTGAGAAAATTTAATCCTCCCTTGTCAGGTCAAATATGTGTTTTCTGGTAGATTAGATGATCATCTGTATTCCCAACTCATGATCCCAACTGACATCCCTACTATCAGATACAGGAGAGATTTCAAGGTATAAATGGATCCTGAATTGTAAGAATATACCTATTTGGAATTGGTTTGAAACGTATAAAAGTGCGTCAGTTTTCCTCTTTAGCTGCTTCTAATTCTACATGAAGCCTTTCAGTCTTCAGTGCTGATATCCCAGTTGTCCATCTCAAGATGTGCTGAAGGAGTGGAAGTAAATAAAACAGAGGTATCTAGAAATACATATTATATTATGTCAGTAAATTAATGCAAGAAGCTTTTTCTCACTTGAAACTGCAGTCTTTTTGACAGGGAGTAATCATCTTTAAAATGTGTTCATCAGTTAAGCGGTTGTTCAGTGGAAAAACCTGATCTTGGAAAAACTGACTTATGTTTCGATGAAGTCCTCTTGATCAGCACTGAGATTCGAAGAGGCATTCTTGAGCTCTGTGAGCTTATATTGAATTATTATCAGTTCAAGGTGTGCAGAAAGTGTCCATGCTATCCATAATACTAGAGTGTGAAATATTTCCCTGTACTTCATTATTTGTGATCTGTACTACAGCATCTGAGCAGTCACCCTTTAATTGCCTGGGAGTATTTTAAATTTCAGTAAGAATTCATAATTAGGCAGCTCCTGTGTTTGAATCAGAGCTCTTCCATTCTGCATCACTGAAATAACAAGAGTGAACAGCAGTCTGCTAAATTATGCTTTAAAGAGAGGTAAATTTGGCTTAAACCTCTCTTACTTGTCAGCTGAAATCAAAGCCATGCTTCTCAACGGACTTTTGTGCCATTGCAGGATTGCTGGAGCTCCAAATATAAAAGCATAGTGAGCCTGTGAGAAACTTCCTTAACTGGGTTTCACAGCATGCAGAACCTTTAATACACTGACATATGCACAGCTCTTACTTCATTGCACAGGGAGCTCAGAATAGACCTTCTGGGAGAACCTCAGCTGATGCCAGAAATCTGGATGCGCCTGACTCACATTAAGAAACAGCACAGAATTATTACACACTGCAAGCAGGATCACGTTTTTCCACAGCACTGGGATTGGCCTGCAAAATGCCACTGTCTCCTAAAATGAACTAGCTGTGGCTAAAAGCAAATATCTGCTCTTGCTGGGGTTGCTGTCACCCACCTCTTCTTCTGTCTGCAAGAGGCATTACTTCCTCTTAGAGCAGCTGCTTTCCTCTATGTCAGCAGAACAGTGACAGGTCATGAGTTGAAATTATTGCAAATTTTGCATCTATTTTTGCTAATTTCCAGCCTGAGTTGTTTCAACACCTTTGACTAGGTTTTCAAGGCTTTGGAACACAAGAGGTGATGGGATCCTCAGAATAACAATCCCTGAGACACTTTCATTTCAATAAGAAGTTGAAATTTGTGCAAAGTGCCAGTGTAAATAAAGAATGTATTTGCCTTCTTTTTTTCCTAAGTTAATTTTGCATAGCCCAAATGACTTCTGGGGATTTGCTTTGAATTTGCAAGAGTTTAGTGAACATCCAAGATTTAAAAAGCTGAATACGGTATGATGATTCCTTTTTTGTGGACTTAATGCAGCCACCTTTCTTGTCCTGAAGTGCAGAACACCCACTGAAAGTCCCAGCATTTCAAAATGTCTATCATTTCGTCTCCATAACCTTCGGTCTTTCCTAGAAATCTGGAACTGTATGAGAAGCATCCCACCTCCAAAATGCTCACAGACCCAAATGTTAAGGAGGGAAAAACACTGTAGTCTGGAAGAAGAATAATGATGGAATGTTTTGGTAGTATGAAATGCTTCTAAACAAAAAACTGTGGAGTTGGGCTATTTCATGTGCATTTGTGAAAGTGTATTAAACCCACAAGAGCCTTGGAGTCAAAAAGTCCTTAATCAACAGCAGACACCTATGCTCAGACACCTATAAAGATATTCTGAGAGTGGTTTTCCATCTGTGAGTGCTGTTGAAGAAACACTGAACTGAGATGAGATTCTCCACAAGAATGTGTGACTGCTGACAGTACCAGGAGACCACAGAAATGCTTTGTTTGAAGGAGCCAGGGCATTTCATACCAATGCCAGCAAAACAACTTCCATTTTTCTGCAATATGTTGTGTAATAAATGCAAACAGCAAAGTCAAAGGTAGGCATTTCTTCGCCACTTCTAGAAAGAAGTATTTTCTTTCATAAGGAGGGTATGAGAGAGTGTAATTTTTTGTCCCAGTTTGGAGAAATAACAAAGTGTCCAAATATCAGCACCTCTCACTTGACAGTATTTTCCTTTTTTTGCCCAGCCCTAGGAGATTACCACATTGACTTTCTCTTCTTCCAGCCCTACATGGCAGTTTGATGGGGATACCTCATAGTTCATAAGGAGGAATTTGAGGGAAATTAACGGCACTGCTTTCAGATCAGCACACCTGAATATTTCCTGCCTAAAGTACAGGTCTGAGAAGACTTTCAGGGCAATGGCAATAGAGGACTACAAAACAGTGTTTCAGCAGGCACAAGTCTAAGGGCAGGACTAACACTGCCTCAGGAACTGCCAAGAATGTAAGAGCAATGTGCATTGCAGAAACCTGTGACATGAAAGGGCCCCCTGAGGCTGTGGTTGGTACCAGCGCTAGTTGCTCAATGTACGTGTGAAAAGATGAGTGTACTGAAGACAGACAGGGCCCCTGTGGGCTCTTGTGGCTGCTCCTGGCACCAGTACAGCAAGACAGAGGCAGAAATATCTCAGGGAACCTGCCTGCACTCCATACATTATGCTGGAGCTGCTCCTGATGAAAGTTAAGCTACTGCGTATGCTACATATATTACAGGTCCAGTGGCAGAAGGAACAGAGGAGACAAGCTCATCTGTGTGCTGCATACAGTAACAGGGCTAGTTTAGATACCATGGTTTAACATCCCAGCATGTGCTCAGACATAGCTCTGTGGGACACAACTGCTGGCTGGGTCCCAGTGCAGACCCAAGCCCTCTGAGTATCACTGTGCAGTGAGGTGGACAGAGGTCCTGAGGGCCAGGGAAACAGGTAGGGCACTGTGGGGTCCTGTGCTCAGGAGTGTGACCCAGGTCCCTCAGGCCTAACTTGGGCATCTCTACAGAAGCAGATGCAAGTTGCAGCAAAAATAAATTGTCCGCTTGCACATTTTTTGATCTTAGTAGTAAACTAATCAGCCATCTTCATTACCACATATTTACTAGGGTGAGAAGCAAAGAACTGTGTGTTTGACATGCAAGTTCACAAGTGCTAAGGACTAAGCTTCTTTGGGCTTTGTGAAGAATAAGAGTCCTCCCAGCTTTCCCTCCAGGCCCCTTCAAAATGGCAGTTTCTGGTCACACATTTTTAGGTGAGCAGAATAACATATGTACAGTAACAAGACAACTAGAATTGTTACTTGTGCAAACAATATTTCTCCTTTCCTCCCTGTGAAAAAGCTCGAGATGGCAGTGTGTGTGTGCATGTATGGGAAACTTGCTTACTTACACATCCAGCTGATAAATCATCCTCGCTTTTTATGGGAAATAAGCACACTTCTTCCCATAGGTAAGCTGTGTATAACACAAGTCCACGTGGATATTTTGCCATGTTTTCTGCATATCTGAAATTGGATGATCTCACTTTGTATTTAATTACCAGATGCCATCTTTAAATAAAAGATGAAGGTAAATAAAATTACCTTCAGCCAGACCAATAACCAGAAATTCCTGTCTCTGAACAGGAAGTTTCCCCACAGCCTTTCCTCTTCCGGTTAGCAAGGCTCTACCCAGGTTTCATGGAATCATAGAATCAGAGAATGGTTAGAGTTGGAAGGGACCTTCAAGATCATCGAGTACCAACCCCCCTGCCGTGGGCAGGGACACCTCCCACTAGAGCCGGTTGCTCAAAGCCCCATCCAGCCTGGCCTTAAACACTTCCAGGGATGAGGCATCCACAGCTTCTCTGGGCAACCTGTTTCACTGCCTCACCATCCTTACAGTAAAGAATTTCTTTCTAGTATCTAATCTAAATCTCCCCTCTTCCAATTTAAAACCATTACCCCTCGTCCTGTCACTACACTTCCTGACAAAGAGTCCCTCTCCAACTCTCCTGTAGCTCCCTTCAGACACTGGAAGGCTGCTAGAAGATCCCCCCGGAGCCTTCTCTTCTCCAAGCTGNCAGCATGTCAACTGCACCACCAAGATTGGTGTCGTCGGTGTCTATCCCACTGTCCATGTCTCCGACAAAGATGTTAAATAGTATTGGTCCCAGTACTGACCCTTGAGGGACACCTCTCATCACCAGTGACCACTTGGACATTGAGCCGTTGACCACAATCCTTTGAATGCAGCCAGCCAGCAAGTCAGTTCCTTATCCACTAAATGGTACACCCATTGAATCCATAACTTCCCAGTTTTGAGACTAAGATGTCATGCGGGACAGTGTCAAATGCTTTGTTGAAGTCCAGGTAGATGACATCCTTTGCTCTGCACTTGTCTACCAAACCGTGGCAGTATTGTAAAAGGCCATTTGACGTAGAACTACTCATTTGTGTAGTAATATCAGTTAGAATCTCTGAATTTTTTATTATTTTCAATATTAGTTTATTCTCTGATGATGAAGCACTCATAAGAATATGAAAGGGGATCTTCATTTATTTTGCTGTTAACTTACTTAGTGTAGCTTAGTTAGTATAGCTTAGTGACGTATTTATTTTCTGCTATTGCTTATATCCAAATGGCAGCAGGACCTTTTTAGCTGGATAAACTGCACATATTTAGAAGTAGCAGCTGCTATTACAAGGAAACCACTTGGTATAATGAAAAATCTTATCTGATATAAACTAAGTTTTTGATGCAAATTAACTGTTTACCTTGAAATGGAGTTGTTATACGTAACTAGAATGATTCTCTTTGATGATTAAAAGTACTCCATTTGTAAGCACTGTTTATACAACTACTGTTTTGATGAAAGAAGGCCATTCACCCCTTATCAGAAGAAAGCAAAAAACATCACTGGAGTAACAAATATTCAAGTAATTCCCTCTGAGGGAATGGGAATGGCAAGAAGGACAGATCTTATTCTGTTAAAATATGTATTGCTAGTGCATTTGCAGTTATGTTAAGATTTATTTTTGCCTGGGCAGTTGTGGGTTCCCGTAAGATTACTGCCAGACAAAGATACTATTCAGTGTTAAAACTATGGACATTTTCTGTTTTCTTGCCTTTTTGCTTTTGTTGTTGTTGTTGTAGCTGTTTTTGTTTCTTTTTTGAAAAGCTAAATATAAATACTAAGTGTGATTTTATCATTCTCCCATGCCTGCTATTCTCTTTTTGAGTAACTGTGATCTCTTTCATCTCCTTCACCTTTTTTCCGTCCCAGTTTCCTGTCAAAACTGAAGGCAACATTTGTCTATGCTCTTGAAGCTGCTTTGGGAAGGTAAATATCTCCCTTCCGAAAGACCTTGAGTTCTTCCACATTTGCTAAACAGCAGGGTGAATTATGTGAATAGAACACTTAAAATCATAGAACTATAAAATCACAGAATAGTTTGGGTTGGAAGGGACCTTTAAAGATCATCTAGTCCAAACTCCCCTGCAATGAGCATATGATGTGGATGTCATCTGTCTGGACTTCTGTTAGGTCAGCACCAAACACATTAATACCACCCCAACCAAGCACTAGTAAAGTCCTGTCTGAGGCAAACAAAAGTGTTGGTTCTTGATTGTAACTCTACAATATCTCTCCAGAAAACAATAACGTTATTGAGAAATCAAAAGAGAACTGTAACTTCATGACTGCGGGGAATTATTTATCTTGTACAGCTACATCTTAAGTAGACCTAGAAGAAAAATGATAAATTATAATGAACATTTGAGAGACGTCTTAATGGAAGTTTTCTCAGCTGCATCCATACCTCTCTTTACTGTTTCACAGACATGACTTTGAGTGAGCCTTGGTTCATTACTGGAAATCAAATTGCAGGCTCATTAGCAAGGTAACCTTAGCCACAGAACAAAATGACTGTGACAGTGGAATAAAATTCCTTTGGGACAAAAAGAATTAAGTAGTTCAAGCAATCCTCCACATTTAAGTCAATAAAGTTACAAGCAACTCTCTATTTATCATCCTTTTTTGTCTTTCTTTAGGAGAAGATTTTTTTTTTCAGTGTTCAGGAAACTGAAATTCCCTCTTTGTCTACTGCCACAGAAACTGTTATGGTGCTTGTCCCTTTTAAGCAGTGTCCAAATGTCTCTCATAAAACCACTTCTCCAGACTTTTCCAGAATTGTTTCTTGTAAAGACAGTATTTGGAAATTATTTTTTAAGTTATTTTTGGGATGAGGCCATATGGACCAGTATTAATTGTCACCTCTCCAAATTACTAGGGAAATTGGGGACTTTCTGTCAAAACAGTGGAACATTCAGCCAGTGCAGGTGTTCACACAAACATCCCTGATGCCTTATTCCACAACCCTTGCACTCAACAGGGTTGAGCACACATCTGGGCACAATCAGGCTCTCTGAAATGCCTGTTATCACTGCTGATGCCAGGATTCAACTAGAAGACCACATTTGAATATTCATGTTTCTGAAGGCAAATAAAGACATCAAATATTGTTGGCAGCTTTGGTATTATCTCATATATAAAGTTTCAAAAAAAGCAAAAGATAGCTAGAGAAGCCCAACTGCAATTGGAGAGTTAAACATATTTTACTATCTGTTCTAGGCCATATGGATGCATGTATTTATATGAGTCTAAGTATCATCAGTGCTAGACAAGTTGTTAATACGAACAGTCTGAAATGCTTTTCCTGAATTTCTAGATCTGCGTCATACAAGTCTGTCTAGACTCACCATCGCCTGGATGTTCTCCCTAGCTATTAAGTGTCTTGTGCTGGGGATAGCAGCTGCTTTAAAAATAACAGATGAGGGATTACCATATCTAATCATGAATCTCAAAACTTGTTTTGGTCTCCTCTGTTGTTTGAAAAACAAAATTGCAATTCGAAATCCAGTTTGAGTCTCTGAAATGTAAATAACTGAGATCTATGGGGAAGGCAGCAAACAGACCTACAAAATCAGTCTGGCTGCAATATTGTAAATGATGCTACAATGCTTCAGAAAGTAGCTGGCTTGTGGTGCTTGATGTCATATATCTAAACTGTGTTAAGAGAAACAAGGATGCAAGTTCTCTCTGTTTCTGAACAGGAATATTTTTTTCTTAGATACACTTAAGATAAGCATAGGCAAGACCACCCAGGCACTTGCAAAGTCAGATTAAAAGTCAATTTGCCAGTGAACAGCAAAGTCTATGCAACCTCATTCATTTCAACAGTTCTTCATCCTTGACCATATTCTTTAACATTCACTCAGGAGATGAAAAAGTGGAATCTGGTGGTGGCTGTGCTGCAGAAGAAGGTAAGGTACAGGAGGACACTGTATAAGTGACAACACCCCTCACACTGAATTAACAAACCATTTCATAACCTCTAAATCAAGTCCTTTAAATATCANTTTAAAGGTCATCTAGTCCAACAATCCTGTAATGAGCAGGGACACATCTTCAACCATATCAGATTGCTCAGAGCCTTATCCAGCCTGACCTTGAATGTTTCCATGGATGGGGCATCTACCACCACTTTGAGAAACCTGTTCCAGTGTTTCACCACTCTCAGCTCAAAAAATTTCTTCCTNTTTGGTCTCCTCTGTTGTTTGAAAAACAAAATTGCAATTTGGAATCCAGTTTGAGTCTCTGAAATGTAAATAACTGAGATCTATGGGGAAGGCAGCAAACAGACCTACAAAATCAGTCTGGCTGCAATATTGTAAATGATGCTACAATGCTTCAGAAAGTAGCTGGCTTGTGGTGCTTGATGTCATATATCTAAACTGTGTTAAGAGAAACAAGGATGCAAGTTCTCTCTGTTTCTGAACAGGAATATTTTTTTCTTAGATACACTTAAGATAAGCATAGGCAAGACCACCCAGGCACTTGCAAAGTCAGATTAAAAGTCAATTTGCCAGTGAACAGCAAAGTCTATGCAACCTCATTCATTTCAACAGTTCTTCATCCTTGACCATATTCTTTAACATTCACTCAGGAGATGAAAAAGTGGAATCTGGTGGTGGCTGTGCTGCAGAAGAAGGTAAGGTACAGGAGGACACTGTATAAGTGACAACACCCCTCACACTGAATTAACAAACCATTTCATAACCTCTAAATCAAGTCCTTTAAATATCAATACCTCTGGAAATTCTCAGCATCCTCTTCTTTCAGTCAGGAGGGTGGTAGGTGTTTAACCTTCTGTGTTACAAAGAGACCATTTCACACATTTGCATTATCAAGAGCTAGTAATGCGTCATCTTTAATTCTGCAGTTGAAAATTAATCCAAGTTAGTCTGAGTGCTAAATGAAATACAATGCCCACACAATTCAAATGGCTTCATAGCACAACTCAAAAAAAGTGGTTGTCCCTAGTACATTCAGGACACTTGTCTGTATCAGTGATTTGAGCAACCACTGTTTTAGGCAGGCACAAAACAGGTGCCATCTTTGCTAACAAGAGTCAAGATGTAGAATCATAGAGNCAACCCCAATTCTCTCAGCCTTTCATTACAGGAGAGGTGTTCCACCCCCCTGGTAATTTTTGTGGCACTTCTTTGGACTCGCTTCAACAGTTCCATCGGAGTTCCAGAGCTGGACGTAGTACTACAAGCAATGTTTCACCAGAATGATGTGGACCTGCTGGTCACACTTTCTTTGATGTGGCCTGGAATATAGTTGGCTTTGTGGACTGTAAGTGCACATTGCCAGCTCATGTCCAGCTTGTCATCTACCAGTACTCCCAAGTCCTTCTCCTCAATGCTGCTCTCAATGTCTTCATGCCCCAGCCCGCACTGATAGCAGGGGTTGCCTCAACACAGGTACAGGACCCTGCATTTGGCCTTGTGAAACCTCATGATGTTCACCTGGACCCGCTTCTCAATTCTGTCCAGGTACCCCTGAATGACATCTCATCCCTCAGGCATGTCAATCTCACCACTCAGCTTGGTGTTATCTGCAAACTTGCTGAATGCGTACTCCATCCCACTGTCTACATCATTAAACAGTACTGGTTTCAATAAGGACTCCTGAGAGACACCACTTATCACTGATGTCCATCTGGGCACTGAGCCATTGACCACTATTCTCTGGATGCAACCATCCAAGCTATTCTTAATCCACCAAACAGTCCAGCCAATGAATCGGTATCTCCCCAATTTAGAGAGAAGGATGCTGGGGGGACCATGTTAAAGGCCTTACAGAAAACCAGATAGATAAAATCCATAGGTCCTCCCTTCTCCACTGATGTAGTCACTCCCTCATAGAAGGCCATCAGGTTGGTCAGGAAGGACTTACCCTTAATGAAGCCATGCTGGCTGCTTTGAATCCCCTCCCTCTACTCCATATGCCTTAGTATAGCTTCTAGAGGATCTGTTTCATGATCTTTCCATGCACAGAGGCAAGACTGACAGGGTGGTAGTTCCCAGAGTCCTCCTCTCTACCTTTTTTAAAAATGGGTGCAATGTTTCCCTTTTTCCAGTCACCTGGGACTTCACCTGCCTGCCATGATATTTCAGCTGTCTTGGTGACTCCATCAGCCAATTCCCTCATGACTCTGGAATGCATCATGTCAGGTCCTATAGACTTACGTATGTTCAAGTTCCTCACGTGGAACAAAACTGATTTTCTCTTACAGTGGAAGGGATTTTGCTGCCCTAGTCCCCGTCTTGTGGTCCATCTACTCAAGAGATGTAGGAAGAGAGATTGTCAGTGAAGACACATAAGTTGTTGAGTACTTCAGCCTTCTCCTCATCTCTTGTTATCAGTGTTCCAGTCTTGCTCATCAGAGGGAATATGCCAACTCTGGCCTCCCTTTTCTGGCTGACATACCTGTAGAAGCCTTTATTATTCTTTTCATCCCTTGCCAAGTTCAGCCCCAACTGCACCTTGTCCTTCCTGACCCCAGCCCTACACAACTGTGCAGCATCTCTGTGTTCTTCCTAAGATACCTTTCTCTGCTTCCACTACCTGTACATTTCCTACTTCAGTTTTACCAGCAGGTCTTGACTTGTCTAAGACAGTCTCTTACCTTCCTCTCCTGATTTCTTGGAAAACATGGAAATGTTGAAACATGGAGATTACGAGCTCCTGTGCTCTATTGAAAGCATCCTTAAAGAACTGCCTTGTCCCTGAGGGCAGTTTCCCAGGGGGACTGACTCCTTAAACCACTGTTCTCACTACTGCCCTCATTTACGGGTGAAAGGCTCTGGCACTCTCTGCAGCCCAAAACCTGGATGGCTGAATGTTTCCATGAAAGCTTTGTCTGGGTTGCCACATCTATTTCGTTGAGTGCAGAGGATAACAGCTTTCTGCCAGGCAGATACGCTAAGCTCATACTAAGAGGGTGATGGAGCATCCACTGGACTCACCTCTTGAGTTGCTAGGGTGTCCATGCCCTCCCTACATGAACTTCTGCACAAACTGCCATCCATGCCCTGGCTGATGTACCACATTCTATGTCTGCTCTACCCACAATGCTTCACGTTGTATCCCACCATTATGTCAAACACTGGATAGGTTACATAAAAGGCAATGTTATGATATCTTGAGGTTCAACAAGGCCAAGTGCCATGTCCTGCACTTGGGTCACAATAACCCAAGCATCATGGGCTTGAAGAAGAGTGGCTGGAGAGCTGCCCTGCAGAAAAGGACCTGGGGCTGTTGGTTGACAGCTGAATGAATATAAGTCAGCAGTGTGCCCAGGTGGCCAAGACAGTCAGTAGCATCCTGACCTGAATCAGAAACACTTGCCAGCAGGACTAGGGGAGTGATTGTCCCCTTGTACTCGGCACTGGCGGGGCTGCACCTCAAATACAGTGTTCAGTTTTGGGCCCCTCACTGCAAGAAAGACATTGAGGGGCTGGAGTGGGTCCAGAGAACGGCAGCAAAGCTGGTGTAGGGTCAGTAGCACAAGTCTTATTAGGAGTGGCTGAAGGGACAGATATTGTTCAGCCTGGAGAAAAGGAGGCCAAGGGGAAGCCTCATCACCGTCTACAACTACCTGAAAGGAGGTTGTAGTGAGGTAGGTGTCGGTCTCTTCTTCCAAGTAACAAATGACAGGATGAGAGGAAATAGTCTCAAGCTGTGTCAGGGGAGGTTTAAATTGGGTATTAGTAAAAATGTCTTCACTGAAAAGGTTGTCAGGCATTGGAATAGGCTGCCCAGGAATGTGATGGACTCACCTTCCCTAGAGGTATTCAAAAAGTGGATCAATGTGGTGTTTTGGGACATGGTTTAGTGGTGGACTTGGCAGTGTTAGGCTTACAGCTGGACTCAATCTTAAGGATTTTTTTCCAATGTAACTGATTCTATGATTCTGTTTTATGATTCTACAGACATGTTACGGAAGCGACTTTCTTTCAAGGTAGGCCAGAAGGTGGCTAATCAACAGTGAAACATACTGATTGTATATAAGTACACACACACATGCCCATACACACACTACATGATTTTCATGGAAAAGTCAGCACAGGGCAGTTCCACAATTATTTTTTTTTGTCCTTTACAACTCCACCACCTTTTCTGTTGAAAGAGGGAGAAATGAAGCTAGCAGGAATCTACTGAGCAGTAGAGAATCTGGACAACCCAGCCATACCCAAAGTCCTTCTCCTCCCTTGGAAAAAGCTTCTGTGGGGAGTCGGAAACAGAGAACATCCTCTCTGAAGTCGTTTCCCAGTCTATGAGATTTCTTTTTCCCCTGCTTCTTCCCTACATGCAAGAGCTGCACCACTTGAGCACAGAGACAGTGACTGCCACAGGTTCACTCTGCTGATCTTCCAGCTCCCCAGCTCTGCTGTCACCCTACACCTGTCCTTTCATGTGCTCCTCTGACACAGCTGGAGGAAAATCCTATAATTAGTACTTTATTCATTGCATACGAAGGACTTGCAAAATAATGTCACTGGGGCTTAGGCACGACCTCTGTTTCAGACTCTGTGAATGTTTCCTGTCTGTATGGGAGGGGAGAAGGGAGCTTAGGAGGAAGGGCAGCACTCTAGAGGGTTCTGCAGGATGAGCGGCAGATTTGAACTCACTAGAGTTGAAACTTTTTATAGTATCATTTCTGCCCAGTGCCTATGTCTAAATGTAGAATGGAGCAGCACAAAACGGTTTTTCCCACAGCCACCTGCTTAGTCAGGGATAAAGGCCAAGGGAAAGACATCGGAGGATACCAGAAGAGGGTCGCAAAAGGGGCTCCAGCAGCCTTTCCACAGATTACTAAAAAAGTAAATTCCCAGGAGGTTGATTTTTCTGTTCATGCCTCTCCACACAAATTCAGAATGAAGTTTTCCATGTGACAGGGGGAAACAGGCCGGACAGGAACCCAACTGCTCTCTGAATAGCAGCCATACCATGAATGATTACTTGCTATCTTCATCTGTTGACAAAATTATTTGAATTGATTTAAATAGCTCCCAGATGGCTGGCTTAACACATAAATCTAATATGTACCTACTATTCATCATGTTCTCATTGATTTCTTGGTCTAACTATAATTTCTAAGTGGTTCCACATCTCTGATCAGGTGAGTAACCAGCTGAACTTTCATTGAACTTCCATGCCTCAGGCCACCTCTTCCTGTTACTAAGGAGAAAACTAACTGCTGCTATGCATTAATAATAATAATAAAATAATAATGCTGCAATAGCTTCAGTGAACAAAAGTACTACTTCATGTCTTGATGCTTTTGTGATTAAGGGTTGAATGCCCTAGGAGAGCAAGCAGCCAATCATCCAGGACCTGGATTCTAGAATGAAACTCAGTGTCTGTCCAGACATCATACTCCTGGCTACCAAAAAAAGAAATAAAAAACCCCAGCCGCGCGAATTTTGATGTTGGTCAGATCCATTCACTCATTCTGTGTGCAACAGCTAGTCAGGACTGTGCAGTGGAATCTACAAGGTCACTTTTTCTGTTCACATAGAAGAAGAAATATCTAGAAGATATGTGGTACTCAGCTAGAAACTCAATGTTAATGCACAGTTTGGGAGGATATTAAGAGATGTGGAATTTAATACGTCCTGTTTTTTCAGTTCTTGAGGTATTTAATACTGCAGTTACAAGTTCCACTGTGCATCAATAGACCAGCACTGTTGCAACTTGCAAATCTATTTAGAAACCACCTGTCAAAAGTTAACTTAATGTCAGCTCATCAGAGTCTTCAGCACATCTGTTGTGCTCATGAAATGAAGATGCTGGCAGAACATATCTCCTTCATGTACCAGATTGCATACATAGAACAAAAGCAGCTTCAGGAAGCACAAAAATAGTTTCCTTCAGGGCAACTAAGCATCTAGAATCCATATGGAAGATTGGTCCAAAGAAGTGATGAATTTCAAGAAATTTAGCTCTATGTTCCTTGACTTCTAATCTGTATCCAGCCTCAGTTCAACATTTATTCACTTCTGCAGCCCGTGCCCACGATCTCTGGCTACGCTCACTCTCCAGCATCCTGAAATAATCTGGAGGTCAGGGATCTGATACACCACATTATTCAGTAATGAGATTAGGGAACTGCTAGGAAAGACTTTAAAGTTTTGGGCATAAGAACAAGGTGCTGGAAGATAAGGAAAAATATGAATTTATAGCTCACCATTTTCTTCATGCACCATAAAAGCCTGCAGTAAACATGAAGCAGCTTTTCCTGTCAAGTGAGAATGGAGTAAGGTGCCCTGCGCTCATGGTGGGCTGATCACACAGACGTGTACTGCTGTGAATTCATTTCACACCCTGCCTTACCTTGCAGTAACTTTTTCAGCTACTCCACAGCAGACAGAAGATCTCTACTGGTATTTGGAAAAGACATCTTGGAGCACATTTCATCTAGGTGAGATTGCTCTGGCCCTGACTTACCTGTGCTAAAGAAAGATATATTTTGTAAATGCTGCTAGACAAAAAGAATTTACCAATGGCTGTATTTATAGTTTTCTCTCTTGCTAGACACTTCTTAGAAGGGAGAGGGGGATTTTGCATTTTCTGCTAGCATAATATAATTGGAAACCCAAATGCAGCTATGTGCAAGACAGCATATGCTTTTGCCTTGTCGAGCTTAAGCACTGCAGACTTTGTTACAAACTACATTACTGCAGCCCAAATCACTCATCTCAGGTTCCCAGCATGGAAATTGTTCACTGATATCATTAACTTGTCCAACTTGTCCAGCATCTGTGTTTATCTCAGCACTGGACATACTTGGCTTGTATCCCTGGTTTAATTATAAAATTAAATCATTTAATCCTTCATAACAAGACAATCACTAAGAGTTCATTTTCTTCCCGCTAAGCTGTCATAATCCAAAAACTTCAGTGGAATTTAGGCAAATGAATCATAAGGGAAAAAACCCTGAGAACTTGTATTCATGCAGTATGAGGTTTCACCAGAAGGAAACAGGATTAAGCCCTGTTTGTCGTTAAGTATTAAGTTTGTTCATCAAGGGCAGGATGCAGTCTTAAAATACTCTGTCACTACGGAATACACACTTCATTTCGGCATGCCAGTCAGTCATATGGTGTAATCTCCATTTCTGAAAAACAGCCCCATGTTAAAATCAGCTTTCTCAGTTATTTGGAAAATGCAGCCACAGTACCTCTGGCTGACTACAGGAAATTTAAAGAGACTGGGTATGCTGTTTACCCTTCTTCAGGGAATGCCAGTGTTCACACTATATATGACTCCTGTGTCTCATCCCCTTGTGCTAACATAGCTCCACTGACTGATGTGACTGAAGGGACAATCACCCCCATGCATGCTAACACAAAACCTTAGATATAGGACCCTATGCACTTATTTAAAAGAGAGCCACCCTACCTGGTGACGATGAACTAGAACCCCAGCAATCTAACAAGAACGACTGAGTGGCACCTGAGTGCATGGTTAGGCTGCAGGGGCTTTCTGCTGATGACAAGCAGAGGGGGCAGAGCATCTGACTATGAGAAGAATTTCTTTTGTGTCTTTCCTTTATGTAAAAGGGTTCACCTAGGGTTGACAAAATTGCAAACCCTGCTCAAGAAATATACCAACAAGTTTCAAGCAGGGAGAAATGGGAGAATGCCATTTGCAGTGGTTAAACTGTCATGGTATCTGGAGTATTTCCATCCATGTAGATGCAGAGAATGAGAACAGCATGTCTAAGATTCATCTCACCTATCCTGTGTTTATATCAAAGTAGCTTCAGTGGAATTCTTGCTGATTTACACGAGCTTTACAGAGACCAGCTCCCAGACTGAGGATGCCACCCAATATCCCAGTGTCACAATTGTCAGGCTCTCTAACAAAAGGCAGTGTATCCTCACTGGAAAAGTTGAGGGGCAGTCTAAAAGAATGCATAAGCACATTAACTGAATCAGACATTAGCAGGAAAACTACTTCTCATTAAATAATTAGAGCCCTGTGGAAAGAACACAGCATGCTTCATATTTTCCACCCAATTTCCATGCAGTTTGGAGCAGCTCGCATCCAAAGAAAATGGTGCTCTAATCACCCAGACTTGCATGGATGTCATGCCCTCTAACATATGCAAACACCTTATCAAGTTATCGCAGCATATCCTTTCAAGGACTCTGAAGGCAGCTGCCACCCATGATGGCTCTCGCTGCCTGTAGCATTCCAGACGCTCACACCTCACTAATACAGTAACAAAGACAGCTTGGCTGCCACACAGCCTACAGTGTGCTA
>VXBW01000780.1:0-50532 GCA_013400375.1 Thinocorus orbignyianus | reverse complement strand
TCAGCAGGGATGGCAAAAGTAAGTGGTAAGGGCATTCCCTCCCCTGGAATGACCCTCTCCCTATGGAGACAGCACTATTGTTGAGGACTGTGCCTGCGAAAGAGTTTTCTTCAGAACTACTTTCTCCAAACAGGGAGTCACAGCCATACAGTCTTGAGCATCCCACACCTCTGGGCAGCCGTCAGGCTACAAATAAGGGAAGGGAGTGAATAAGCTGTGATTGTTAGGACAAATTCAGCTGAGTATTTTTTAAAATTGCCTTGGCAACCTAGAGGTCTACTGTGGCTTTAAGACATGTCCTGGATGAGAGAGGGCACCCTCTGAGTGTGTGTGCTTATTTTAGTATATGAGTGTGTGTGTGCATGCAGGAGACTGGACTCCCTCAGAACAGCACAGCTGAGCCACGGCACAGTCAGCCTGGGCAGGACACACTCCCAGCAGCAGCCCATTCCCAGTGGCAGTCCACCACTTCCCTACCCTGGTCCTGCTCCGGTTGCAAGGCAAAGCGCTGGCTGGAGTAGCAGTCTCGCCTTTCTCACCCTCTTCAGACTCTGATTCACTTCTCTGCAAGCAGGAGACAGCTCACTTTCTCTTTTAGTCTTTTCTATAGGTGTGTATGCAAGGACACACGCTTACACTCACATGCGAGTGCATGCAACTTTTCATAATCCAGTCCAGATGTTTTGAGCAATAAAATCAGCATTGGCCAAAGCCAAAATAACTATCTCCTAGTGGAGAATCCCTGTAATTGCAGTTTTCCCTTGACTCAGAAGATGATCTCGCCTCTACAGGCCCCAGGAGGAGTGGACTTTCTTTCCTGCTTTTAGGTTAATGCTATTTTGCATTCATGCTTCAAGTTCCCTGACACTGCGTGTAGAAAGGACTAAAGCAGTAGGTATTTCATGTGCACTCCTCTCACCATATCTTCTCTGAAACAGAAATGTATGAAATATAGGTGAATGTTCAAAGGAAGACAAGTTTATAAACTAACACACAGGCATTTTAGGAAATGCCAGATATCAGGTTTCTTTCATGGTCTTAATTTTATCTCATTTGCTCTTGTCTTTAATCAATGATGACATTTCTGTTGCTTTTCACAGGATCATTTTACCGCTAATCACTAGCTGTCACTGTACTTTATGTTGACACTACAAAAGGGACCTGGAAGTGTAGAAGGATTAGCATTGAAAGAGAAGACTGAATTTGAGTACCAACTCCTGATGTCTGCTGTCTGGCTTTTCTGTTTCAGCATCTCTGAGTTTTCTGGTAACTGGTTGCTCTCTGGAAAGAGCAAGAGGAGAAGCAACATCCCTGGTAGAGTACAGCGAATCTGGCAGGCTGGCATCTGAAGCTGGTCAAAGCCTGGCAGAGGCTGCTGTGCCTGTGTGAGGCATGGAGAAGAGGGCAGGAATGTGGAGCTGGAGGAGGCGTGGAGGTGGCACTGTCACTTTTAGCTTCAGCCTGCTCCAAAACTGGCTTGCGGTGATAACAGGAACATGTCAGAGGACAACTATAGGAGTGGATGGCTGGCAGTCCTGCATCCAGGTGCGCTCTCAAATCAGACACTGGAAGTAAGGGATGCACAGCCAAAAACCACTTACACAAGGGTCAGAATAAGCAACCTTCCTGTGGGAATTTTCTGACCAAAAAGGAGTCCTGTTGCTAAACAAAACATTTGGACACATCAGCCTCAAGACCATGCACTGCAGCTCCCTGCCGTATTTATTTTTATTGCAATAAATGAAGCAGGTTACTTGACACAAGGAGTCCAAGTTATTTTGTGGGCCCCATGCATCTTGCACATCAACTGGGTCAGAGGTACATCAAAGAGTCAATCAGTACCCCTGCTGCTTTCACAAATGTCACCACAAAAATGCCAATGCCTCTTCCTGGTTCAGCATGTCAGAGCAGACAAAGCAGATATTAAACCCATGGGGTATGAAAATACAAACATAGGCAAATATAGGAAGCAACTACTAAATGTAGGTTAAAAATAAATAAATGAAACAAGCATTATAGTCCTACCACGGTAGTGTGCTGAAGCCTTTATCTCCCAGACCAAAATGCCAGAGTGGTTTCACTGGTGAAAAAATGACTTACTGTCCAAGAGGAGATGTTGCCTCTTCATCATTTGCTCCCGGGATAGAAAGCAACGTGGGAAAATGCTGCCTCCCAAGGCTACTGGGCCAGAGTCATGGCAAGTCTGAGTCTGGGATGCTCTCTGGATATTAGTGTCAAGGATTTCATCCACTGGCAGCACTGGGGTTGTTTTAGATTTGCGTGTTGGGTAGCTGGGAGATGTGAGCAACACAGAAATGCGTCCAAAGTTATGTGTATTTTCATTAGGTTCCTGTTGATTTAGGAAGTCATCTGTGTGCTTCACCTTTGGGGACACAGCAAGTGCAAAACAGTGAAACCAGTAAATTAACTTTTAGGAGGGAGGAGGTCTCTGGAGGACACAATAAAGGTTAATAACCTTCCTCTGCGATGCTCTTCTCTGCACTAACAGCTTGCTCCTGCAGTGCACAGCGAAGGCAGAAATAAGGATGGCTGCCAGACAGTAATGGACCTGTGCTCTGAACCATTTGCATGTCTGTTTTACCATCCAGCATACCCTGAGAGCGGGGCTAATTGGCAGAGGTGGAAGTGGTGGTATTATTGTGTATGTCTGAATATTAGCCCACTGATGTCATTCCATACACAATATTACCAGACAGTTTTATATGTGCTGCTGAGTCCAAATTCAAATAACAGTTCCCTGTGGATGGCAAACACTCAGAAAGAGACATGGGTTGTGTCAGTTTTGGTTCTTGATTTTGGACCAAATAAATTTGGCTCATTTGGTTTCCCAAACTATCTTGAAAACATCCATCTCTTCTTCAACAAGGTATCATTACTCATTTACGCCTGATGCTGCAGGGGTATCATAACCCCTTACACAGGGTCTCCTCCTGTAGAGAAGGTAACACCCCCTCCACATGACTTATTTAGTTCTTTTCACTGGTAAAACATTTTCAAAATATTAAAGTACCCTTATAGTGATATTTTGCTTGCCAGTTATGTTACTGAAAACCCCATGGTTACATCAGGGATGGACACATACAACCACTCCATGGTGACAGACCCGAGGCAGGGATCTCCAGTCTGGCCCTGTGATTCAGTACTACCCTCTTTCTTGGGCCTCTGCCCCCACAGAGAGACTGGGAGAGCTGGCAAGTAAGCCCATATCAAGGCTCCTCGAGGAAAAAGGACATCCCGCACAAAATGTGGTCCTGTATGTTACCAGGAACCCTGCAGTTGTCATTGCTATTGCTAAGTCAGCTTAAGCAACCAGGTAATATTACACAGTTAATTGTGTCCTTTCTCTGATCATGCACATCTGCTGCCTTTACATTTACCGTGCTGATAGTGAATGAAGTGTTGGTTTCATTTTTCCTTAGCTCTTAGGTTTCACTTCTTTATCTTCCCTCCCTTCATGCTGTACTCTCTGTGATATGTGCACAGTACCTAAAAAATTTACCTGCTTCATCAAAGGAGAGATATTCCTACTGCATTTAGGTTTGACAGATGGTACACTTTGTCAAAGCTTAATTATAGGCCAACTATAACCTCAGAAGCCACCTCCACAGTATTGCAGCTAATGACACAATGTTTGATAGCTCGTTTTAAGGATTAAATCCTGTATTTCCAAAAATAGAAACAGCAACAGTGTAAGGATGGAGGGGACAGGAAGTGGGTATTCTGCCTCCTCGCTGTAAAGGACTGAGGACTTGAATGTTGGCCCTTGGACTTCATGGAAAAAAAGGGTGATGGGCATTACTCTGTGCTTCAATAGATACAGGGGGATCTCCACACTTGTAGGGTGGCCAGTTGTTGGAGTACATCTGGATTCAGAAACTCTATAGTTACGTTTATCCAAAACATTTAAAAATCACGCTGAAGAAAATTATGGGCTGGATCCTGACTGCAATCAGAAGTTGCACCACTTGGCAGAAGAGCAAAGCTTTTGTTGTACTTAAAGCTCTCTGCTTGAAGAAGCCAGATATCTGCAGAATGTCCCCAGGGTCTGGAGAGAGCACACGCAGCAGCAGCAGCAAAGGCTGCTCTATAAGGGGGAGAATTACTAGAGAATAACCCCACTGTTCCCTTCCTGGCACAAGCAGGTGCACGGGGAAACAGAAGGGTGGATCCGAGGCCAAACTAAAACTTGAACTGAGGTTTATGCAGTGTTATTCAGCAACTGCATTTCAGTGCTCTTATACATGTGCTGCTTAGAAAGAGTGGGGACCACTCAGAGGACCACAGGAGGAAGGCTTTCCCCTCAGAGCTCATCTGCCTCTGCAAAACACAACTCCTTTTGCGTCTGCTGTTTTGCAACTAGATTGAAGAACGAGGAGGCTGGACAATGCCAAAGGGATCGGCTTTTTATAGGTCTTTGAATATATGGCTCACAATGGAGCATATCCTGACACAGATTTTCTTTTTTCTGTTCCCTGGTCTGTTTTCCTTCCCTGAATGTTAAAGCTATGAAATCAATAACAGATGACAAGTGGGTTTAATTTGTGAAGTAAGAGGAATGTAAGACTATCTGAGTAGTTAACAATTAACAGTTCCAGACTGAGAGCAGGATTTTTTTTGTTTCAGAAACCACCTGGGGCCATTTGCTTTGCACTAATATATACAGAGATCTGGAATGTACCACCTTATTACCCTGGTGCTGATCAGTACATGCACGAATGTTCACATTTAGAGTAAATCCAGTTATGTCTGGATGCCTTTCGCCTCTGCTTTAAGCAATCATGCTGTTTAGTCATGAATCACAAACCTTCTAATTAAGGCTCAAGGTCAGGAGAAGTGGGATGGAAGGTGAACAGACTTCTAGCTAAAGGCCTTTAAACCCATCAGTTGCTTACAGGAATTGCCATGCGCTTTCCTGAACTAGACTGACATATCTATCATTAACAGAACAAAGTTAAGTCCTCTAAATTCTCCTGCATTCTTGCAGGCAGTTTCCTCTAACTGAGGAACTAAGGGTCACACACCGGCTACCTACTGCCCTACCCCAGCCATGCTTTACCAGTCATCAGCGCCAGGCTCCTCAGTGAGGGAATCAACCAGTTGTAGCACAGTCAGTGGGTCTGAGAGCCTGAGGCTCTTTAGCACCTTGATAGACCCTTCAAAATGACATGTTAAGTTTTCCTCACTTGATGTGGCAGTGCTGGTTTAGTAGGCACACAAAAAGGGGATACGGCTGGGAAGCCTACATTTCTTTCTTTAGTTTCACAACTGGGACAGAAGAATTTTCCCTGTGTATTCCAAGGGTCTGCCACTGAGCTACAAATTCTCTGGTAACTGGCAGCCTTCTGTAATTCCAGTACCTGTTTGGTCTCTATGATGGCACACCTTTTGGGGAACCTTACACAGTCCCTTGGCCCCATCTCCTCCTGTGTTTTAGTGGAGGCCAGGCAATGGGAGCCATTGCTGTGTTCTGCATTCTTCAGAGCAGAAACGGCTTCTTCTTGCACAAGCCTTTGGGCAAACACCAGCTAAAGAGCCACCCTTGCTTTGGTCATTGTGAGGGCTGAGGACTTCGCTCTGCAAAAGGCAGCTGAAGCCAGGCAACTAACACAGTCCTGCCACAGTGTCTCTAGGAAGAGAAAAGTAACACCCTGATAAGTGTGAGCAGGTGGGATTCCCCAGCTGCCTCGCCCTAAGGGGTTTCAGCATCTCCTTGCTGTGTTGCACACATCACCATGTCCCTCTTACTGGTGTGAGATAACCTCAGTTACCCAATAAACAGCTCATGTGGGGGAGCACTTTGTTCCCATCCTGTCATATACCAAGTCCCTCCTCTAACGGCTCTCATAATGAGAAGCTAAGATCATTTCAAGTGAGCAAGGACTAAATGTGCTCCATCCCTGAGTTTTACTTGGAGCCTGTCCTGTCACCTCCCAGGGTATTCCCTGCTTTGTCCTTGAAGCCAGCCAGGAATATAAACTTATGTCAAGGAGCAGAGAAACTTGAGCTGAAGATACCACCTCCATGTCCACTGGAACACAGGGTGTTTCGCCACACCTGCATTTGGGATGTAAGCTGACCAAAGGACTGACCTCTTCTCTTTCTTCCTTGCCAGTCCTTTTTTGAATAACACTGCTATAGGGAGGGAAGAGGGAATAATCCCAATGATATTAATTAATTGTGAAATCTGGTGAAAAAAGACAGTATAGGTAAACCTCAACTTTGGTTGCAGGGAAAAGATAGATGTGGAAAGGAAAGAACATGACTAGGTCTAGAAATGCTAGGCCTAGTTCATTGCACTGCCAACTTTGTTCCTTTTTTTTTCTTTCTTTTTTTTTTCCCCCTCCTTTTAGAAGACATTTATATAATAACAAGAAAGGCATAGAATTGGTCTCAGCTGTGTCCCATGTCTAGCCATACGCCTTGTCATATCTAAATAAACTGGCAGCTGACATTTTAGCTGTTCTTAGCCATGGGGTTTCCAGAAAGCAAAACATGCAGTTTTTTTCCACTTTGTGTGTGTCTGTCTGTTAAAGTCCTCTTCAGAAAAACTGCAAACAAACTGCAGAAACAAACAAAATTGAGCAAAACAAACTGAACTTGGGAATAACAGGCTCATGGCTGAGGGCAACCTATTTCTGAAGGGGAAGATGTGGGCTGGGTTTCAAGGGTTTATTTGCTGAGAAAACAGCCTCCTCAGTGTCACTGCTATATCTGGATTTCACGATTGGCTCGTTGCCTGTCATTATCTCAGCTTTCTCTTTGTGGCCTTGCTTGTGGTTTAGCTCAGATGGATTATTCTTCAGCACAGAGGTGCTCTGTTTCTTCATTCAGGTGCACTTAGTACAAGGATATCCTTGTGTGTCCAAGCAAAAGGCTGGAGTTCTCTTTGCCTTTCACTTGCCTTCCTCTCTCTGGGGCCAAATCCTGCTGTCTGATGTGAGTGATACTGTTGGCATGGCTGTCCACCAGCCATATGAGAAGAAGACTTCAGCCAACACCTCAATCAAATCTATTTTTATGCCCCCAACTGAATGTTTCCCACCCCAGAGGATGCCACAGAACAGCTAACCCACCAACAGAGCATCAGCTCTGGCGGCCTGCATGAGTCTCAGCTAACCAACCAGCTGCCCAGAACCACTTGTGCTAGAGTTTCTGATATGTCACAGTCTTCATGTTAATTGCAGTGAGTTTTGGAGTCAAGCCTGAACCAAATCAAGGTGACCTCTGGTGTCCTCCTGTCTTTGAGCTGCTACTCATAAGTCCCAAACACCAACGCTGGCCCAGCTTGTTCTTTGCAGAATTTGGAAGATGCTCAAGCATGAGACAATCTTTCTTTCTGCAGGTTTTCTCAGGAATCTTAAGACTATATTCCCTTGGACACTAATAAATTTATCAGTCTGTCTGTGGGATCTCTTTGGCTAAGTGAATCTACATGTGGGACTTTATATCTTTGTCATTGACAAAATATTCTTGTTCATGAAAAAAAGAAAATATAAAAAGACTACTTAAAATATGACTAATGGACCAGTCATTTGATGTAATGCCAAAATCTAGGCTGCTCAGAGCAAACATAAATCTTGAATTACTCCCCATCCCTCCCTTGCCTGTGACTACACTGTATTGAAAACAAGTTGTAGCTAACTCCAGTATGAATTTCTCCATCCTTTAAAATTATTATGGTTTTTTGTTGCTAATTGCTGGTGTCTTAGAAAAATATTTGATCTTGTTCTGTTATAGCTGTGGGACATGTAGTGCTTGGTCAAAGAAAGAAGCTTAATTCCTAAATTTTGTTGCTATTGTATGATTTCCTTCTTGCATGTTGATATTTGAATTAACTTTGCTTTAAAGTAATGATTTTTTTTTATTTTTTTTTTTTCACGGATGAATTATAATAAGAGTGACCTGATGAAAAGCAGTAGAATGGAACAAGGGAAAAAAGGTCTGGCAGGCACAGTGTATGGAAAATAAACCTGACCTCTTGCTTAGTGGGGCCAAAGTTAATGGTTATAGACAGTCTTTGTTCGTGGAACATGTTCTCCTCCTCTGAAGAAAGCAAGCAATTGTTCTGCTAAATTAAAACTTAATGTGAAATGAACAGCCTTTTTTTACGGGAAGAGAGTTCCCCGTCCCGGAGAGTCTCCCCGGTCAGTTAGGAGACATTTTGTGCAGAAGTCCTGACTCCTACAGACCTAGTGTCCTTCCACTGGAGCATGAAATAAGGCTGTCCAGGACAACTGTTGTGGGAAAAGGTGATCACAATACCTAGTGTAAAGTGAGGATTTCTTTTCTTTTTTTTTTTTTTTTTTTTTTTTTTTTTTTTTTTTTTAAGGGGGAGAGGAATAAATCCCACAGAAAAGGTGTCAGCGCACACAGCACCCTCGTTCCCTACTGCTTTGTCCGTATTGTATGTCAAAACTCTGGTCACGGAGTGAAAATTCCTGGGCACAATGACAGGACCCGTCACTTCATCCCTCATCTGTGTTGGGACAATGTTGTAAAATGCTAACACAAGCCACCGAGCACTCCAGCTGATAAGGAAGACCTTTGATCTTTCTTTGGTGTTTTCTGGGAATGCTCACTTCTAAACCACACTCAAAGTGGGGGCAGCGCTGGGGCACCTCTCCTTGAAGCATATTAACATACTGACCTCAGCCTCTTTGTCCCAGAGTCAGGAGTATGATATGGCTAATGAGTGGAATCAGCAATAAAAACACTGGTCGTGGGCTGGAATAAAGGAGCAATGTCATATTGCTGGTTTGATATTCCATGACACTGGCCCTGGCAGTGCACTGGGGAGGACTAACTGTCATTTAAAAGGCAACTTCTGAGATGTCTGGTTTGGATTTCCAATTTCTACACATCATTTTCTCAGGAATTTCATACACAGCATTCTCAGGAGGCTAAAAGATTTTGTGTGACAGGGCACTTACCACAAATAGTAGTAAATAAATCTGACAATTTATTAATCCAACTCTTAAAAATATGCATTTTATTTCCAGTGTAAATCCGTCTAGCTTTAACACATAGATATTAAATCTTCTTAAGACTGTCTGGTAAAAGATGCCCATGGTACCTGATACCCTCTGGATGGTACCTTACAAACTGTGAAACACACACACACTTTGCTGTAGCTCTCTGTAGCTGAAATAATTTTATTAGCTCTCCATAATTCTCTCTGAGATACATTCTCAGTTCTCTTGCTGCTGCTGCTTCTGATTTTGTATATTGTGCTTAAGAAGCAGGAACTGGAACTGTACACAGCTCTGTAACTGGGTGGCCCTTTCCTGCACAAGGGGAGCAACTTTTCTTGGTTGTACTCTGTTCAGGTACTAGACTCCTGCACAAAAACAGAGAGCTGCCTCACGCTGGCAGGTGGATCCTGTTGGCTCCAACTAAATTGTGAGAAGAGTTTGTTTCTTTGAAAGAGAACAAACAAGGGGTTGGGACAGGGGAGATCCGCGCAGAGGAACCTGAGCCAAGTTTGGAGAGAAAACTTTGGCTGAGGTTTGTTTTGTTATTGTTGTTTTTTGAATTGCAAATAAAGGCCAGGAAGGAGGCAAGTTTGGACTATGTACAGCATGTGAGTACTTTCTTTAGAGCCAGTGGGAACTTTGCCGGCTCACCCTCACACACAAATGCATGCACTCAAATCTCAGACTCTTCTGTCCCTTCAAGGGATGAGTTTGATGCACTTGCAAGGGAAAAGAGAAAACTTCAGCTGCAGATAAAGAAATGCTGGTAACTAAATTATAGTCTTTAAACGCAAAGGCACTATTTGAGGGGCAGTATAAGTTGCACTTAATGCAGAACCACAGGAGATGCCTGAAGTTGTCACACTGGAATGTATAAATAACGTATAATGAGCGCCCCTTCTGCAAAACTCGGAGAACTAGAGGATAAGTGTAATGCCTGAATCGGAGATGGACAGAAAATGCAGTTCTCACATTGTAGGGATTGCCTCCTCCTAGTGATATACGGAGCAGTCATCTGTTGAGCTGAGTTGTCAAAATGTTGATATCATAGAACAGAGATTCACTGCGTGAGTACAGGCAGATGGTCATAAATATGCATCAAGAGCAGGATTAAGGAGAAAAAAAGCACATGTATTATCTTAATACAGAATGACTGCTCTCTACATGCACACACCCATATACACGTGTGCATGCACACCCCCACACATATACACACACCAGCTTCCTAGTTTGCCAGTGTGACCCTTCAGAACACTAATTGTTCAGGATCCAAACAGTGCTGTTCCACACTTATTCTTACAGAATAAAGCATGTGATGATATACCACAACACAATCTTCAGACCTGCTTCAAAGTAAGCAGGGATAAATGACTCTGTGAAGGAAAGTTAATACAGTATGAAAGAGTCAGATGAGTGGGGAGTGTTTAATTTCCCAGGGCTTGACGAGTGAATTTTCCACTCACCACACCACAGGGCAGGAACCCATGTCCATTCCAAAGTTAATGCTATTGTTTTCTGATCTTTGAACCCTAACACCTGTCAGAGCCACATTCCCAGAAGACAAGACTAGGACTGGTATTTCTTTTAAAAAAAGAAAATATTTACAGACTTGTCACTCCCTGAACAACATCCCTCCCATTCAGCTATTAGAAAAATTATTAAAATGCATCTGAAAGTTACTAGGGAAATGCTGCAATTCTGAATGTCAGCAGACATGACTTTTGCTGTCACACTAGAGGTATCTAAAGTAACTCTGCTTACACTAGGTACTTAGAATGGATTTATGGGAAGCAACTGAGAGAAAAATTTGGCACCCATAGTTGGAAACGTTCTATTTGTCTAGTTCTATTGAAGTTTCCAGAATGTATCTTTCAAAAACAAGTTTCCACAACACCTTCTATTTTCTATCATAATTCTCTGTTTGTACAGAAGAAGGAAGACATAGAAACTTTTTTATAAACAAGGAAGCGGTCTAACTCACTCCCTTGTGCAGGAAAATCCAGAAAAGGACAACTCCAAAGTCAGTTGTTCCCTGCACTGTGCCAAATATCCACCCCCTTTGCAAAGCAAAGCAAAACCTTTGGCTCCCCTTTCCTGCAGATCTGCACGTAGCATGGGAGATCCCCCAGGAGGAGACAGGGAAACCTCATGCTACTGCCCTCACTCCCCATCCCTCCCTGCTTCCCCCAGCACTGCTCAGCAGGGCTCTGCAGGGTTCTCATCTGACTCGAGTCCCCCTCCTTGACAGCTCCTGCTCCAGTTGGGCCGTCACAAGGTAGAGTCCTCTGCAGCAGCTTTGCTGGATAAACCTGTGGGAGATGTGGAGCAGAGCTTCCTCTCCTTGCTGGACTGTCACCTGCAAAGCTTGCCCTCAGGTTTCTGCTCCATGCAGGATGAAGTCTCTCATCAGCCTGCACAGGAACTTGGCCACCCAAAGGTCTTCAGTCACCTGCAGACATCCCGGTTAAGGGGCAGACAGTTACAGCTCCTGCTGAATAGCCCTTTTCTCAGGCAGTAGCCGTTTGATCAGTGGCCATGGGTAAGGCTTTCTCTGATAACACATAGTTAGCAGTTTCTGGCCACATCTGAGAGAGATTCAGGATGCCTCTCTCTGAGTTGTGGTATCAGGTACTCTCTTGTTACTTGTTACTTTGACTTAAATAAAAGTCACGTCTCGGGGAAAAGAGAGCCTAAATCTGAGTGAATAATTTGGCTGGGTGATGGTTGTGCCAAAAAAGATTCACACTGGACTTCCACCTGCTAATGAAACACTACCTCTGCTAGATAGCTTCTAATGCTTTCACATGTGCAGCCCAAGCAGAAAAAAAATCAGTAAGAACCAGTGGCTGTTTTCAGTGCAGAGGTGCTAGAGCAGACTTGTAGGTCAGGAGAGCCGAGCTAAGATGCAGTAGCTGAGTAATGGCCACAGCTCTGTTTTGCTGGTGATTCTCCAGCCCAGGCACCTACCTTAGCTTTTGCACAGCCCTTGCCATTAGCTTCTATACTTCAAGGTCAGCCTGCAATTAGAGAGCAACTAGCCTGAAGGGAAAAGATAACTGCAGTGGTTCAGTAACAGAGATTAGTTTAGGCCAAATAATTTGTAGGAAATTATTAATCTTGCAAATGTTACCCTTCTGCACAGGTAATGATTTTCGCTAATTCAATTGGCATTTAAATTACCAGCTAAGTAGTTTGTGGCAAGTAGCTGTTAAGTCATACCTATTTCTGTAGCTAGCTCTTTGGGAGCGCTGCTGAGATCACACGAGCCTGCTGTATTTCCTGATTGGAGAAACAACAGCAGCCTGACGATCAGGTTCCCATAGTACATTCCTGTGGTACTGAGCCTGAAATCTCATTTCTGCAAATTCTCTGCAATACCCTCATAAAGTGGGCTGTAGAGCAGAAACACCATTCACTAAAATATTTAGAATTTGCATGTATACAAGAAACAGGCTGTCCCCTAGCAGAGGCAGGCACAGCATCCTTGCTTAACGCAGAAAGCAGAAGGCACAAAGGCCTCTCCACAGAACACCTCCCTGCCTTGCCAGTTTTCATGGGGCCACCTTGATGGCTAGAAAGAGTTTACTCTCCAAGTCTGTTCAGTCTTTGGCTTCTTGACAAGGACTTGTCAGCAATGTGGCTAATTGATGCAAATTGTGATGTGGGATTCATGGCATGGTTGTCTCCTCATATGGACTGATACGAGGTTGATGGTATGCTCATCAGATGTTGTAACCTTGGTGTAAGATTAACTTAGGCTATCAACATCCAGATTTGTCCTGCTGGGCATGCTTTCTCCTTCATATTGTCTAATTTCATATTAATTTTTCACAAGTGATGACTCAGGCTGTAAGACAAAGCAGAATTAGGTGATATTTCTGCAAGTTTTTCTGCACCCTCAAACTAGATTAAACTAGATGCCTCATTATGCATACAGTTATAAATGTGCTGTCTTTCCTTCAGCTATCCTGAGATGGGAACATGAAAAAATGTGGGATGGGTAACAGTTTTGATATTTTTAACTACAATATTTAAACTTTTTTTTTTTTTTTTTTGCATTTTAATCTTGACTTGACACCAAGGATCAGCAAAAAGGTTGAGAAACAGGAAATTCAGTTAATATTTTTTTAGGGGATATGTAATATGAAAATGAAATTTTATGGAATTTTTCTCTGGGTCAAAATCCTAGTAAATTTAGAATTTGTTGTGACATTATCCTAACATTTTTCTAGCCTTGCAACTAAATTGATGGCTCCAATAATCATCCTTCTCCTGAGCACTCACGAAGCAATACATAGGGCAGAAATATGGACCTTACAGACTTTCTAAGTCTTCTGGATTTGCAAGAGGACCTTGCAAAAAATACCATCTTTTGAGGGAATAACTGGAAATGTTTACAGTTTAAGTTTCTTTTCTGTAGACTCACAGCCTAGGATCAGGCTTGGCAATGTTGAAGCTGTCATCAAGCTTAACAATGTTGCAGCTGTCATCAAGCTTAACAGAGAAATCCGTAGAAGATAAAACCCTGATATAAAGAGATTCTGATATCAAAATCTGGTGGACAAAGTTGATGAGCCCTGTTTTGGGGAGAGGAGGAAAGGATAGGACAGGGATTGGGGGGAGATTCTTTTGAAAGTCTTGTTTTCTTTTCCAGAGCAGTCCAGCATAATTTGAACCATTTAAGTTTGACGCATGTGTGACTGATTTAAAGATTAAAATTCAACCATGTAAATTCAGAGACCTAAATTTTCTCTTATAATGAGAAAAAATAGCCTAGTGTGTGGAATACATAATGAAGCACAAACTGCTACAGGAAACTGATTTAACCTCTAGGGAGCTGTAGGAGCTGGGAAAATGATGGTCCAGGCTCTCTAGAAGCCACTGCTTCACAAGTGCCCTCACTTGAGGTAGCATGATTGCAAGCAGAAATATCTGAATACAAGGAAACCACAAGAGCTAAGGTGAGGGTTGTAGTGAGAGAAGAGTATGGTTACCTCATGTAGAAAGACCAGCAAAAGTAGTAGAAGAGGGAGGTATTTAATTCCTGCAGCGTATATATAAAAGACTATGAAAATCTCCCCAGACTAAAGAGAAGGAACTGAAGACCCCAGAGTGGCCAGGGGGCCAAATTCTTGGAGTTCACCCTTCAGCTTGGGTTTCTTCTAAGAAGGACTTGGTTTGGGTGCTCTGACACTGGTCTGTGAGTTGTCAACCTAAAGAAAGTAAGTGAAGACAGCTGGGATTTTTTTCAAGAACACCCTCTTAGTCCAAACCTAAGATGTTACCCTAAATGGACCTTGATTACCTGATTGTCCCAGTCAGATTTCCAGAATGCAGCAGCATCCATTCAGTTAGAGAGAGGTTCCTTGCTATGGCTCCAGACCCGAAGTTCAGGTAGCAACACCCAACATCTCAAGTTATCATTACCAAAGTTGAGAGAGATGCTTCTGCAGAGCTTAGAACAAGTTATGCTAAAGGCTGTATTCCGAGATTGCTGAGACTGTGACTGAGAGAGAGAGATTATTTGTGGCAAACTGAATGATCTAGGGAAGGTCTTCCAGAAGAACAATATAACAGGAGTTATTTACACATTCTGTTTTGCCTCAAGTCCCATCTACAGTAGGCATAGCATGTCTGTAGGCATTGATTGTAATGTTTGTCTCTGACCCACACATAATTTTAGAGATGCACCCATGTTCTGGAAGAGACTAGTTTCCTAGAACTTTCTACCTGTATCACAACATCTGTATCCATGCATTCTGGCAGCTGTTCCCTGACACCTGAACAAGTGCCTCAGAAGAAAGCTAATCAGCACAGAGAGCTTTTGGGACACTGTTCTTTTGATGGAGATATCCTCTGTTGTAGAAAGACCACAGACGGAATGGCAGGACTACCACACAATCCTTGTTTGCAGGGATGGCAAAGGACATGGGTTGTTGTTTTCTGTGGATTCAGCCTGTGTGACAAATTCAACTCAGTTGTAGACCTGTCCCAGAGCAGTGAGAGCAGGACTGCTCAAGGACAACGGATGAGCAAAGAGCTGAGGGTGATCCCAGTGGTAACTGTGCCCTCCCTGATGCACCCCACAGCATCTCAGCCCACTGGCAGAGCGTGGTGCTGGTCACAGGGTCCATCCACAGTTCTGGATGCTTCAAAGGGACAAACCATGTTCAGAGTCTGATATTTAAAGTGAAGTTAGTAACTTTTGCCTACCTCCCCTGAAATGCTGTAACCTTAATTAATGTTTCCTTAATGCTTTGTAAAAAGCTCTTAGGTAGAAGACACTGCACAAGCACAAACTAATGACATTCCCAGAGAGAGAGCCGAAAGGTTAGCTGAATTCATTCTAAGAAGTTGAAGATTTCTTTATGACTTATCCAAATAAGTTAGCTAATTTTCCCTCCCATCAAAACAATGTAACGTCAGAGGGATGGCATTTTTTAGCTGTTATAGACTAGCCAAGGTCACATTCCACTCTAAGGCGATTGTCTTCCAATGCATACCATTCCTTGGGATAGATAAATAATGAGTTAATGTTTACAGGGAATACTGTCAACAGAAAATAGTCTAAAAATATCTCATTTTTGTGTTGATTTCACTTCATTGGAAAAAAAAAAGACAGGGAAAGCAGTAAATTTCATTTAGATTTTCATGTATAGGGACTCGTAAACCAGGAATCATTAGCAATGTAGTTATGGTACCACCACTGGCATTTTATTTGAACACCAAGGTGATTTGCCTTTAAAGGGAACTCACCCACAAAAACATTATTTTACATTTTAAAAAGTAACAAAAGGTTCCAAAACTACTTCTTTAAAGTGCAGGGGAATGCACTTCAGTGCAAGAATTCTTACTTTGTTGTGACTAATGTCACAACCCAAGGCTTTCATTAGTAACAGATGTTGCTTTCATCTTTGAACTACACAGCACCAGTACAAAACAAGGATTGACATAGGTTGCATGCTTCCTATAGGAATACATGTACACACCAGGCAGTCTCTCCCTTCTGTGCAGCTGATCGTTAGACCTCACTGCAGTGTTGATCCTCTGTATGTTGACCTCGTAAAGACTACAGGTTGATACTCAAGGAGGAATTTATTCCATGGGCTGGTCCGAAGACAGTCAATCATGTACAGAACGCAATACCCGTATTTTGCAGAATTTGGTCCTCTACATGCACTCTGAACAACATATTGCGCCTTCCAATTAGCAAGGAAAACAAGACAAAACCTAGAAGTTCATTCTAACATCTGCATGCTTACACTCATCCTCATGATGGCATATTAATTGCTTTTCATGTTCCTGTCTTTTTAAAACTAGAGAGACAGCTCCCTTCTTCAGAAGAAAAGGTTATCTATCCTTTTTCAGGCTGGTTGGTCAGATTATTCAGACAGCACTTAGAGCGTGACTCAGGCCTTGCACTTACCCAGAAATTACTGTTCGGACTGCATTTGGAATGCACATTGCAACCCCTGCACTAACCATTGCTCCTGGTATGTGCCTAGCAGTTAGTCTCACTGTGGAATCACTCCAGGAGGAAATACTTTCTCTATCAGCCATGTTCCCTTTTGCTGAGAGCAAACCAAGCCAAACAGCCCAAACTTTGAGTCATTTACTGTTTTGATTTGATCCGTCACTGATGTCTATGTCTGTTAAAGGACAAGACAGAATTTTACCTATGTATTTTACCCTATCTTCCCCAAGCCTGAGAGCTAAAAGAAGCAGTCCACCATGAAAACTTCACTGTGGAAGGCAACTTTGAACTTTGCAATGTAAAATGAAGAAATATAAAGTGAAAGCCATAAATTAAAATTTTCTTCTTTAAATTTATTTTCCTCTCTCTTCATACCTTTTTTATGTACTTATTCCCATTTTACTTTTTCCTTTATTCACACCTCCCAGTGACTTCTTTTCTGTGCTGCCTTTATTTCCTTGCATTAATCCAGTTTTTTCTAGGTATGTCCTTGGTTTTCCCTTGTTTTGAGTTCCTTCTTGCCAATCAGTGACACTCTATGTTAGCATAAATCTTGGTGGCTCATCTCTCCCTGTTCCCGAGTGTTGATTTGCCATTGAGTCGTGCCTAAAAGCTCTTCATGCATGATGACTAAACCACAGTCTTCCAAGCACTTCCTTCTTGCCGGCTGTTCCTCTTTTTCTTCTTTCTTTCTTTTTTTTTTAAATCGGTTATACAACTTCCTCTCCACACACTTGGGAAGACTTTGCCATAATTTGCTTATTTTCACTTAAAATTGCTTACGCATCTGCTGCAACGCAGCCTGAGCTGCGACATATCGGCCTGTGTTAAGATGAATGATGCCAAGGGTAGGAGTGGGTTTTCATAAGAGGAGAGGGAGGCACTGTCCATCCTTTTGTTTGAGACACTCCTCTCCTCCTGAGGAAGGTGTTGTAAAAAGCACAAAACAAACAAATGAAAGGAAACATTCAGTACCTTTTCATCTCAGACTGCCTCGGGCACAGGAGGAAAAATGGGTTAATGATAGAAAGGCTTTTAGATTAATCCAAGGCAAAAATGACCGTCCTTTCAAATGCGATTACTAGGAAAGTGATTTGGAAGCCAGTGGGACAGAGTGGTGTGGAGTAAGCTGTCTCTCTGATATGTATCACAGAGAACTTCACACTGACTGATTATAATGAATACAGAGTTGACATTAGCAGAGACAAAAAGTTACATGAGCACCACTGTTGCCTTCAACAGTTCCCTTCGTCCTTGAAAATTTTCTCAGGAAAAAAAGGCATCATTTTGTCTCACCCAGAGAGCAGCACAGGTAAAAGTTTCCCTGGGAGTCAGAAGGATTTCACCCTCCAGAAAGAACATAAAAACATCTCTGACTCATATACAACTATTTTTACAGCCATGTGGAAATGCAAAGGGGACTTTACATAAGGTTCATGCAGGTTCAGCCCTGGTGTGAAGAGAGCTGGCTCTGCCAAGCCCAGCAGAGAGGCTGCAGTGGGAAGTCACCTCACACTGCTAAGGGTGGTGGGAACTTTAAACTTACTAAGGACTGCCACTTGTTTATTTACTTGTGCGTGCTCGCACCTCCCTTGGAGACGTGGCATCCAGCACAGGGGACTGCTTTCCAATGGTCCTTATGCAGAAGTAGCCTATCGTGGGGAGGAGTGCATGAGTGATGCCACTGCATCGCTTCCCCTCCAGACACCCAGATCATCCCATTCCTCAGCCTCAGCCCCTCTAACTCGTCCCTGCAGCGAGGGGAGCTGGGTCAGCCTTTCTGCCAGGAAGCCACGTACTGTGGGACCCTGCCTATCAGGTATCAGCCAACCACAATATTTAGATGTAACGCCTTGTGCTAGAGAAGTAGAGCCCTTTATAAACACTTAGAAAAGCTTGTGCTTGCTGTGCAATATGGTACCAGCAACAGCAAAACACAACATTAATTGTGCAGGTTTCTCCAGCTGCTAAAGCAATCTGTTAGAGAAACTTATATAAATAGAAAGTGGTCTTTTAGAGTGAAACAAATATGCTTAACCGCTTGTAATTGGCCATCAGTCATTGGTTTTCAGCTTTGTACTAAGTCAGTTGCCCACAGTCCTTGTTCCACAACTATTCAGCCTTTGTTCCCGGCACATATGACCTAGAAGTCAATGGGAATTTTATTAGAATAAAAAGAAAGTTTAAAAAAAAGAGTAAGTTGGCTCACAGGACCCTAGTGTTTTGTCTTACAGCATGCCTGTGAGGCTGGGCAATAACGTCGAAGCAGTTGAGATGGCTAACCAAGATCGACCAGAGTAACATACGGGATGCGTTACTTTGATAAGGACTAAGATTTCACAAATGCAGAAATGATTAATTACCCAAAAGGAAGAATAGCAAGAAGATTCATTGACTTACAAGTATGGAAGATGATGTGTGCTTTGGGAGTACATGGTGCTTGAGCATTTGGCTTGTTCTGCAAGTTACTGGGTGCATCAAGCTCTGCAGATCCTCTGCTGAATAGGCCTGTCTTTCTGTTCAAAACACAAGACAGCCTGCAGGGCACAAACACTCTCAAGGCAATTTGTTTCCAGGTGATCTTGCAATTCTCTTCTCAAGTTTGCATCCATTTTTCTCTTGTCTAAAAAAAATATATATATCAGAAACCAAACATTATTAGCATAGCATCTGAAAAATATCACAAAAACCTCTTGGGGAATGCTCACCTAATTATAAGAGTACTAGGAAGTAAAACACAACAGTGTTGCATGTGCTGACCATTATACGCTTAAATACATTGTCCCTCTTATATCTGCAACTTAAAACAACAATATTCATCCCTTAGCCTCGAGGCATAAATTCTTAAAGCCCCTGTACAAGAGTACGTGATGACACACATGAGTGGAGGTTTCCTTAGAAACAAAAGCAAACAGGGTTGTTTTTTTCTTCTCTGCTGGACCAACCCCAACCTTAACATGCCCCTGAAAAGTGCTGGCGGTGGATAATGTGATTTTGTTTGCTTGGGGGTGATTTGTCTAGCAGTGGCCATTAATTTAGTAAATTATTTCAAATGGTGCTTGCAGAGTAAAGGGAAATCAGAACTTTTCTAACTCTAATTAAAGAGACCAGGAATTTTTGATTGGTCCTAGTGATGTTTCGAATGACACGTTAGAGAGAAACCACAAATCAGTCTTTGCTTTCCTTGTGTTTTGGGTTTTGTTTTTTTCCAACAAGTTAAATTGTCTCTTACTAGATGCCACATTATATGAGCATAAGAGCTTTCCCTTTTTGACTTAAGTTTCACTGATCTACTTTAAAATCTCATTAGGTGCAGCAAAGCAAATTACATAAAGCAGAAATGAGAAATACCAGAAACCTTTGAGAAACATGAAAACTGTGGTTTTAGACGGGGGATGAACTAACCAGCTCAGATAGAATAACACCCAGCATCAGCCTGCTGCCATCTGTAATGTGAAACATTGGAGTAAAATCTAAAGTAAGCCTGCTGAGTGGACAGACACTTATCCTGTGGTTGAGTGAGATATCTAGGTCATTACCGGCACTCTTAAACTTGCCTTTTTTCTTTCTCTGACAAATGATATTCCTTGTACGTGGGCTTTTATTGCAAGCCTCTCCTGTTCTCTGAAGTTTCTTCTAGAGGTTCCAGCCTAGATATGATGTCCGCCTTGCTACTCAGGGAAAAGTGAAGTAAGTTTTAAAAAGAAGCTAATAAAGTAAAGAGATTGACAGCTGAAAAACACTGGCTTCTTGCTATTTTTCTTACTGTGTCATTAGAAGTCCCCTGTCTGTGCATCCTAGCCTATACACTTGACAGTGCACTTCCACTTATAAGGGGTGTAATGTTTTAATAATTTCCCAAAAAGCAGGTAAGAAATGGATGTTCTGCAACTCTTTGGGAGTTAGCAATCACCTTCTGATTTTTTTTACTGTGAATGAAAAGATTGTTAGATATACTGTAACTTGAAGCTTCTTGGCATACATGTTTAAAGGTATAAATAATATTAACAGCACCAAGGCATACTTACCACCTGACATAGTACACCGTGTCCTTTGGACTGAATTCCATTGATTCCATGTTCATTCAAATGAGCGTAAATGGAGAAAAAGCTTCAGGCTCAATTTTTCCTCATGCCATCTTTATCCTTTTATAGTAATTTCTAAGAACATGCTGTAAATTATTACCCGTCTTCCTACTTTGTGACTCACACCTGACTAGCCTGGGATATAGGTATTTATTTTTTCTGCCTACAATATATGGTGCATGTGGTTAATCAGGACCCTGGTTTGTTATTGATTTCACCTGAAGATCCTTGTCTTTTGGACATTGCAGTTGCAGTTGATATACTGCAGAAAAATGGAGTCAATCTCAGCCTCTGGATTAAATCAGCAAAACTTCAGGTAAATGTGGGTCTAGGAAAAGCATATTTCTATGAGTATTGTTAAATGAACAGGTAAAAAAAATTTTTTAAAAAGGCAAAAAGTTTTGCATTCATTTACTGTTACTGTTTAATTAAAAAAGTAATCTGTACCAGCGTGAAACAGGTTTGTATCATGAAAGCTCTCATCAAACAGTCTAAAGTTGAAGAGCTGATACGTGTCCTGTCTTGCTTTGACAGTTACTGCACAGCATAATCCAGTTCTGCCAGTCAGATCCGAACAAAGGAAAGAGCGGTTGCCTGACTGTGAATCACTTCTCACCTCAATTAATATAAATATTGAGCTTGCACAAGTAGACTTGACAATTTGAGGCATGCCCAAATTTTCTGTGTAACTAGCACTTAATGAATGATACCCAGTACTTGGACCTGGCAGAGGGTGAAGTCAACACTTAAACGCTTTGTTTTGTGGAAGTGACTGAAGCCTCAGCAGAAGGATTCAGTGTCTTTTGAAGAAGTTTTGGAAACAACACATAGCTCTAGGTAGAATGGGTCCTGTTGGTTTTAACATTTTACAGATGTGTTCCTTGCATTTCTGAAGTGAATTTTCTTTCCTTCGACTCCATCTCATCTGCATTCGCCTCCTGCAAATACTACAACAAATACATCAGCTGTATGAAGTGTTCCTCAGAGCAAACGATGCTTAAGCTAGATCTACAGAGTGTGTGAGCAAAGCCAAATCTGAGAACACAATTGTGTGTGTTTGTATCAGCAGGGTCTGATTCTAGAAGTTAGATTTATGCAGCAAAGAGAGGAAACTTACTGCTTAACATTACATCCAACAAAACATCTCATTCCATTTAACATGCTTGCAAATAATCTGCAGTCCAAGACCTAGTCAATTCAGCTAAGAACCCAGGGACCAGATTCAAAAACCACGCTGACAAAACCCATTCCAAACACAGTATTTGCCCGACTATAGATAATTAGTTCAAATCTGGCAAAGTCTGATCCTAGATACTGAAAGCCACAATTGTCTAACAGCATCTTACTAGACTTTCTAAAATGCGGTGGTGGTCTCATTTGGTTTCCTAGACAGAGGACAAGTGTCAGCAGGAAAATTACTCCCAGCATTAGCCCTAGTTAGTAACCTCACCTTCTGTCCAGGGTCTTAATCAGCAAAGAGATTAAAGTGCCCTGTGATCCTTATTAAAGGGGTTCTTCTGGGCTAGGATTTGCTGACAAGGACATGAAAGAAAGCTTTTGGTTCAGATATCTGAATCTACAAGAGAAATACAGCTTCTGAGTAAATCAGACTGTTACATTTCTCTGAAAGGAAATAAATACACAGCTTCAGTATCTTTAGTTTAAAGTTCACCTTGCAAATTAGTGCTGAGAAATTTAATTGAGTAGTCTGATTTCCAGCAATCCCAAGTACCCACAGTTCTTGTTTCTTCCATAGAAGAAAATAGTCAGCAAGTCTGGAAACTGGGCCACTTAATTACGGTTGTAAACAAATGTTCACAGTTGTGTTCAGTTTGGTTCCAATACTAGGAGGAAACACTAATTCACTCTGGTGTCTGTAACCAAAACAAATGGATATGTATGTACGTATGTGTGAGACAGAGAGAGAAAGGCAGAGAGAGATCATATAGGTAGTAGGCAAAATTACACTAAAAAATTACTTACCTTGAGTATTTTGCTTTTGCATTCCGTGGCCACGGCACGTACAGGTGTAAGTGCCTATACGACAAGATGTCACATACCAGCCAATTTTGCCACTTGCATTTTTGTGGTCGTGGCTTTATGCATATGTATTTGTCAAGCATTGGCAGTCTGGTATGAACTCCAAGAGTCTTCAGAGAACTGGAAAAAGAGTCTTACCACGACAGAAGAGTTGCACAAGTTTTCTTCAGCTTATTGATCAGCAGGCCATGTGGCAACCTGACCTCCTCTAAGTCTCTAAATACAAATAACATCTGCTGGCAGAAGCAACCTTAATGAAGTTGAGCAGAGGCCAGATAAAGCTGCATATGCAGGAATAAAGTGTGTATTTCTGATAATGAACCCAATTAGCCTTTGTAGCAGCATGGAGAGCAATGTAGTGGAATCTTTTTTTTTTGCTAGAGAAAAACAAAGACTTTATAGAGACAGACTAGCATGTTTTTAATGTATGTGTTAAGTCAATCAGAAATTATGGAGCTCAGTGAGACACTGAAGGCAGGACATTCAGTAGCCAGTGCTACGTACAAGGTCCAGGTAAGGGATCAAAATATGCCATCCAAAATATTGTGGACTTGGGGGATTTTACTGTGATTCTCACAGTACTAAAAGGTTTACATCCAAAGCCAAGGCTGGTGGTAAATAGCTATGTTGCAGCCTCAACGTTCTTTATTTTTTTTCTTGCCAAATATTTGCTTCTGGCCTATGCTCTTAGAACCACCAAATTCTAGAAACGGGGAACTGGAAGAAGCATCATCAGGTTGTTCCCACAGGGCAGGGGAGCAGGACTGCACACAGCCTGCTTGATGCATGCCAGATGTTTGCCTGATCTGTTCTTAAAAACCTCCTGTAAAGGAGATCTCCGTGTTTCTCAAAAGCCAGTTCCAATGCTATGCTGTGTTTTTCCTAAGATTTAATCTACATTTAAGTGGTGAATTAGCCAACTACTTCATGTCCTACCCTTTGTGGAGAAGGAAAAAACTGATTTCTGCCTTTTTAAAAATATTTTTTATGTATTTGCAAAGTGTTATCATCTTCCTTCTGTCTCTACTTCCTAGACTAAATAATCCCAGTTCTCTTAACCTTTCTCAGAAGTTCATGTTTTCTAAACCTCTNCAGTCACTCACACAAAATGAGGACCTGGCTCAACATATTCAAATGTCTTGTGTTGGCGGTTCTGACTTAAAATCAATGAACCTCTATGGCAGAGCCACAAGTAATTTGCACCAATGAGTGGGAAACCCCTAGCAAATTACAGGGTTGGTTTTTTGTTTTTTTTTTTTTCAATATGAGGCATAAATGAGCAAACACTGGAAAAAAACGCTGAATCACAGGACACACTTGGATCACTTACCTACAACATGGTATTAATTCTGTAAAACACTTGAAGTCTGTGAAGCCTTATTGAGGAGACCCTGTGCAATGCTGTGAGAAACTGGGGGAACCTTTCTGGACTTGGGGGAGAGGGAGAAATGATGTGCAACTTATACAGCATGCCAGCTAATGCCATACAAATTGGAAATGTTCTAGTGTAACTCTTTATAGGGTTACTAGATGCTTTTTAATCTGTGGCCCTGTTAGCCATGGTTTTCTGCAAACTGTGTGGGTTTTTTTAATTTCCCAGGCCAAAGCACCATGGTGAATTACAACAGTCACCTCATGTACTCCTGTGACTGAGTTTAACACATTCTAGCAATGACTTGTCACCTTAGCAAAATCAGAAAAGTCTGATTTACACAATGTAGGATGTTAAATACAGCCAGGAGGGTAAAGAGACTGCCCGTCATTTATAGACTACTTATAAATATTTTTCTGCATTTGAAGATTTATAAATCCCATGTAACCCAGCTTATTTCAGTAATAAATGACGAGCAGAAAGACCCTCCTCAGTTCCCCTTCCCATTACCCTGACAGTCTGGGAAAATTTCTCCTTTAGGCCACTTGCCTATTTAAAGTGTAAGTCTGATTGATTTTACAAGGGAGAAAGAAAGAGTGACGGTGTCATTGTGTTTCAGAACCTTTATCAGGAGTTTGGCCAGGACTGTCATGGGTAATTTGCTTGTTAGCTTGATGAGAGACCTCACGAGTGTTATGGTACAGGGGCTGTATAGGATGTCTGGTGTGTTTAATGATCCACAGTCAAGATAGAGGGTACATGTTAGGAGGAGTAGCAGGATGACATGATATAATTGCTCCAACAGCGATTCATTCCATTTCGGGGGAAGTCAAAAGGAAGAACCTACACCTGCACACCCCTCTTTCTGAGGTGGGAGAGCTGCTGTTCACACCAGAGTATTGGTATTAAAGTACCATCTCAAGGCAGTGCAGCTGAGCTGCACTTGGAGCTAGGTCTCACAGAATGTGCAGCAAAAGGCAGTTCCTCTCACAGAGCAAATACATTCTGAAGAAAGAGTCAGGAAGTGGAAGTGCAGTCATACCTTACACAGCTGAGGGTCTCAGGTGCACGTGTTCCCCTCCGCCATGCAGTCTGTGGCAGAGCCCAGCTCAGCCCACTCCCTGTGCAGTGCTTGTGGCCACTCTGCGTTACCATCACGTAGCATTGCATGAGCTGGGGTTTTGTGCCAAAAGCCACCCTTTTCCAGCTAAGGAATGGGACACAAAATCTGTGTACTGTGAAGAAACACTGCCATTCATGATATTTCATGTATTATTTCATACAACATTCTCATGGACCTGACCCAGACGAGGTAGTGGGAGCCACCAAGTAAGGCTGGAGGTGTTTTCTAGCCATGCAGAGGTATACTGTCCAAGTAAATGCCAAGTCTTACGTTGTCCACCAATATATTTATGCTTTTTGTCAAAAAACATTTGGATGCTCACCACTCCGCGGTCAGAACATGGGAATGGGAATTGAAATGGAAACCCTGATTAAGTGACTGACAAACTTTCTGTCTTGCTCTCTTTTGGCTCTGAAGTATGAAACATCTGATCTGGGGGAACCTAAGGCAGGTCCCTGGGGCATGTTAGTACTTTCACTACAGCTGAGGAAACAAGCAGGAGGATGGAACTGTCTTAAAAGAATTAATTTCTTTCGCATGGAAATTTTATGGGGGTTAAAGATTCAGGCTTCAACTTTCCCAAATATGCAGGAATAAGAAGGTGGGGAAAAGACTTCCTCTCTTCCCCTGACATTTTTCTTTTTTCTTTTTTTTTTTTTTACTAATAAAAAGTCCTGTCTTGCTCTTCATAGATATCTTTACCTTATGTATAATAGCATTGTTTCAAACTAGACATACATTCAGCAAAGTCTTTATGAGTCATCACTGGCTTACCCTCCACCTCACCCTGTAAAGAACTGTAGTCTTAGAAGAAATTCACTATATGTTCAAAGATGAAAAATTGTAGATAATTCTGGAGCCAAGTGAAGTTGTGCCAGGTGAACTGAATTTTAGAATAATGTCTGGGTGATTTTTTGTAGCACGTTTTTCTGTGGCAGTAAAGCATTCATTTAGGTCACATTCTAGCAAACCCCAGAGGCCAGGGCATGGGATCAGGCACAGTGCTGCAGTCGTCTTTACAGATTAGTTGTTCCTTGTCATGCATTAGGCCCACACCAGATAAACCATGTGGCTTTCACGCTCCAAGTAAAAGATCCTCATTGACTTCTGCCAAAACAACCTCTGAGCTGAGCAGAGCCTTACTGAGCTCGGACATGCTGGTGCTGTGCTCACACGAGTTAAACTGCACAGCGGAAGGGGAGAGGATGGCTTCCTCCTTCTGAAAAATGCCCTGGAGAGGCTACACAAGAATCTTTCATCCTTCCAGATGGACAAAAAGAGAGAGAGGCAAGTGGCAAAACTTCCTTAATGGGCAGACATCCGGCATGGGATTCAAGCTGACTGAGCCTGGTTTAGGAGGCAAAATTTTGAACATGAACTTCCACAGCTGCAATGCATGCTGCCTGATAGCCAAAAGTCTTTGCTGAATTTGCAACGTGGTTATTTCTTCATTTAAAGTTATATCCTAGATCTAGGATAGTGTCCAAATTGTGAACAGCTCCCGCAGGTGGGCCACTGAGCACAAAATGCAGACTACAGCTGGTACTTCAGATGAAAAAGTAGGAAGATCTGCAAATCACATTTTGAATTTTGCTCCTTGATGTGTCTTGGATGATGCTATGTGGGTGCCAAACACTGCGTGACGGGGTGCCATGTCTCAGTCCAGGGAGCCAGGAAAGGGAAGGGGTGGAAATCAACTTGCTGATGAGCCCTTTGCGTGCCTGCTTCCCTCTCAAGCAAATCATCCTCAAACTGGACACCTGAGGAGGAGGTGTCACTAGTTATGATCAAAAATGTTAGCCTTCCTGTTTAATACAAATCTGCTTCAAAGGAACACAACTCAGCCCGAGGTCCACAAACCTCTGTTGCCAAATGCCTCCACTGGCGGTGGCAGCCAGCAGCATTACTGCCAGCAGTAGCTCTCAGCTCTGTGCCAAGCCACGGACAGTCTAACCAGGGCTTAGTTTGGGAATCCCTGACTCGTGGTCCTATTACAGACCTCGCAGACCTGCTCTTCTGAAGCCTGATCCCGTTTTCAATCATTGTGCAGCAATAATGGGGTCTCAGGCACAGTGTCTCCCTTGGAAAACAACTCAGCCACTTCAATTTAAATGTCATTTTCACTATCATAAGAATAAGGACAATTACAGGACCTAAGGACATAAGACATATATGCATACTCTTTTGAGTGCATGCATCCTGCCTATATCCTACCCTGGCTTATTTGCCTCCTCTAGTTCTTTTTGAGTCTCAAGGTCCTGAGTCAGGACTCATACATAGCACCTCATAAAATTAGGTCCTGCCCTAGGCTTTTGGTTCTGCACCAGCACAAACTTTAACAGCTGTAAATGCTGAGAGGATTAAGTTGAAGTACTCTTGGATATATTAGAGAAGAGTACGTGGCTTTTAGAAGAAACGGGGTATACAATACCAATAAATCTGAGGAGATGGTAAGGTTTTACACTCACACAGCACACATGTAAAAGACCATCTGTGGTGTAAGACAGGAGAAATCCTGGCCTGATGCCTACTTACTGCTGTCAACCTGTACGGTAGGAGTGAGCTGTAACAATCCAGGTACTACAAAGTAAAGTTAATTCAAGGGGAGGAAAAGTGAGCACAGACACAGTATGATTCAAAGCAGTCAAGTGAGCTGCTGCATTTACTCCTTTGAACGGAGTTTCCTGGAGGGACCGCTGAGCATTGCCCTCCAGTGCAAGACTTTGAGTTTTTGCCAACTTTATTTGAGGAGGAAGGAGGGCGGGAGGAATGTTTTCTTGAGGGGAAAAAAGAAACCTCACCCTGTTAAAGCTTTCTGTTGCCAGGGAAGTTCAGAGAAAATTCAGGAAAACTCCTTTTTACGTTCTTTATGATGTTTACTCTGTTGCACAGAGCCAAGACGGGGATAAGAAAGGCTGCAGCATGATGCAGGGCTGCAAAAGCTGTGTGTATTTAATAGGGTGACATAAATGGTGTGTTTCTCTTTGCCCTCTGCCGAGTGCTGTGGGGAAAATCTGGCCTAAATAGCAAAACGAGAAGCCATGAGAGTGGCTGCTGGCTCTCGTCAGCCGGCCATCCCCTGGGCCAAGCCCGCGGCTCCGACGGGAAGTACACAGCGGATGTTTAATGAAAGGGCTGCTGCGGCTTATCTCCGTGTGCAGGGGACTTCTTTGTGAACTCACTTGCTTTGAAAGATATGTGGCCCACTATGCTGGTATTGTTGGCTCTCACTTTAAGCACAGCCGCATGATTCACACAGGAGCTGTGTGCTACATCTGCCAAGGAAAGCTTCCCCCTTTCCCTCCCGGGTTAGGAATAAACTCAGCAGAAGGCCATCGAGGTCACAAGATCTGCCTGTTATTGCATTTTACAGGAAGGAAGATACGTTGTCTTAAGATCAGTTTATCAGCTGACTTTCCTGTGAAGAAGACAGAGGCTATTTTCCTGTGTACTGCCACCCCCGTAATTCCCAAACGAGCACGCTCTGTTTGCATCTCCTGTCAGCTCAGCTGTGCATGTTTCTGAAACAGCCCAGTATTAAGCAAACAAATAAAAAAGCCATTGTGAGACCTCGCGGAATCAACATCCCTTATCAAAATGCCCTACGGGAGGGGATAAATCTCTTCCTCGAGACTGCCTGTCATCTCACTCTCTCCCTCCCTCCCTCTCGGCATCAATGCACAATTAAATCCGTTGTGGTGAAATAGACTCCGCTGATAATTGTGGGGAGAGTTACTTACAGGGATGCTGAGAGCAGCAAAGAACCTAGCAGCCTTCTCTGCTTTCGTGGTGGTTTCTTTTGAGCCTGCTCCTTTGAAAATCCACAAGTATTCGGGTTTGTTGGCTTTGGGGTTTTGTCTTGTAAAGCCCCAAGTCTGTGCAGATTGTTTTGGTTTGTTTGTTTGTTTTGTTTTTGTTTTTATTTTTGTTTTTGTTTTAATCAGCTCTGCTTCTTCTGTGCAAGGGAATGAGCAGCGTGCAGAGCTGGCTCCCTCCCCCCAGCCTCCTCTGCAAGGTCCCTGCTTTCATAAGGTTTTCAGCTGGGGAATGGTTGCCTGTTTCCTCTCTCTGCTCACTGTGACAAATGCATTTCTGTGACCAGGAAACTGCAGATGTTATAGATGCACTAAGGCACAGTTTATTAGCTAATGATTCTTAATCTCTGAAGGATTACACATATTGAATAATGCCATTCATTGATAAACAGTTGAAGGGAATCAACCTGGCTCCGAAGTATTTACAGTGGCAGCTTTAATTGATTGTGTTCTCTTTTTATACATCTGTAAAGCTAAAATAACCCTCCAATGGTCCCTGCATCTTAAAAGCACTGATTAGCCCAGCAAGAAACAGCTTTTGCCAGAATGAAATTACAGGTTTTCAGATAAACTTGTTTGCTGATCTTAAAGCCTATATTGCCCAGGGAAACAGCTACTAATCTTTGATAATATCCACTACTTTTTCCAACATTCACCCGGTTAGATTTTTCATCTGGTTTTGCATTGTTTGTCATTTCCTCCATCTACACAGAAAACCTTTGGCCTCTAGTGCTAAAGGTCTTCAGGCTCCCGTAATAATCCAGAGGGAGTACAGGACTGGAAACCAGGTCAGTGCAGATCCCACCCCGTTCGCAAACCACTAAGATTTTTGTTTTTGAGGCAGGATCTGGACTCTATTCCCATAGCATTTTCATTACCTGTGAAGTGAATTCCTCTTCCCTAGTTTTTCAAAATCAGTGTCTGTCTGAAAATACTTCATACCTCAATCTTAATGCCTACACTCAGGTCCATGTGTTGCAATTCACAGTTATGGAGCTTCGTGATCNCAGACAATATTGCTTTACTGAATTCTGGCAGCTGAATCTTCACTGGACCTTGTCAGAAACTAACTGGGCATTCCCCACACTATGTAAGAAGCTGAACTCAAGAGAATGTTTAGGCAATTTTTATAAAAACCTTCCTGAAATTGGAGTGTAGCTCTAAAACACAAAGGTGGCATTTTGTAATAGAAACGGTACGTGAACATTCTAGCAGTACAAAAAAACAGCTTTTGCTGTTCTGTTTATTCTAGATAATTTGCAAGAGCCCTAGTCATACTGAGTCTAAACCAGAGCATTTAAGAGAGAATTATAACAAAGCTAAAATGGGAGGCAAAAGAAGAGGCAGAATCCTTCCGAGCTGTGTTGTTACACAAAAGGGGTTTGGTTTGAACTCTAATTTGCCACTTGCCAGCCTACATCTAAGAAGCAACCTTGTTTGGATTTCCACAAAGAATCTCATTCTTTTTTCAATAAAAAGACCTGGCAATAATTCTGTTGGCACTAGATGAAGAGCTTACTTATTCCACTGGTGATGGTTTCTTTTGTTGTTATGTAGTTTAATGAAAACTTCATAAAAAAAGGACTCTGAAAGTTTTTAGACAAAGCTTATGTACATTTGTTCAGGTCATATGCCAATGGTTCACTTCTTAATGTAGAAGTCATTGCACCAGAGAGAAATGTGGTTAATAACAGCACTTTTTGCAAGCAGCAGTCTTTATTCCAAAGCATGAACAAGTGAAGCAAACTGCAGGGCCTGAGGCAGACATGTGGGCCATGCAACCATTTTGACTTTACAGTAATCCACTGCAAGTATTTTCTTAGCAACCTTTCAAGAAAGCCCTATGAAATCCAACAGGGAGAGGGTTCCTTTGCTTTTTAAAGTCAAGAAAGTCCTAAACAGCTGTGTCTTCTTTGTACAGAGTTTCAGGGGGTTTATTCACTATAGAGCAGAAACCTAGTTCTCTGATTAACTCTGTGTAGCTGTCTTAAAAAATGCATTAGGAATTTGGATTTTTTTTTCTGTCAATAGTACTGGTCAAAGCTTTTTGAAAATTTCAGCTTTTTTGCAAAATATGATGCCATTTTTTACCAGCATGTCTGCCACCTGCCAAGCTCTGCAGTGTATTGCTGCTACTTAATACACAGCTTTAAACTCAAGGCTTTTAACAGAGCACATACAGTGCAATGACAAAACCAGTATCTGTTAGCAGAGAAGGTTATCGCTGAATACATTTCTCAGTTTTCAGCTCACAACACATCACCCGCATGCTCAGAGAGGCACAGATGGAGGGAATGTCCTTGCTGGGATCTGCAGTGACCTTTCAGCAGGCTAGCTGGGGTGCCAGAGCATGCTAATAAGGCCGGAAGATGTGGCTGCTCATGGACCATGGGCAGCGACAGCCCATGGGAAGTACCAGCTCCTGTTCTGATATCTACAGCTCCTCCATGGGCTGTGAGGCACTGCCAGCTGGGACCCTAGCCCCATCTTCCCTGGCCTTGCTCAGGGCAGTTCTGTTCATCCAGCTTGCCAAGGCAGCAGTGCAGGTCAGGGCTTCTCCTGATGGCATGGCATGCCACCCCACTCACCTGCGCAGGGAGGGTTGCTCCCAGGCACTGCTGCATTGCCCCAGCTTGCTTGCCTCCATCTGTGGCCTGGGGAGGCCGGCCCAGGTGCTCAGGGTGCTGGGGGACAGCCATGGATGCACACACACACATGCAGTGCAGGGCATTTGCTTAAGTAGCATTTTACCTTTTGTCCATCATAACAACTGGATATACAGCTCACAGGTAATAAGGCATAACAGCGCAAAGTTAGGATCTTTTCAAATATTTCTCTGTGGAAGAACAAGTTCCCCATTTTCCTGGTATACAACTAAGCTAAATACCTTTCTGGCGGTACTCCACTCCATAGAGGCTGATGTAGCAGAACAAGAAATTAATTTGGCCTTACATTTGAAATTTGGAAAATTTTCCTTTTACATCTGTTCTGTCAGTCCTATGACTAGAGCTTAATGTACTCTCTCTCCACAGCCTTCCACTCCCTTCTCCTCCTTCTCCTCCTCCTCTCTGCTCTCCATCTGCATAAGCAACAGCTAGGAAAACATCTCAAGGGTGGAGTTGTTGGGCTTGTTTATTTTGTCATGGTTCTCTGCAAAAGGACAGAAATAAATAAAATAAAACAGTGAACATGAACACAGTCTAGTGGTTAAATCCTGAAATAGATGAATCCCCAGCAGTCTTCATATCAATACATGAACAAACTCATGTTGACCTGAACATAAAAATCTAGATCTCACAACACATTTTGCTAAAGTTAATTAAGTTCTACAAAACAATGGTGAAATCGGTTATGCTAATTGCATACAAGGAAGTGAAAAACTGCCCACCAGGCAGTAGAGAGCTTAACGGGTTGTCAAATGCCCAGAGAACCTATTTTCACAAGCTGTTTTTGAACCTCTTGCTGTCATGCGTATTGGATGCTTGCCTTTAGGAGAGGGACAATTTTCCAACACAAATGTTTTACACTGAGAAAGTTTCAAATAAGAGGTGGATTTTTAAACAGCAACAAGAATGTGAAACATTTCAATAGGAAGTCATTTTCAGAAGGACTTCAGCAGCTCAAATCTCAGACCTCACCAGCCTCTGTTAGGATCAGAGAACTCCCAGGAGACAGATTTTTCTCTATCTGCAACTTGGGGAGATTCTGCACCTTCCTCCAATGCCCCTATTGGAGATAGGGAAGGATGTGACCATGTGTTTATTTGGTGACACTCAGTATGGTCCAGGTCTCAACAACCTGACGCTTCCTCTGCCATGCCGCTCATAAAGGTCCTCTTTCAGGACTAGATACCTTGGTCTGCTCGATCTCTGAATTGGGCAGATGATATTCTGAATATCACCAGGATGGCAAGATGTTCTGTGCTAGTCACTCAGCTGATGTAAAAAATGACTGATTCTTGGTCCTCAGACCCTGAAGAGCTGTATACACACATGGAGATTGACAGCAGTATCATTCAGGTATATGCGTCCCTACAAAGATGGTAATGCTGAAAGCCCCTCAGCTCTGAGACTGGGTAATGTTAGACATGATGTGCTACAGTTGTATCAGTCAGTCAACCCAAAAGCAAGCCAAACAGGAAGACTGGCAAACAGAAAGCATAGCTGGAAGTCTTGATCTTTGCCATCTTTGTCTCCAGGAACCCTCTTTCATCTCCTACATGTGCATGAGCTGTGTGAGTCATAGCAGGATTATAAGGCATCTCAGTAATAGGTAGAGGGGAAACCCAAGCAGACAGAGGCTGGGGGAATTAGGGTGATCTGCATGGGAGGTTTGGAAAGCTGGAAGAGATGGAGGGTAAGCAAGTAGGTGCAGTCCACCAGGCCATTAGAGCTCCTGAGAAGTAAGAATATGGACTTCATCTATGTTCAGAAGGACCCATAAATTGGACCACTATTTATATGAATTTTGCTGAGGCATCAAGTTTTGGGATCCAGACTTTAATGAACAGAACCACAATTAAATAATATTAATGCCTATTTTGGCAATTACATCCAGGCTCTGGAAAATACTAAGGAAGTTTACTGGGTTAAAGTCCTCATGCAAAACAGAAAAGTCATCTGATGGAAGTAAAATTGCTACCTCTAAGTCTGCTTGTGTGTACACGCTTGTCAATTACCAACATCACTGCATTAATGAAGTTTGCTTGTCATTTTTCTTATTTTTTAAATAATAGTTTAATTTTCCCTTGAACTCATTTCATGGCTGTCTTGACGTTATGTCACTATAAATAAACATACAGCAGAGTCTCGGGTACATCTGGCAAGTAATAACCCTTTGGCATGAATGATCTTATACAAAAGAGACAAGGCTTGAGGCAAAGATACTATTTTAATTTCACCATCTCACTCACCCTCGACTTGTTACTGGAATCATCACTGTTTTCAGATCTGGAGGAAATGGGGTTCTAAAACACCACCTTGTGCAGTGTGGGCACACCTTTTCATCCTATAAGCCACATGCCAAAACCTCTGAGTAGGGTTTTTTTTTGAGCCTAGAGACTTATCGGCTGCTGCTCAGAGAGCTTGGGATGCAAGGTACAGACATCTGGGAGTTCTTTACAGATACCACATGCCAGTGGCTTATGTGGGGCAGCCAGGTTGGTCTGAGCCGTCCTACTGACTTTTGTTCCCTTACTCCTACCTAAAATCATAGAATGGTTTGGGTTGGAAAGGACCTTAAAGATCATGTAGTTCCAACTCCCCTTCCATGGGCAAGGACACCTCCTACTAGACCAGGTTGTGAAATTCTCATCCAGCCTGGCCCTGAACATTTCAGCAATGAGGCATCCGCAACTTCTCTGGGCAACATGTTCCAGTGTCTCACCACCCTCACAGTAAATAATTTCTTCCTAATATCTAATCTAAATTTACCCTATTTCAGTTTAAAATCATTACCCCTCATCCCACCACTACAGTCCTTGATCTAGAGACCCTCCCCATCTTCCCTATAGGCCTCTTTCTAGTACTGGAAATCTCCTATAAGGTCCCAGAGCCTCCTTTTCTCCAGGCTGAACAGCCACAGGTCTCTCAACCTGTCTTCATAGGAGAGGTGCTCCAGCTTTCTGGTCAGCTTTGTGGCCCTCCACTAGACCCATTCCAACAGGTCTACGTCCTTATATTGGGAGCCCCAGTGCTGACCACAATACTCCAGGCGGGGTCTCATGAGAGCGGAGTAGAGGGTGAGAATCACCTCCCATGACCTGCTGGCTACACTTCTTTTGATGCAGACCAGGATGTGGTTGGCTTTTTGGGTTGCCAGCACAAATTGCTGGCTCATGTTGAGCTTCTCATCCACCATCACTCCCACGTCCTTCTCCTCAAGGGCTGCTCTCAACACCTTCAGCCCCCAGCCTGTATTGATACTGGTGAATGCCTGGACACAGGTGCAGTACCTTGCTAGAGCTACTGGGCTAGCATAGCCCTGCTGTCAGTCATGTGAAGTGGCAGGGGAGTCCTTGCCAGCAACTGAAGCTCAGGAGCAGAGACTGGTCAGCCTGATATCCCTGCTCTCTCAAGGGTATTTCCCTAATGGTCATGCTGATTTTATCCTCAATGACTCAAGCAAAGAGGGTTTCCCTATGGAATCCCAGAGGGCAGAAGACAAGTCTGGATTAGCTTCTGGTTTGGATGCTTTGATTTTTGCCCTTGATAAGCCAGCAGACTATATAGACTACTCTTTCACCTTGTTGTGTCTAGCTTTTCACTTCCTGACAGAAACATCCTCCCGATGCGCTATTCTTACTTACTTTCAAGATCTCATTGAAACCCACTGAATTCACTCCTGCCCTGCTTGCCCAGTTGACGGATGTGCTTACTGGTTTCTTCTCTTGTCCTGTTATGTATTGTTCCTTCTAGCTTCCTCACTTGCAGATTCTCTCCTGCTTTTCTCTGATTTACCTCCAATTTATAAGCAGCACACAGCATTTCAGGCCCTGCCAAACCTGCATATGAAGCAGTGACCTCCAGACCTGCCTTTGCATTTATAACAGAGACAGTCTAGCCTAAAAAAAGATTTGGACAGCCAGTGCTACCAGATTACGCTGTAGATTGTTACTGCATTTTACAAGAATACGACTCATGCCAACTATCTCCTTGCCGTTGAAAGTCTGTGTGGGATCATGAGATGACTTATGTTGCCTGTTCCAGCCCCACGGGTTGCTGTACTCCACTACCAGCCTCCAGGCTGACACCTGGTCCCATGCGGATCCCTGCCAGGCTGTGGTGCACACCACACTTGCCAGCCTTTATTACAAACAGCAAGGGAAACTCAGCCTGAGACTTTCTACAGCAGTTCCCCTCCCCACCCCCGAACTCCAGACTGGAAAACAACATCTTTTTTTTTTCATATTCTGCAAAGAGCAAATGTTGGCAGTACCACAGTCGCCTAAAAGCAGGCAATCGTACACTCCCATCTTTCCACCCTTCCTCTGAGAAACGTTGGTGCCTTTGTAGTTGTGCCTGATCCAGGTATAGACTTACATGGGCAGAGGAAGGGGGAGCGACTGCCCCAGCCCACACCAGTTTCTCGGGCCAGGACCTGACACAATAATAACTGTCCTGGTTGCTAGCCTTTTCCTTCAGAAAGAAGAAAAAGAGGAAGGAGTGCGTCAATGCTCTTGTTCCTTTTTCATCTTACCCTCTGTTTCAGCTGCTCTCCTGGCACTCTCCTGGCCCCTTCGTGGGTGTCACATTTCCTTCTGTCAAAGCAATTCTCTCCTCCCCTAGAACTAGTGGTTTTGTGGGGGGTGGGAAAAATAAAAAAATTTTTGAATGCAAACATTTCAACCAGTACTTTTTATAGTTTTAATAGAATCAAATACATAAATAGGGTAAATTTGCAGGGCAGGTGGGATGTTTTCTTAGGGATAGAAGAGCAGTAGAATGAGAGACTTTGCAGCATAATAATATACAGGTGTTGCAACGCAGCTTGCTAAGGGCATAACCCCAAGTAGGAGAATTCCCCCTTCCACACAGTAATCTAACTCTTTGCCAGCATCAATTCTTTCTCAACTGCAGAGAGAGTGTGGAAATGCCTTGGAGCTTCATTGCAAAGCGAAGAGATAATGAACAGTGACGAGTGGAAAGACAGGAACGGAGATAAAGGCCTGCATACTGAAATAGCAATAACACACTGGAGTATATCCTGTTGTTATGTATATACATTTCTCTTTAATTCCTCCCTTGGGCAGTTTGAGCATGGAAGTGTTTTTCTCAGAGGAAGTATTCTCACTACTGATTTTATGGAGAAGCAGCAATTTCCGTAAATGGGATAATACTGTAGAGTAGTTAGAGATCCTTTTGTCAGATATGAACCCATACTCTTAAATGCTGGCGCTCTCTAGGGCGAAGCACTGGTAGAAGCAGAAGCATTATAAGAAATGCCATGTACGTTATTATATGAGAAAAGTTAGGGTCTAATTATTCATTCCTGTGATGGCAGTACCACCCTTCAGTAGCTCAGCAGTGAAGCATGCATGTGTTTTTACTGCTCCAGCTTGCCCTTGTGTATATACATATTTATACATATTTCCTTATTTTCCAGGGGATCATTAATCTACAGCTTTAGGTGCAGATTGTATGATGCATATCAGCAGTGCTTTATGCTGGATGTTTAACATGATTGCCCTGCAGGGGCTCTGAGCCAGCCCTGGATACGCTGGCTAGGGGACCAAAAGCAGTAGGAGCATATTGCATCTGCTGGGGCAGATCTTCAGCATCTCCACCAGGAAACTGCAGATCATTAAAAAATCCACCAAAACCCACTAGCTGTTTTAAATCCTATCAAGCTCCTACCTGCAAAGTATGGGTCCCAAAATTGTATTAATGTTATGGATCCCAGAGTAGGTAAGATTTGACTCTGGTCTGGGATCCATTGTAACTTTTTAATTGAATCCGAAAGTTGTTTATAGACAACTGCATATGGAAAAGCAGTTTGTTGAAGCACAACTGCCAAATAAACAGTTTATCTCTATCTACCACTAATGTGCCTGAAGTGAAGAGGAATGACGTGACCCATCTGTATGGAACAAAACGTATAGGCCTCCCAACAACTGGGAGGAAGGAGGTGTAATGCTAAAATCATAATTTTCTGTAGTCCTTTAAACAATATTAGGGGACCATAATACTGAAGGATGCAAGTGAGTAGAAGCTTCAGTAGCTTCAGTACATTTTCTCATTTATACTAACAGAGATTTAGGCTTATATGTATTCCACCCAGCATACAGAAAAGAATGTTTGGGTTTTTTTAAAACAATTTCTAAACACCTGCACGCAACTCCCAAACTTTCTTCACAAATTAATTTGCTAGAAATTTTCCATATCTAATTCTTTCACCCACTAAAATGTCCTTATGTCTATATAATAGGGGTATTTTTCTTCCCAGAAAAAAAAAAAGGAAAAAAAAAGAAAAGAAAAAAAAAAGAACACTTGGCCTCCTGCAAGTTAAGAATGTCTCCAGATTCTGGGTGTTTATGGAGCATTTCCATCAGGGTGCTTGTTTATTCTGGATTCAGTCCAGGACACAAGGCTGGTCCTAGATGGCTGCTGTTGACAAGAGAACAATGTATGACTGATCATGTGAGATTATTCTGATCACAAAGCACCTACACAGTTTATTTGTGCACTGGGGCAACACAGAAGCGCATATAAAAAGTCCTCAAGATTCAAACTTCTTGCTTTTTCCATAGAGAAGAATATAAACAGCTACCAAGGGGACAAACAGAAACACTGGGCTGTGAGGCAATACTTGACTTTCTCAGAAAGTTCAAAAGGTTACAGTCAGCTGCTCCCTTTCTCAACCTGTCTGTGTGGCAAGGATTTAAGTTGCAGCCCTTGGTGCCACCCACAGAGTTTGATAAGCCTCTCTGAATTTCACACTTGTGTTCCTTCTGGACGAAAAACTCAGGAAGGGAAATGTGGCATCAGACCTATGCAGAGGACGTACAGAGAGCATGTTGGTCTTCATTGGGAAGCTGCAAGGTCTCTGTTACGAGACGGGAGGGACTGCTGAAATGAGTGAGGATATTCAGGATATTACTCATTAAATTGCCAGTGGCAGACACTGGGACCGTGCTTTCCCAGTGCTTGCAGAGCAGCCTTCAGTTGAACTTGTAACCTTTGCACAGATTTCAGTATTGGTTTCTCAAAAGCACTTCAAGGATTTAAATGTCTAACTTGTGTTACGGTCAGTGGGACTAAAGCCTGTAACCCCTCTAAGCAGTCATGGAAATATCACCATCAGTAACCAATTTTTGCAGCACTGCAAGGGATTATCCCTGATACAGAAACCTGAGATGGAGAAAATCCCCGAAGCACGGCAGGGAGTTATGTTTTCCTGTGTTCCTCACCTTCCCCTTACATGGTCCTTTCTCTCCGAGTGTAGCTTAGAGGTGCTTGTTCAGCATTTCCATGGTAAGGCCTCATCTTTTCCTTGTAAAAATGCTCAGGGCTGAAAGTTAGTTTCAGTTACGTGTAAAATTGGTAGGAACAAATTTTAAATTAAATTAACAACGTAGGAATTAAAAAAAAAAAAAAAAACAACAAAACCAAATTCTTCGCACTCAGACCTTGGTTTCTACTCCTCCTGCCCTAAACTGGTATTGTTTGCAATGCCCTCTAATGTAGCCTGAAACATCTGATTATGGATAAAAATAAAAATCTTTGAAAATATTAACATTTAAAATGGGTTTGTGCTTGTAAACTGTTTTCTCCTAAGAGACTGCAGTGTATATATACATCCCTTTCACAAGAATGCAGATTATAAAAGATCTTTTTTATGTTATACTCAAAATATCACAAATATATGGAAGGACTTCAAAGGAGACAATGGGCTGTTTTACTGCTACTCCTTGTGGTACAGAAAAGTCCCTATAATGTGTATTTCTGTGCTAGTCTATATCAATGCCAAAGGATTCTGTCTTTTCTTATGCGTTATAATGAATCGCTATATTTTTATGCAGTAACTAATGGTTACACATTTAAACAAAACAAAAAAAAATCAAACAAAACAGATTTGGCAGCAGTGTGAGTTTATAGCTAGATCAACTCACAGGGTAGACTTCCGCAGGGCTTTTCTTTTGCCATTAGACTCTCCACTTCTGTGTCTTATTTTATGCAGTGTGGACGTGGCTGCAAGATGTCACAAGAACTCTTCTGAGAGAAATTTACTTTTTAAGAAGTTTTGCTGTATGAATGATAAATGGTACAACCTACTCCCAAAGTTCTCCAGCTGACAGCAAAAATTATTTTAAACAACTAAGTGTTTTTAGAAAAGCTCATCATAACTCATATGCTTATGGGATACACACCACAAATTGAGTAAAAAGATTATGGTGGCAGAAGAAAAAAATTCTTCTGAACAACTTACTGCCAGCATCAGTACAGACATATGGTCAGGACACCTGAATTCAGAGATAATCTGAGCTAACATGTACCCATTTCTGGAGGCTGGGATTATTTTACCTGCAATGGACCCAAGCACAGACTTTTTTTTTTTTCTTTTTTTTTTCTTTTTTTTTTTGTGATGATGTGAATGGAAATGTATTCAGTTAACAGTAAAGAAGGGAATGAATAAGTGGAACAGTAAATGTGTTTAGTAAGTCTGGGTCGTATGTGATAAAGCTTATACTTTGGAGTGTAATATCAACTGGAAAATATTTAGCTGTCAGATGTTCAGGAATGTGTTGGTTAAAATTGGTTTCAGAGAGATTTCACATAAATTCACAGTGTCTCAGAAATTGCAGCCATTTTCTTGTCTTCTGTGTCCTGCCTGTGTGCAGTACACAGTCGTCCTCAGGAGAGAGCTGCGAAAGCAAAAGGCAGCAAATTTGGGGTGCAAAAACTAGTTTCTGATTCTCTAACCTAGNTCTTTCATAATTTCTCTGTAGATTTTCTGGTCCTAAGACTAAGCTGGAAGAGTTACTGTGGGGTTGGATTGGTTCCATGCCTCTAAGATGCTCCATTGTTATTGTAACAGATCAAGAGGAAAGGTAATAGCCGAAACAAGGAAAAGAAGGTTACAGAGTCCACACCTCATGGTGTGCATCAGCTGTGCACTGACAGAAGCCCCTCTGGTTCTAAGGGTTTACCCATTGTGATAGGACCAGAGTGACTGTGGCACTGCCACTGCTGAGCCCGGCAGACTTGTCACCTGGTCCTTGTTTGGGAGATGCAAGAAGCTGGGTGGAAAGGCAGCCCAGTCTTCAAGCCTTGCATGACAGGAAGCAGCCTGCTAAAATGTAATGCTTCTCCCTGTTCTGCCGTGATCTGGCAACTCTGTGCACATCCCTGCCACGAGTTTCTAGCGCGCCAGTAACGTGGTGGGCTTTGAATATATTTTATGCCTCACAGTGTAGGATTAAACTCTATTATTAATCATGACAGCTCACTATGTTTCATCTTTGCCAGGAGTCTTGGCTGGCATATCGTTGTCTCCTTGTAACCAGCCCAGTATAACCCCTTTTTGTGTGTGTGTGGGCAAGGCCCCCTACCAGTGCCTGTATTTTTTGCCCATCCCTTTTCCTTCCCACTGCCTGAATGCTAGGCACTCCAGAGTGCTTTGCCTTCTCCTCCATGACACAGCCTCCAGGGGATGCACCATCCCTCCTACAGCACAGGCATAGGACAATTTGCCCAGATTACCCAGAACCAAATGCAGCTACCCAGCAGGATAGGGAGAGGTGGAGGTGAAAGCATGTTCTTGCCAGTGGAAAAATTTTATTGCAGAGGCACAGACTGACCCTTGCTTTTTTGAAACTGTCTGTGTTTCTTTCGCCTACTAAGTGAGAAAAAATATGGGTGTGATTCAGCCTGTCCTGACCATACACTGCAATTTGTCTCAGTGGCTTCTTTCACGGGGAGGCACAGCCCTGACGCAAAGGAAGAGACATCTGAGCCCTGTGTCCCTCCTTCTATGTCAGCCACATGGTGAAAGTGTCATTCTGCTATTAATGCATCAATGACCCTTATGATTTCTGCAGAATTTCATGTCTTGCCAATGTATAGGATTGAGCAGGCAAAGAGAGGTCAGTTGCTATGGAAGGAGAAAGAAAACGGGGACTATCTGTATGAGAACTACCTGTGTCGGACTGCTAAATTCATTGGTAAATTCATAGCCGGTCCCTTCCTCAAGAGGTATCTGAGGTGCTTTGTCCGTCATTATTAAGACATAAGAAATCTGGCAAGGTACTGTAAGTTTGATGCAGAAATCTCATTTCCTATACTTAATTTTAAAAGTATATGGTTATTTATTTTGTCTAAATAGCACAGAGTAACAACACCCATGTTTGCTAGGCTGACACAAGAGCTGCCCATCCAGCAGCTGTGTGCTGCCAGAGTCGGGACACTCCATAAATGCCTGCTCTGTTCCACGCAGCGTCCTGCAGAGGTTCCTGGGACCCCTCAGGGTTGGGAAGCAAGGGGTGGCAAACCCCTCATAGCATGGCATATCAGCTCAAGCCTGGAAGTGCCATAGCAGTATCCGTAGGTCACTGTGCTCCCTTCCCATAGGACTTGTTAGTGGCAACACCTTTCAGTGGTGACTGTACAACTTCCAGGACTGAAGCTGGCTCGCCTGGAGGCAGTTCGCAAGACTCTGTCCCTGCCCACAAGCTCTGTGGGCTTGGCTGCTTCTTCCAGTTGGAGCTCCACATGCAAAGCAGACATGTCACTTTGCAGAGCATCAACTCAACATCAAGCTATCCTCACCTAGACTGCCTTGGCTGTGAGCTACTTCTTCCTCCTCAAATGTTACCTCTTACGGTACGCACTTCTGGCACTGCCACTTTGTCATTAGTCTGAGAAATACCATTCCCACTCAACGCTGTTATGTTTTTCTCCAGAGGAAGCTATATTAGTGCTCAGGAGGGCAGTGATAAATCCAGCTGCAAAGGCCTTATGCCTGTCAACTCCAAGGAAAAGTTTGTGTCAAAACTGTCACATAGAAAAGGGAAACACCCTGTAAGATCATCGTTTTCACCATCTTGAACAACAGAAAAAACACTGTATCTAATCCATCTAGTCTGAGGTTTCTTTGTGCAGCTGTGGACAAGATGGAAGCCAGGGAAGTGAAGAAGTGCCTCCTAGCAGTGGTAGTGGCAGCAGCTAGAACAGCACGACACAGCTCAGACTCCGAGCCCCAAGACGCAAGAAAAGACCCAACTGTACAAGCTGTGTAACCAAAAGCAAGCAACATTGCATGGCAGTGTTCCAGCTCCACTGAAGTTGTGTCATATCAGTTGCACTCCCATAACACACAAGCAAAATTTCTCATTAACCTGATGGGTAGTGCTCATCAGACTGTCCTCTCCTCATTAAAATGTTCCCCAGTAATAAAACATAGCTGTAAGCTGAGCTTCCAGAGTGACCTGCATTGCTCGGCACAGCTGGTGTTGCAGCGCTTCCCACCAGCCTGTCCAGCTGTGCAAGCACCACCACAGCAGCTCTGCTGATCCAGGCAGCAGACTGGATGTCTGGATGCCAAATAAAAGCTTCTTGCTCTCTCAGAGTCTTCCAAGTGGTGCCAACAAAAGTCTTCATCTTTTCCGGCTGTGTCTATGCCATGTGTCTGGCATGAAACTGAATCTGAATTTAAATCCACATCCACTTGGTATCCATGCGTCTCCTGGTTGGATGATGAACCACAAAAGGCTCTATCTCTTACTCAGTGTTTCTACAATGCCTACCAAAACAGGACTATGATCTCACCTAAAGATTTCAGACCACGTCATCATAATAATACAATACAATACATTCTTACTAGTGTCTGAAGTTTCCCCCTCCACACAGTCTCCTTGTAGTATTGCTAAAATATCAAAGGTTTTCTGCCCTGGGGAGGTTCTGAGCTGTCATCCAAAAGCAGAAGAAATTGTTAGTATTGTACCTTTGCCTCCACAAGCCTCTGGAGCAATGGCATCCAGAATAAATGTATTGACTTGCCTGTTGCAAGAAGAAATTCCAGTGAGAAACTTGTTTCTACCAGTTCCAGGTGGCTAGTAGAGGCATAGAGCTTCATGCAGTCTGATGGTTTCTGGAGCAAATGGCCTTGCTCAAGAAAGCAAAAACCACCAAAATTGAAAATCAGGAGAAGTCAAAGGATAAGGATATTAAGTGAAGGTTAGTAAGGCATGCTGGGAATTCAGCTCCTTGACATCAAAATGAAAGACAGCCATCAAAATGAAAGGGGGAAAAAATGATTCTGAATTTTTTTATTAGCTCTGATGGAGCCAGAAAGGTAAAATACCCTGAATTCAGACAACCAAGCAAATCTGATTTTTACCCAAAAGCACATCTAACACATAATAGGGGCACTTCTCCCATTTAATCATGATGCAGACCAAATCCAGCTTAAAAGATTCCCTATCACTTCATTAAATTTGGCAGATGGCTGAAAAAAAAGCACATTGTACCAAACTCAGCTCTCAGTTACATCATTGCCACTGCAACAAAAAGTGCAATTGAGAGGCACAGAAATGACAGAGGGATGCATTTGCCATGTTATTTGTATGAAGGAAATAGGTGTACCTTACTCCTGAAGAGAGGAGGGCGAAAAGCTCATCTGTGTCTATATGTCTGCATGTGACTTCTTACCTATGCACCACTTTCCCTTTATTTCTGTGAATGTAAAAGAGCAGACTCCTGCCTCAATAATGTGATCAATACGGTCATTGTCAGGATCATGGAACTTGTTCCAAAAAGTTTCCATTTACAATGAGCAGATCAAGTTGTGGATTGCTGTATGGGCTTTCTGTACTTGTGAAGACCGGATCAAAAAGACTTGGCACAGTAAGCTGTCTTGAAAATAGAGATATCTAGCGTATTAGGCAACTGAGTAATTAATGCAGGCACAAAAAGTATGTCAAGTCACCTATTTAACTCTATCAGCAAAATAAATAATTACACACCACTTCCCTTCTTCAGAAAACAAAGTTTAAGTGGAAATTATTAATGATAAAGGCTGCTTTTGTTCTTTTGGCACATGTCTATTGAAATGCTCTAGCATTTCAACATTTCAAAGGGATTCTTCAAACTAAGGGAGGGACTTCCATTGGTGTCAAGGAGTTCCAGATCAGAGCTGGAAGGTCATCTTTTAAATAGCCACTTTTATGAAAGTGTCTCCTAGCTTACTGCAGAGCTATCTTGTGCTCCCTCATCCTTACATTCTCCCTAAATTCAAGCATTTAGTAGGAAAGACATCATAAACCAAGGGGAAAAAGAATTTTAAATTATTCTTATGCTGTGATTCAAATGAAACCTTGTATTTTGATGAAGTTCATAGAGAAGTGGTTGTTTTCATTGTGTCCATACGGGGGTTTAGCTCTCCAGCACTGGGTAAGTGAATCTTATTACACACCTGGACACCATTAGAGATGCTGCCTAGCTGGATGGGATTTGACCAGAGGTGAGCAGACTTTGCACTGGGTATGTCAAGACACACAGGAGTGTTCTTCGGGCATTTTAAAAAGTACTGACATTAAGAAAATACTTTAATTCATCTTTAAATTATTAAGTGTTTAAATTATGGTTTCTTTGATGGGCAAGGGCAAAGGGATTTTTATTTTGTGTGCAATTGCACACAATGATGGTTTCTGTCACATCTTTTTGGTGCCCAACCATAACTTTTCCTTTCAAAAACAGAGACTGTATGAAAGGGATATGGAAAACATTTTCTAGGATATTGCTCAATATGTACAGTGTTGTGGCCTGGAGTACTGTATGACCTGAAGGAAGGAAAAATTACAGTATGTCAGAGTGATTTTGATTAAAAAATATGTCCAGATTTATGAGAATGGCATGGCTGAATGGCTCAGAGCACTGTGAAAGGATATGATGAGTTTAGGAATTGAAGAGACAAACCAAGTTTTTTTATGAATTCCCAGAGATGCTGTCAAAAATTTTAACTGGAAGGAGGCAGGATAATATTTTGCAGGTATTTTGAAACGAGTCTTAGAAGATACTTCTTTTTGGCATAGCATCATGGTGCAGTATTTGATGAATAGATCAGGTAATTTAGTACCATTAAAGTCCTTTTTTAAAAAAACAAATAGCAAGGTATTTATACACTTTCGCACATTCACGCAAATAGGCTAATTGCAACTCAACATATCAGCCCTTGGCTGCCTTTACCTAATACTCAGAAAATGAGGGAAAGATTCACACACCTCCTGAGCTACTGGAATCCCAGTTTGCAGCAGCTTCTCGTTAGAGTTAAGCAGGGCAAGGAAAAAATACCCCAAAGTTAGCAAAAATGTGTGAGCTCCCACTGGACAAAAGAAAAGTCCGACCTTGTCTGCACACACAGCAACAGGCAGTGACCTGCGTTTCCTGCCTCACCCGGCGCTGTCTGCTCATAGATGAGGTGACTTTGCAGTGACTTTTAATTTTCCAGCCTCCAAGGCAGCCAGAGAAATTCATACGTTACAGCATGCAATAAAGGGGGAGATAGGCTGACTGAAGGATGGGTGCAATTAAACGCTGGGAGGGTGGGGAGCAGAACCGATAAGGCCACTACATGATGAGAATGAGCTTCTCTGTCACATCATTTACAAAGCTCCGGCACTTGAAGGAAATAAATTATGACAGAGTCCATAAATCTTAACGTTCGCCACAACATGTGCTAGCCACCAATCCTATACTTTTTATCGAGTAAGAAGAAATACTTATTTCATCACAATAACAGCTTTACCCTGACCTGGAGCTGGAGCAGTGTTGTTACATACTGTCTCTGGGGTTCCCTACCTCAGGGACTTGTGAAACAGGAAATAATTAATCTAATTGCTGTCTGCAAGAAACAAATTTTGCAAAGCTTCTCAGAATTGCTGTTTCTTCAGAGCAGAATGCAGTGCAATAGGAAAAGTGCTACCATAATAAGTCCGTTAAAAAATCCTCTATGATCTTGTGTGTGCAAAAGATAAAAGGTATGATTAAACCCAATTCCTTTAGGTTTTGTGTTGGTTGAACTCAAGCAAATAAAAAGGTAGGAGGAAAGCAGAACAGCAATAAAGTGTTCAGCATTCTGCCACTCTTGAGCTTGATAGCAAAATTCCCACTTATCACAGAGCAGATGTCTTTTTGTGAGAGATATTAAAATACAAGGACTACCTGTCATTTCAAAGGGTGTAAAAGTTTGGAGTGGCTAATAAGAGTCTTTTTCAAAGAGCAAAGAGCTGCAAACAGCTCAAAAGTATTAATTCTGACTTCATGCTGTCAATAGGCACAGGAACGGGGGAAAAACCTCTTGGACATCTAAAAAACGTGAAATTGGTTTATGGATTGAATGCAAGCCATGGGATGAAAGCAATGGGACAGATTTTTGTTCCAGATTTGCAGAAACATTCTCCTGGAAATTAAACCTGACAATGTCAAATTCCTTTTCCATGGCAGGATGATGCAAATGGGAGAGCAGAGCCAGGACTTACCAGGGGAAACTGGTCACAGACTTCACCAGGAAAAGAGTAGGAACGTATGGAAAGGGACCAAGGCATTCCCTCCAAGGTGAAGGTGGGGCTGGCTCTTCCCCTTGCTGCACAGCTGCATGTTTCCACATTTAGAGATGATGTTAGGGCTTGGCTCCAACTGCAGCTTTTCAGTTTGTTTTGGGGAATACCTTGAGAGTGTGAGAGGGCAGAATTCTAGCACAGTGACAGCCACGCAGATCCCCAGCTCACTCCCAGGTACAAGCAGCCCACAAGTCTCCCAAGGGACCTACATGCAGAGAACCAAGACCCTGGCAAGGGTTATGGTCAGGGTGATTGCAGCACTGAAAAAGGTGATCGTTTAAGAGGAAATAGCAATTTGATGTGTAATCAGACTGAGAGCCTTTATTTTTTGCCCACAAAAGTGCTAATCACCATTATCATAACTGAACCCACAGAGCACACTTTCACAGCAACTCTGCATGGAAGAAGACTGCCACCTTCCTGTTTTTAAAACAGACCCCCAGTAATCCTTTTCACCAGCAGCCTGCCCTCCTTTTGCAGTTTTTAGTATACTCAGCTCACAATCCTACTCTTTTACAACTTTAATAGACAAATTATCATCAAAATATAAATGAGAAGCAGGAGAAAACTACTGAAAAGAGTGTGGATCTGACTCCAGTAAAAGAGAGGGACTGTGTTAATTTGCCGGAAATTCCATTTTCTCCCCTCTCTCTCAAAACCGTGTTCAAATTAGACATTTACATGATAGATGAGTATGTTCCTTTCTTAGGGAAAGTACTCTGCTGGAACTTGGAGCTCTGGTAAGTTCCATGTAATGTGGCCGTTGCCAAGGAAACTACTTGTTCTTAATTGAATAGTAGAGAAAATATTTGTGTAACTTATTGGCACATAAATTAAGGTTGCCCTTGAGCCGTCTTAAACTCACACAACCTTTTTTTTAAGCCAAATCATCCTGGTTTCTTAGGTTTTCTTTTAATGCACAAACATCACAGAAGAGCTGCAAGATGTCAGTGGCCTCTATCCCAACTCTTACCACTCTTAAAGTTGCACAATGCTTAACTTCAGCACCTAGAAGAGAAAAAGCTTGATTACAGAGGAGATGACAATAAAATGCCAAGCAAGTATGGGCTAAGAGAGAACAAGGTAATAAAAGAGGCTGCTGTGGATAAAACTTCTCTCCAGCAGAAGGCCAGCTCCTCAGTGATAATGATGGTAACCTCAGTTTGTCCACACTGATGTAGCTCCACTGATATAATAGATTCACACTGATTTACATCTGCTGTGCCTTTTATTTATTTAAATTTTGTCACCCTGTCACTATTTTTTACTATTTATTCAAATTAGCATTGTTTCCTGAAGGACAAAAGAAGTAATTTTCTAATACTAGGATTGTTTTTCATGCAAAATCTGAGAGGCTGTCAAACCCCAGGACAGGCAGGTGAAGTTAAGCAGTCCTCTGCTGCCACTGAAATGCAGAAGTCGGAGAGTGCAGAGGTAGACTAAATCACCTTACCCTTAACTTTCCATTCCCTGTATGCCTCCTTCCTGGGATGTTAATGGGAAACAGGGGAGCATCATGGACCTGCTATATCAAATACTGAAAGCGCCTGCTGAGTTCAGGCATTCTTTTTCAGTTGTATCTGGCAGGAAAAAAAAAAAAAAAAAGGTGCTTAGTATCTCGTTCTTTAACAGGAACTGTCAGTAGGGACACTTCTGGTAATCAAATAATAGATTATGCTACTCAAAAAACATGTATTTTTCCTTTCTTTATCTTTCCCATATTAATCAAATTTCATCTGTAATATTTTAAAATGTTAATGTGTAGTTTAATTGAAGTTTCTCTGGAATGGTATCCTTAAAGTTCTTCACAAAAAGGAGGTAATAAATAACGGTAATTAGACTGGGATCTTGAAAGGAATCCGTTAACACCAGCAAACAACAAACTAAACTATTTCACTTTGTCTTGGTAAATTGTCTTCTCCTAAGCCATGGTCCTACTATTCTGGAGATAAGGAATGGTTCTTCCATTTGTCAGGTCCTGCAGGAGACCAGTCATTCTCCCAGACTGCAAGACCTCTAAGAGAGAGCTGCTATATAGATGTCTGAAAAAATGCCTTTAAATAATAGACCACTCTAATACTTCTCATGTAGTTCCTTGCCCTTAAATGATCTCATTTTCTTAATGAAATGTGGCTTTTAAAGTTCAAACAAAAAGCAGATTCTTATCAAGCGACTCCTTCTTCCAATAAAGATGAGAAGGTTAGTGGTGAGTGTGGTGTCCTTTCAGTTTATGATGAGTTGTGCTGAGCCTATACCTTCAGATAACGGAGGAAAAATGTTTGGTAATTGAGAGTTACGTGTCTCTCAGATAAACCCCCTGAATTAAAATGTAGCAAGATGCTATGAGACCAGAGCAGGGAGCCCAAACAGCATCATATAGGTGACCCTGTCATTTAAGTTGAACTTGTATTAATAATGGTCCTTAACAAGCTGTCAATCTCTAACGAGAGCCTTTTGTGCCTTTTCCCTGGTGCTTTTGTGTTCGCTTATTCGATGGCCACAAATCAGCCCTAGCTGAGTTGCGGTCAGTCCTAGGGCGGCTTGGGAAAAATGAAGCTTCTTTCTCCTTGTCTTCCCTGTGCTCTTGCTTTTTTCCCCTTTCTTTGCCTTTCACTGCCACACAAATCATAAAAATTGCAGGCTGGGGGTCAAGCTGCGTAAAACAAGAAGACACCAGTTTCCTCTTTGTTTCAACACAGAGCACAGATGGGAAGGGGGAAACTGCTGTTCCACTGAGATAATTGGCATTAGAGTAGAAAATCCAGAAGTATTCCGATGACACTGGAAACAGAGGGTGTTTTTCATTTAACAGGAAATCCAAATGGATTTCTTAATACCTGCTGAAAAGTAATAACAAACATTTCACTGAGTAGTTAAACTCTGCTCCACTTTTCCTATCTTTTCCTGTTAAATTAAAATGAATAAGAAAACAAAAACCCCATCATGCTGAGGACCAGAAAATAATTTGCACATCTGGACAGGCTGCAGCCAGACCTGGTATTCTCAGTACCTTGTGGCCACCAGTGCACTGGCAAAGCAAGGAGGGATGCTTCCCCCATCACCCATTCCTCTGTACTGGTGGCCTACTCTTGGACTTCAAGAAACTGAAGCTCAGAGAGAAGTGCAAAGCCTACCTGGGATAAGGACGCTGGTATCAGCCACACTTTTAGAGGCATGTTCTCAGCTACTTCAAGCTACAGTGACACAGAGTAAGTTTCTCTAAGCTTGGTTTGAGGCTTGTCCCAAGTCTGGTCTTGCTCACCGTCTATGATCCATCCCTCCAGATCTTACAGGTCACCACAGTGTAAACACCAACAGGCTCTGGAGACAGAGGGAAATAGATTCTCCTGTATCTCACAGGCTCCAACCTGCCTCTTCACACAACCTGTGCAAGGCAGAACCAAGCACACCCCAACCCTGGAGGCTCTGAGCCCTGTCTGCAGCCCCACTGTAAGTATCAACATGGACAGACAGCATGGGAGCTACAGACCACAGGATCTCTGGCATGGTGAGGCCTCTTCCCCAGCCCAGTTCACAGTGTGGTGCACCGTGACCTGTCAGGAGGGGCCCGGGAA
>VXBW01000779.1:0-25344 GCA_013400375.1 Thinocorus orbignyianus | reverse complement strand
GACAAGGGAAAAAAAAAAAAAAAAGCAGTCATTTACAGTAAAACCATGACATCAGAGAAGATCTTGCAACCAGATAGGATCTGTATTCAGCCTCACACCAAATCTGATGACTCCAGCTGAAGGTTCACCCTACCAGCATAGCTTGAAAAATGGTCAGACACAGAGGTCACCTTCCTTCTCTGCTCACTTTGCCCTTCCATCTGGCACCATGCTCTTTGCCCTGTGCCCAGGTCTGGAGAGCACAGGCAGTGATTTTGTCTCCTGAGGTGTAGTTTTGATGAAATTCCTCCCTTGGTTAGGGCCAACTCAGGTTATTTATAATAGCTTCTAAAAGCCANGAATATGACTAGAGTGGCTTTCTTTGTTTCCTTTTTTTCTTTTTTTTCTTTTTTTTTTTTATTTATTTTTTTATCTCTTTGTTTGCCATTTTGAAGCTGCAATTCAGATTTCACCTGCTGCAGCCTTGATTTGAAGGCTGGTTGTGGCTTTGAGCAACTTGGTCTGGTAGGAGGTGTCCCTGCCCATGGCAAGGTGCTGGAACTCTGTGATCTTTATAGACCCTTCCAACCCAAACAATTCCATGATTTTATAATTCAAAACTATGGCAGTACTCTTCTTTTAGGAATTTTAATTTTCTGCTCTGTTCCCTACCTTTATCACTCCATAAACTCACCTGCCCTGGGCAGGGACACCTCCCACCAGAGCAGGTTGCTCCAAGCCCCATCCAGCCTGGCCTTGAACCCCTCCAGGGATGGGGCAGCCACAGCTTCTCTGGGCAACCTGTTCCAGTGCCTCACCACCCTCACAGCAAAGAAGTTCTTCCTAAGATCTCATCTAAATCTCCCCTCTTCCAATTTAAAACCATTATCCCTTGTCCTATCACTACACTCCCTGACAATGTATGTCAATAATACATGTGTCATTTATCTCAGATACAGAGTATTGCCTTTAATTAATACATCCGCTGAAGAACTGACATGTAAAAATTATTTTATTTTATTAATATTAGCTTTCTAAGAGGCAATTTTTCTACCTGTTTTCATATGCAGCTTGGTCAAAAGATATATAATGCATGCACGAAATATGAGGCAGATTTTTCAGAAAATTACTAACCATGCTGCCACCTAGTGAAATTGTGCTGTCTCCAGTAATACTTTTGTTCCTAAGATTTAAGTCCTTTTTTTTTGAGGATGGAAATGTTTTGGAAAAAGAACTGTTTCAATAAAATAAAAGGTTAGAAATGGATAAAGGCGCTACACTTTTTGTCTAAAATTTGATTTAAAATAGCCAGGTACAACTATGGGAAAAATGCTAGTGCTTTGGGCACTGTTTTTAATCATTAAACATCCCTTTCTTGTAGGATCATCCTACAGAACTTAAAGAAAACCGGAATTTTAAAGCCAAAGGCATCTGTTTTCAATCTTTGCAGTCTCTCTAGTGGTTGAAAACTCATCCTTTTACCAGTCACTCTGGGTTTGCCCCTTCTCAACTAAAATCAATGCACTTGCTGTTTATTTAAACTTAACTGGGTTCTCCTGTAGCGGCAAGACTTAATCCGTATGTTTGCCAAACTGTTTTTAATAGAAATCATCTGCCCAAGCAGCGTATCAGCCCCTGTTTGCAAACACTTTCTTATAGGAAGAAAACTGCTTGGATTTCATCACCCATTCAGCAGGCTCAAATTTTTGATTTTTAATTTATTTATTTTGCCTGCTGCCCATCTCAGCGCAGGGAAATGCTGAGTAAAATGGTTATTACTGGGAAACAACAGCAGCTGCTGATCCAAGGCGAAATCAATTCCTGCTAACAGTAATTAGCATTCCATAAGGAAATCCACAGCATAACCCCTTGTCATCTAACATTTAGAGCCTTTCCCGAATAGCTGAATAATTGCATAGCAATTACACAGCCTGTTCGAATCCTAGAAATACGTCCTGGAACTCCACATCCTATGCACTTATTCTCCCTGGAGCCTTCTCTTCTCCAGGCTCAACAGCCCCAGCTCTCTCAGCCTGTCCTCACAGCAGAGCTGCTCCAGCCCTCTGAGCATCTTGGTGGCCCTCCACTGGACCCGTTCCAACAGATCCATGTCCTTTCTCTGTTGAGGACTCCAGNCACTTGGCTTGGTTGAATTTCATACAATTTGCACCAACCCACCTCTCCAGCCTGTCCAGGTCCCTCTGGATGCCATCCCTTCCCTCCAGCATGTCAAGCGTGCCACACAGCTTGGTGTCATCATCAAACTTGCTGAGGATGCACTCAATCCCACTGTCCACATGTCCGACAAAGACATCAAACAGCACTGGTCCCAGTACTGACCCTGGAGGAGCACCATCAAATCCAGCAGCCCAAGAGCAATCAGGCTGCTACAGCTCCTTGTCCTCCAGGGTTGACCAGTAGTACTTGTCCCCAATAGCCATGGGTATATACGTGTCCCCAGTGGGTGCACACACACACGTATCATAGAATCATAGAATGGTCAGAGTTGGAAGGGACTTTAAAGATCATCAAGTTCCAACCCCCCTGCCCTGGGCAGGGACACCGCTCACTAGAGCAGGTTGCTCCAAGCCCCATCCAGCCTGGCCTTAAACACTTCCAGGGATGGGGCATCAACAACTTCCCTGGGCAACCTGTTCCAGTGCCTCACCACCCATATGTCTGTATGTGCTTATTTAACCTATATATGCATAAATACACTACCAGCCACATGGATCAATTCCTTTCTCTGGCTGATCCAGATGTTGGTGTATTAGTAGGAAATATCCATAGATATAGATTATACCTAGATAGATCACATAGAGATAGAAATGGTAGAGATGATACAGATGATAGGGATGAGAGATAGATAGAGATAGAGATAGAGATGATAGAGATAGAGATAGAGATAGAGATGCAATGTGGATGCCTCTGGGAGCTGGGTTTAGGTGCAGCCCATCCAGTTTGGATCCTCAGCCTCCCCAGCTGCCTTTGATTTTTCCAGATCAGATGTAAAATGGAGATCTGCAGCACTTACCACCTTCCAACCTCACACCTTTCAAGTACTTTGCAGTTAATTTTTTGTAAGAGTCATTGCTAATCACCGTATCCTAGAATTCATCCCAACAAAAGTATCAACTGATAGAGTTATTTTTCACCTTATTTCTGTTAAAAGTATCCGTGACATTAAGAAATATTGAAGAAAGGTTGTTGTGAACAAAGGCTGCTCTTTCCTATTCAAAGTAGCTAAAAACAGGAATAGGAGATTGAGAAATTCTTTTGTAGTTTGTCAAACATTTTGGAACCTTCGGTACATAATGTAAGCTTCTCTAGACCTGTCACGTTCCAATAGGCAATTATCTGCTTTTATTTCTGGTAAATCAGGAGCAGAATGAGGTGTGTATCCTAAACGTAGCATTACATGACATCCTGTGAACCAAAGGCATGGTTTATAATAATCCCATACAGTTTGACATTTATTTCCCACTCTCAAGAGACTTTAGAAGCACTTTTGCACTTCAGTAAGCTATTAATTAGCAGCAATAACCAAGTAGAAAGCCTAAGCTACGCCACATTCTGATGCCTCAGCTCACTACGGACTACTTCAGATTGCATCCACAATAATGTACTTTTATTAGCAGCAGATATTTTTTGCAGTTCTGCAGGTGTGTAACTCCTAAGGATAGTGTGCACTTGGTGACAGTATCACTGTTTCTTGACAGAGATATATATATATGTATATATTGATATATATAATGATCTTCCTCTAGCAGTATCAACACATAAAGATGGTGCCTTATCAATCTTATATAATATAAAATCTATAATCAGAGGGCTGGAGCAGTTCTCCTATGAAGACAGGCTGAGGGAGCTGGGGCTGTTCAGCCTGGAGGAGAGAAGGCTTCGGGGAGAACGTAGAGCAGCCTTCCAGGATCTGAAGGGAGCTCCAGGAGAGCTGGGGAGGGACTCTTGGTCAGGGAGTGGAGGGACAGGATGAGGGGGAACGGTTTTAAATTAGAAGAGAGGACATTTAGATGAGATCTTAGGAAGAAATTCTTTGCTGTGAGAGTGGTGAGACACTGGAACAGGTTGCCCAGAGAAGCTGTGGCTGCCCCATCCCTGGAGGGGTTCAAGGCCAGGCTGGATGGGGCTTGGAGCAACCTGGTGTGGTGGGAGGTGTCCCTGCCCAGGGCAAGGGGGTTGGAACTGGATGATCTTGAAGGTCCCTTCAATCCAAACCATTCCATGATTCTATACTAGCTCCACGATGCTTCCAGTCCTTTGTCCCCTTCTCTAAAGCAGCTTTGTTTGATGCCAGCACAGCAGAGCACGGCTTCATCACCTGCTTCAACACAAGCTGAATGTGAAATATTTTAGCTAATTGACGGTGGCAGCAACATGGGACATTTCACCAGAGGAATTGCAGGTTGTGCTTGAAACAATATTTGTAAAAGAAGGGCTGGTTTTTTGCCAGCAGAGGATCCAGCAGGCAGGTACAAGAAGAAAGTTTGTTTTCTTTCTCAGAAGTCCGTGGAACCCAGCAGTTTATTATTGCTGTTGCTTTCAAAAGACGTGAGGGTGCCCTTCAACCATACAGGATCAGAGAATAGGAGGAAAATAGCGAGCAAGAATTCACTGTCAATACAGGACTACAATAAAACCCCCTGTTTTTTTACCACCTGCTTATGTTGAATAAGGCTGTTAGCTCCATGAGTGTTCCATGATAGTTTTATTATGCTGAAATTCTATAAAATATGATTGCTTTTTGGTCAAAACCAGCAATACCTGTAAGATATTCTTGGCAGAAAGGAGCACATTAACATTCTTGGCTATAAAGCAACTTTTAAAAAACAGTTCTTTTCTGCAATGCTCTTGTAATCTTTGAACATTTGGAGTTGTTCCTTTTTTTCCTGCTTTCCCCAGCCATGAACATTTAATTTGTGCTATTTCAGCCTTTGGCTAGAGCCAAAGTTCATGTTCTAACTCACCCAAAACTTCCTTTGACTTCAATTCCTTTACTTTATCTCTCCAAATAGGGAAGAATAACTCGGTTATTTCCAAAAGCTCCTCTTGTAAATGAGATTTTATAACAATCTTACTTACACACACACAAACACAAGCAGCTGGAGGGACTTTCAGGGGTCTCTTTCCTGAAATTTGCTGTTTGTACAGCAAAAGTGGTTGTGAAAAGTTCTCAAACTATCCCAGTTCATAGCTCAGTATTTCAAAGTAATGCAGAATTAGCTGTGTCCTGTTTTCATCATTCCCTACCCAAGGAGGGGCAGGCACTATAGAAATACTGATGAAATGCTGTTAATCTCTTTGGAGCAGTTTGGTGTAATTCTTTAATGTCAAGAGATCCTAAGAGTCAACACTGGGAATGTAGCTAATTATTTCCTCTCAGTAAAACTGGATTTGCAGACAGCTTTGCAAAACGTAATTGATAAAATACCTTGTATCTTTACAAGCATTTATAAAAATGATGGAATAAGTGCGGGAGAAGTATCGCTGTAATGTAGCATTTGCAACTTCATTTAGCAGTCACTGTGCTACCCTTTGATTGCCTTAATTACGTTTTTAATAACATAAGTAATAACAGCCAGCACTGATTATTTTTAGCCCTTTAAGATATAGCTGGGTTTTACATACTTCATAAACTTTAAGGCTGTAAAGACACACTCGACCATCTCATCTTAACATCTGTACATGACTGGCAATTAAGAACACCGACAACTCGTAGTTGACGTAGAACAAAGCAATGTAAAGGGCAAAGACATCCCAAGGTTGTCAGATTTTTCAATGAAAAAGGAAAAGAGAAGAAAAATAAGCCATTTTGAGGCTGTGTGTGCAGCTCCATCTCCCTAGGCTCACCTGGGATCTCAGAGGTGGAACCACGATGCCCATGAGTTCTACTGAATGAAGAGCGACCCACCTGCATAAAATCATAGAATCATAGAATCACAGAATGGTTAGAGTTGGAAGGAACCTTCAAGATCATCCAGTTCTAACCACCCTGCCATTGGCAGGGACACCTCCCCACCACACCAGGTTGCTCCGAGCCCCATCCAACCTGGCCTTGAACTCCTCCAGGGATGGGGCAGCCACAGCTTCCCAGGGGAACCTGTTCCAGTGTCTCACCACTCTCAGAGCAAAGAATTTCTTCCTAACATCTCATTTAAATCTCCCCTCTTCCAATTTAAAACAATTACTCCTTGTAATGGTCATATTCTGCAGAGATGAATACACCTTTTTTACAGCCACGGAGAACCTGTCCTGTGCCATGCTGTGTTCTAGACACAGGCTTGTGTGGTGCTGGCTGGTGTGAGATATGACAGGACATCTGAGCTCCAGCACCACAGCATGACTCGCCACGAGTCAGCACGAGGACTGGGCATGAGCCAGCAATGTGCCCTGGTGGCCAAGAGGACAATGGAATCCTGGGCTGCATAGAGTGTGGCCAGTACNCCCAGGGAGGGTGTGGAGTTCCCTTCTCTGGAGACCTTCAAACCCCACCTGGATGCAGTCCTGAGTGATGTGCTCTGGGCAACCCTGCTTTAGCATAGTCCTAGTGAAGCACAGCAGTGGTGATTTAAGGTATGATGCCTCCTGCGCCAGTGATTACCTCCTGCATGGTTAAACTGCATGCAGGAGTACCCAAACAGCTTGGTTTTAACAGCTTTCCAGCCAAAAAAAGCAATAAGCAGCTGGAGGTAATGCTTCACATCAAAGCAGTTCTTTCCAAAACGATAGTTTGTCTACATCCTTATTTAAATCAGGCACTAGCTCAATAGATATTTTAAGCCAACGCTGCTAATGAAAGGAAGGGGTCTTCCTCCATAAACCCTTGGTAGCTCATGGTCATCTTTGTGCCACCACCTCCCTTTCATCAGCACGACTGTACAATGGGCTGGCTGGGGGACTAGATGTGACAGAAAACACACCATTTTCTAAGTTCTCAGTGCTGTTGGTCCCCTGAATGCAGTTTGTAGGGCCATAGAGTGTTTGTGCTGGCAGAAGTGGTTAAGGGACAGAGTGGGCAGGAGAATGTGAAGGCAGAAGAAGGGACAAATACAACTTCTTTCAGTGTCAGTGGCTTGTTTCTCAGCAGCACCCCCGATGCCTACATCAGCTGAGCAACAGAGCATCCAGAAGGGAGCTGCCAGGTCAAGGGGTGTTTTCTTTAATCAAACAATGAGGAAAGGGAAAAGATATATATATTTAATGACACAAATTAACACATAATGGGGGCTTTTTTGGACCAAAACTACAGAATCATGCAATCATAGAATTGTCTATGTTGAAAGGGACCTTTGAGATCATCTAGTGCAATCATCAAGGTAACTCAGATCAAAAAAACCAAACAACAACCCATCCCTAACCCATGTCACCAAATACGATGTCAGCCTCCAGGGATGGTGCCTCAACCACTGCCCTGGGCAGCCCATTCCAAGGCTTCATAATCCTTTCCATGTAAAAATGTTTCCTTATATCCAATCTAAACCTTCCCTGGAGCAACTTGAGGCCATTTCCTCTTGTCCCATCACCTGTGACTTGGGAGAAGAGCCCTGCTGGCCTGTAGGAGATTTGTCCCATTCCTTGTCCAGGACACTGTACAGGGTGACTTCCCAGGGACTGAGTGACCTCACCTGAGAGAGAGGGTAAGTGATTAAGAAACATATGGATAATATATGGTATGATATTAAGGTCATGATTGGTGCACTCTTTTGAGGTATTAATATCTAGCGTGCTTGAGGTTTGTGTTGTTACTTTTCAGGGTGACTTGTAGGGTGTAATAGTGTATTTGGCGAATTGTTTTGAAGTTGCAGTGGCATATTCACCACTGTACCTACAGAATGTACAATAGAGGTGCCTTGGACCTGTGAGTGAAGTCCAAATAAATTGTTAATTTGAACTTCTCAGTGAAGTCTTTTTTCCCTTTTCACCACACCATCCCTGGAGGGGTTCAAGGCCAGGCTGGATGGGGCTTGGAGCAACCTGGTCTGGTGGGAGGTGTCCCTGCCCAGGGCAGGGGGTTGGAACTAGATGATCTTGAAGGTCCCTTCCAACTCTAATCATTTTATGATTCTATGATTTGATGTTTTACAGTATTTGGCCAGTATGTATAACTAAACACAAATAACTTTCAAAGCTGTTTGGGATATGCATTTGCCTGAAATTAGTAGCATTTTAACAGCGAAATGATGTTTTGGCATTAGCACTCTACTTACGACACAACCAGAAGAATTTCACACCTCTTTTTGTCATGTATTGCTTCAGTCTGACTCTCTGCAATGCAAACAGGACCTACAGTCAGAAAAGATTTATTTATAAAAAGCGTAGGTTTAGGAGCCACAGAACGAGTGAAACAAAGCTACATCAGCGAACCCTTCCACTTTCCCATCTATGCTGGAACCGCCTGAGACTGAATCACAAAGCTGATTTCTTTTTAGCTCTTTTGGAAAACAAGTGTAACTTCATTAATTCAGCATATAAGCATAACAAGAGCATTGTGTGGATGGTTTGAAAGCTCTACATCTCCCTTTTTTCAGCCTGGAGTTGAGGTGTTTGTTTTCCCTTGATGTCCTCACCCCTGGCCCCTCTCCTGGAGAAGGCCTGTAACTAGAGGTCATCTCAGTTTTCTGAGAGTTTTCTGACATCTTCCCCCCGGTCCAAACAACTGTCCCACCCCATTCTGTAATGGTTGTCAATCTGAAGGTATAAGGCATATTCCCAAACCCTGCTCAGCTTAATCCAAAGCAGAGATTTAAGAGCAGTTTTCATGTATGCCATGTGCTCACCAAGAGGTTCTGGGACAACCCACAGTGAACCTCTCAAACTGAAGGGTTCCTCTTGACATAAATACTTCAGAAGTACTAAAAACAAAACAAAAAAAAAAGGTGGATTACAGCGATTAACTGTGTGCTTGTTAATTGATAGGCTGTCTAAAGACACAATCTCAGTAGATCCTTAGACTGGGAAATTTACACCCCTGTCACTAGAACGATCAGTTATACTGATTTAGGTCCTGGTGTGTTTGAGGTAGGGTTTTTTACAAGGCACCATGAATTAGCATGGCTGAAAAAGGGCAGATGAAGCAGCCCTATGGAGTGGGTTTGTAAATTCTTTTAATTTGTGTCACAGTTACAATATCTCAATGAAATAGGAGTTTATAGAGGTCCAAAATTTCCATTTCCCTGGACAGAGATAGAGATTGTTGATGATCTTTCCATTGGTGGTTTCCATTGATGTTCTTGTGTTAGATGTGGAGTGTTTGCATGACTTCTTCACCTGGGGAAGACAAGGAGAGAGTAACACCCAGGCAGTGAGCAAGTAACGGCCCGTTTGGTGTGGCAATATTGTGATAAATGGGCTGTGTATGCCCTGAACATCAATGAACTAAATAAAAACACAATCACACTGTGGGGATATCTGTTTTGGATAAATGCTGCTTTACTCAGTTCATCCTTCAGAACACTTTATACACAAAGAGTTGCACTGATGGATGCCAAATTAGTTAAACTGCAGCTTCTAGTTTATAAATTAGGCCTATGAGACAGCCTGTTTTGTTCATACCATCCAGCCCAATCATACCCACCTCACCTGGTTTCACATGCCAGCACAATTCCTTAACGCAACGATCCGTGACTGACTGCATCCGTCATTATGAATTAATAGTGCAAAACAAAAAACGTGTTAAAATTTAATTATTCATCATCGTCTCCATATCCCTGTGCTGGATAAACTGGAGGAGGAGTGCTGTCAGCAGTTGTTAACCATACAATTCAGCAAGCCTCAATCTGTCTTCAGCCCAAGCCACAGAAAACCCAGAGGTGTCTTCACCTGAGCTACTCAGATCTGGTTCCTCTGTCTCAAACACATTCACTTGCTTTGCTCTTTCAAAGCTCTGATGATCTCAAGCATCCTCCAAATTGCTCATAAAGTGTAGTTTTCACAGTTATGCAGTGACTACCTTGAAGAGGGACCTAAGAGCCATGGAGATGCTCAGAGGGCTGGAGCACCTATCCTATTGAAGACAGGCTGAGAGAACTGGGGTTGTTCAGCCTGGAGAAGGTTCTGGGGAGACCTAATAGCCCCTTCCAGACCCTAAAGGAGCTGCAAGAGAGATGGGGAGGGACCCTTGGTCAGGGAGAAAAGAAGGGAGATTTAGATGAGATCTCAGGAAGAAATTCTTTCCCATGAGGGTGGTGAGGCACTGGAACAGGTTGCCCAGAGAAGCTGTGGCTGCCCCATCCCTGGAGGGGTTCAAGGCCAGGCTGGATGGGGCTTGGAGCAACCTGCTCTGGTGGGAGGTGTCCCTGCCCAGGGCAGGGGGTTGGATGAATCGGGTCAACACTTATAAATACCTAAAGGGTGGGTGTCAGGAGGATGGGGCTAGTCTTATTTCAGTGATGTCCAGGGACAGGACAAGAGGAAATGGGCACAAACTTGAACATAAGAAGTTCCATCTAAACATGAGGAGGAACTTCATTCACTTTGAGGGTGGCAGAGCCCTGGCAGAGGCTGCCCAGAGAGGTGGTGGAGTCTCTGTCTCTGGAGACATTCCAAACCTCTTGGGCACGTTCCTGTGAGACTTGCTTTGGCAGGGACATTGGACTGGATGATCTCCAGAGATTCTTTCCAACCCCATGGCATTCTGTGATTCTGTAAGTGAAATCACTTCTGAGAAGAGCTTCAAAGCATTTGTGTGTACTGACCCTTGTTACAGATAATCTAATTATTTTTTTTAAAACAGCCTCTATACTCTCAGCAATTCCTACACCACCACCACCACTCCCAAAGCGTCCAGCCTGCATTTCCATGTGCAAATGTGCATTTTGCTGTAGAGTCAGCCACACAGAGCAAAATATGAATATTGCTGCACACAGCTGTGGTTCACTTGACGCTTTCTGAAATGCTGGAATCTGCCTGTCTGCTTTAGCAAGACCATCCTTGGATGCTAGTCCTTCTTGTAGGATGAAAGAGTGACCTTTCCACCATTTAAATGTATCTCTTCGCTTTTACATTGCTTGTTTGATAAGGCAAGTATCTTTCTCCTTCGCATTTGGGTTTATCTTACATGGGTTTTGAGCCTTTTCTTTTTTCTTTCTTTCTTCTTTTTCTTTCTTTTCCCCTACTCTTTGCAAGGAAGTAAGAAGTGTGACAGGAAGGTGTGATTTTTAATTTACACCAGAGTTCTCAACAAATAATGACTTTTCACACCCTGTTATTGCTGCTTAGCCTGGGGGAGGACTTGCATGGCTACTGTTGTCATATCAAATTAAATCCACTCTTGTAATTCAGACAGACATTCCTCTTAAACTTAACCCTTTTAAGTTGCTGAAGGCTCCTGGCACCAGATCGTAAGCCGAAGTGCATCACTTTTGGGGATCTCTGGTGTGGAAGGATGAAAACAAAAATGTTTTACTCAAGGATGGTGTGTGGGTTGGTTTTTTTCGTAGTGTGGTGGACCAGATCTTGATGAGGATGTGGGTGAATCCTCACACTAGCCTGGAGCTGGGGTACATGCACAGATGTATTTTCAGAAAGAAAATGCTTGGCCAATGATGCCAGACACTAGTGCTCTCATCTAAAAAGCTCACCTGAATAATTAATTTCCTCTGATGTCTTTTGCTGCGGGTTGCAAGCACGGTCATGGAGCACTTGGTGCTCCTTTCTGTATTAGAGCTAAAACACACCAACCAGAAGATCGAGCTTGGAGAGAGCTTTCTGCTGGCAAGGAGTTGGTAGAGCAGGACAAGCTTTGTCTTGATAAGCCATATTCTTTCTCTTGAGGAGGTTGCTGATGATTTTGGTGTGTGATTCAAGCCCGTCCTTGGGGGAAAGGACACACGGTTTGTGTTGGAGCGATTCATCCAGGGGTTGGGGTCCACCAGCTCCTCCTTCCCAGGGCTCCCACTGCATCTTCCCAGGGAGCCCCAGATCCCAAAGGATGGGACTGGCAAATAACAGGAGGAGTAGTCCCCTCCCCCCTAAATTTCCCAGGAGTTTTATTGCCCCAAATTATTTTTAACTGAGGGTTAAGTATTTGCTTGAGGTACCTGCTTGGTGGCACAGAGAGGGTTAAGGCGATTGATTTACTATAAACATGTAAGTGACAGACTCTTCTCTGATGGTGGGGTGGTTTTTTGTGGTGGTTGGTTGTTTTTTTTGATTTTCCTTTTTTTTTTTCTCTTCTCTTTCTTTCTGCAAAATGTCAGCCATTTCCTGATGAGCTGGTGGTGGTGAATTTCACACCTTTTTTTCTTCTCTGTGTGGAAACCTGGGTGTTAATGGTACTGGAGCAGGTCGTGTTTTATAAGGGATGAGGCTGTCTCTGAGAGCAGAGGGAAAGCAGGGAAGGGAGAGGAGGTGAAGTAAGAGATCCACGGCAACTGCCACTTGCAACAGGCAGTACTTGGATTATTTTGTGCTATTTTTCTTCAGAGCATGTAAATGTAATGTTATTTGCCTTTTTTTTGCCCTTATCAAGTGTTGGAGTTCAGTTTGGTGTTCCGCTTAAAAAAAGAAAAAAGGAAAGAAAAATTAAAAAGAGAGAAAAGAAATCCTCTGTTTTCTTGTCACAGTGGAATTTAGCATTGCAGCGCCTGAAGATGGAAAACTGGTCGGTTGATCAAGTCTGCAGCTGGTTGAGACAGAGAAATTTAGGAGAACTAGTTCCTAAGTTTCGTGGTAAGCGTTTTTCTTGTTCGTGTGGGTTGTGCCTAGTGCACTGCTGATCTTGTTTTGGGGCATGCATAGAAATGCTAACTTCAGGGGTTTTATAGAAATTTATTAGGCTGAGGATTGACATAGATCTGATAAATCCAAATAAGTGTGCTGATTTATTGTGAAGTCTCTGAGAAACGCTGGGGGACGAGATTAAGCCTGTGTATAAAGAGATGCACCTCAAATCGGGGCTGGCAGTCTAAAAGGCTTGACAGGGCCCATTTTATATCGTATAAATCTTTTGAAATAATGCAGCTGCAGTGTGTAAATGTGTGAGTATATAAACGCTCGGCAAAAGAGCACACGAGAAACCATGAGGGGAACAGGCTATTTGTTGTGTGCTCTCTTATAAAGCTTGATCTCCCTCATTAATAAAATAACAGCCTCCTGTGGTCCCAAGGAGGCCTGATTTAAAGCATTAAAATAGTCAGTTCTCTGCTTTTGGGCGTTTCAGGCTTGGCTTTTTGTCAGGGGGAGGTATCTGCCCAGGGACTGGGACTCCTGGCAGTGCTCGGGAAAGGACAGAAGCTAAAACATCATCTTTCTAGCAGCTTAAGAAGACCATCAGAAGTTGATCTTTGACGTGTCCTCCATCATCATGTTTTTAGGCACAGAGAACGTTACTGTAACTGTAAACTTATTTCAGAGTAATGCTTTAATCCCCTTCTATCTGCAGAAGAAGAAGTGAGTGGAGCAGCTCTCCTGGCTCTTAACGACCGCATGGTGCAGCAGCTGGTGAAGAAGATCGGGCACCAGGCAGTGCTGATGGACCTCATTCACAAGTACCAGCAACAAAAGAGAGACCCAGAATCCCTTCTACACTGTTGTGAAGTGGCTCCTCCAAAACCTCCAGAAGTAATCAGTGGGTAAGTTTGTACGAGGCACATCAGTCTGGGTATAGCTGTAGTCTTTCCGTAGCATTTTAAAACAGGCATTTGCCTGCTCTTCAGCTGTTAAGTTGTAACTGGTTTTTATGCTTTGATTATCTCTTAAGAACAAGTGAAATGCAAAAGAAAGTTATCAGCTCGTGGTTTTAAACAGGGCATCAGCATTCCTGAAGGCTGCTATTAATTAATTTAAACTGCTCTTCATTTCCAGTTCCAGGACCTAGTTTTCATTTGGATGAAGCACCATCAAACTTCGCCTGGAGCTAAAATTGTCTGTATTTGCCGTATTAAGCTTTCGAAGCACTTACTTTTAAACGTTTGCAAGTCGTGGAGTAAAATCATGATTTAGCCAGAGACAGTGTCTGTGTTACAGGTGGATTTAAATTCAGCCTCTCAAAGGGAGCTCTGAAACTGATCCAGGTGTAAGCACTTAAATAATCCCACCATGTGGAACTAGCTAGATTTTTATATTTTTAGAAAACAAATTCTTACAGAGATTGTCTTCACTGATCATGTTCTGGCTCTTGGTTGAGAAGATTTCTTTTTTTGTTGTTTTTTTGTTAGTTTGGGGTTTCTTTGGGAGGGGACAGAGGTGGTTTGTTTGTGGGGGTTTTTTTGGTTGAGTGTTTTGGTGTGGATTGGTTGGGGTGTTGGTTGGTTGGTTGATGTAATTCCCCTCCATTTTGACCTACAGTAGGTCTTGCAGGATTCTTTTTTTTCTGGAAATCTTGGCTGAGGAGAGGCATCCTGAGCTATTAGAGTGTTTTCTTTTAAACCCAAGAATCCTGGCAGTGGAGAATGGCCTGCTATGGTTGCAAAATGCTCTCTCTTTTTTTGGAAGTGAATGGACTTTAGCACTAAGCCTGCATTAATACACAGGAGTAACATGGTAGGAACAGATCCGTAGAGCGTTCTCTGTAGCATTTGCCTTCATCCACAGAGGACCCCAGGTTGTCCCCTGTGAGTCCTTTCCACAGTGTGAACGGTACATTATGATTTCCAGCCAAATTGCACTCTTGAGCAGAACTAAACCACTCATGTAGATAAATTTCCTTGTCCTTGTGGAAGTATTTACGAAGTACCCTTAGGTAAATAGTCCTGTGTCCTTGGAGGAAAGGACCTTGGAGTGCAGGATGAAGAAGATGTCACCACGTGTATGATTTATCATAGACCTCAAGCGTGGCATCCCTGTGCTCTGTTCTACGTGCTGCACAAAACTTGATGGTGAAAGTCTCTCCTCTCTCCCCTCTCTTCTTTTTTTTCTTTTTTTCTTCTTTCAGGGCTATTGACAGACAAATCTTAGATTCTTCTGGTCCTGTGGAGCAGAAAACATATCTGTGCACAACCGAAAATGAAGGACTAATTGATCACAGAGTGCTAAAGCAAAAGTGAGTTTATAATGCACTTCTGTACGTTTTGCAAAATTACATAAACCATTTCTTTTTGCTTTCTTAAGAGTAAGCATAGATTATAAAAAGTGATCCTAATTATTGGAGGCCGAGTTTGAATATACTTAGACAACAGCAGGAGCAGAAATTTATTAGGATTCAACTTAATGCAATAATCAAATGGTGCTTTTTCTGCCCTGTATTCTCAGTCCTTGCCCGTAATCTTATGTTGCCTCATGCAGAGGGTGAGATACAAGTTTGTCTACTTTTTAAAAACCTTTTTTTAAAGATGTGTTTTCAATAGCAATCTGGCAAATTAATCATTACAGAGTGGAATATGGCTATAAAAGAAACTGTGTGCTGGAGGCCATCGGGATGGTAGCCATGGTGCTTCCATTTGTGAGCTCATTATCCTTTAATATCAAAATGTGTCATCCTAAAAACCGGAGACAAGGGCAGGAGGTCTTGTTGGGCTTGGTTATTTTCTTCTTTTTCCCCTTTCAGATGGGCAGTTAGTGCTGAGAGTCCCATTCCTCTTTCAAGGCAACTGGTTTTTTTGTTTGTGAAGCTTTCTCTGCTGGTCATTAACCCCATGTCTTCCCCCCTGCTATAATTTCTCCCCCAGAGATGTGACAGATAGCTTCACTATGGGTCTGATATTCTGAGATAAGGGGAGTGCTTTCTGTAAAAATGTCTATTTTGGTACTTTAAAAAAGTAAGGAGGAGCTGAGGATAAGTCTGCCTGGGAGCAGAGGAGAGGGCTCAGGGAATCACATAGTTAAAAATTCAAAAACAAAATAAAAATTTAAAATAAAGTCCTGCTACGATCTTCAAAAGAACAAAACAAAAACCCCAAAGATCCCGTCAGCATTGCTGCCAATGAAACGAACCCAAATTACTTAACACCCTCAAAATAAACCATTAAAATGATCTTGTAATGATGGTTTTTAGCCTGTATTTCTATGGCTTATTTTTAATGGTAAGTAATTTGCCTTGTGCTGTATGAAAGAGTTTCCAATGGGTTGTGTTGAATCGGCACAACCCAAAATAGGCTGGTTTTAGGAAACGTTCTCAGCAACTGTTATCAGTAGGAGCTTCCAGAGGCCCATAATGACTTGTTAAGAGAAAGGGACCACAGGAGAGCAGTGACAATTCACCATGAGGCAAAGGTGCAGGAAAAGAGGGAAGTAAAAGGAAGTTCTGCATCTCAGTGAAGTAGTAGATGCCCTAAAATTCAGTGGAGTTGTGGTGATTTGTACTCTTGAAGACCTGAGTAAGTTTTATGAGGACTTCTCTTTAAAGGTGGGATGAGAAGCAGGCAAACACCCTTCTCCAGAAAAGCTCTTTTAAGTGATGGAAGATGAAACTAAGCAGCTCTTGCATCCACTGATTGCTGTGCTAGGTTCACCCTTAGCTATTTACTATTTTTGGAGATGTATGCTGCTGTTTAGGTATATCTATGGCTTGACTGATAAATGCAATATTGCAGAGTTTTAGGTTCAATATTTTGGTTTGTTTTTTCCCTTTTCTTTCTGCCTTCCTTTCCCTACAGTACTCACTGTATTTTCAGCAACTGATGGAAAACTTCAATGATTTATATGTGCTGGCTGTAAGTAGGTTGTGAAGGGTCAAACAAGACGTTTGTCTTAGGAATTTGATTATGGAAACCAAAGGTGTTTCTTTGACTATAATACAATGATAGATTCTTACCCTAGAGTATAAAAGTAATCCCTTCTGTCTATCCTGCTAAAATACTTACTTGGAAAACTGTTGGTTGGCTGCTTTATTTGCTTTGCACTCAAGTTCCCATTTCTGGATTTATGTGTCATGGTGAAAAGAGGTTTTTGACACCAGATTAATGGTGCATATTTTTCGTATTTTGGCATAATGTTAATCTAATTTCTATTAGATCAAGTAGTGGGTTTTTTTTTCCATTGCTTTGAATTTGGAATGTTTAAAGTTTGTGCATGTGTTTCTCCCCCCTTAGTCTCTCATCTTAACTAATGGGGAAAGGGAAGCTGTAGTAATACAGGGAGGTTGTTCTGCAGATAAAACACTCTGGACTGTCTTATTCTGAATAAGGAGGAGGGCAGGTACCCATTTCCCATCAGCCAGGAGGCCAGGTTTGGAAAAACAGCTAAAAAAAATTACAACTTCCACTTTTCTTTAGTGGGGATCCCCACCTTACCTATTTATTTGGCAGCAGAGTGGTTGACCTAAGCCCTTCTAGAGTCAATTCTGCCAGGGGTTAGTTTAATTCAGTGGGGTTGGTTGACATGGTTGATATTTGGCCAGGGTTACACTTGGAGCCTCTTGTCACCTCACTCACCCCATCTGGAAAGAAGAACTTCTTGTGCTGCCTCCCCCGCCCCAAAAAAGACCCATGCAGCTATGGCTTCAATAGCTGGCATGGCTTTGCTTGAGATGAATTTGTGGGGGCTTTTATGGATTATTAGGGCTAGTGAATTGGCTCGAAGTTTCTCTACATCTTTCCTACATAGATAGTCCTCACAATTGTGTTAAACACAGTTTTCTGCATTACTAAATTTTAGAAAAATATCAAAGAAGGTTGTTTAAACACTCAGAAAAAGAATAAGTGCATGGCAGCAATTGTGTAATTCTATTTTTCACGTGTTGAAATGGTGCAAGCACACAACCACATGAGGTTTGGAAGTTACCTCAGTGGAATAACTTTTTGCTGGCAACTACAGAAGTAAAACGAGCCAGTCTTTCTGTTAGTCTCCCAAGAAGATTAATCTTCAAGCAGTGCTTTTCTGTGAAGACAATAAGATAGCTACAGATGAAGAGTCAATAAATATATTTCCCCTATAGCTTCTTTTCCATACCACAGTACCAGCACCGTGGTGGCTCTTGGCAGCCTGGTGTTTATCTCGTTGCTACGACAGAGGCTGACATTACTTGCAAAATACCTGACTCCACAGTGAAAAACCAACCTTTTACTGGCTGGTTTATATGTCCTGTCTGCCTTTCCTCGAGGTGTTTGTTTATCAAATGACATCTCTAACATATCCCTGTCTCGCTTTTCCCAGTATGACAGCCCAGCTGCTTTTCTCCAGGAGTGATGTAGTAAACTGCAGGTTTATTTCTACGTTTATTCTATCTATAAAAATGTGTTCTGTAGCTCTTGAGTGTCGTGTAACAGATTTACTGTTGGCACACCCTGAAGTAGTTTGCTCAGAGCAGGCTGATGTGCCTGCAAGCAGGATAACAGACATGGCCACAGGCTTGGGGAGGAGTGGCTGGAGCCGCCTGGTTGAAAAGCACCTGGGGGTGTTGGTCAACTGTGGGCTGAACAGGAGCCAGCAGAGTGCCCAGGTGGCCAAGAAGGCCACCAGCATCCTGACCTCTATTGGAAACAGTTTGATGAGTAGGACCAGGGCAGTGGCTGTCCCCCTGTACTGGGCACTGGTGAGGCCCCACCTTGAGTGCTGGGTCCAGTTTTGGGACCCTTGTGACAGGAAAGACTTTGAGCAGGTCCAGAGAAGGGCAACGGAGCTGGTGAGAGGTCTGGAGCACGAGTCTGGTGAGGAGAGGCTGAGGGAGCTGGGGGTGTTCCGCCTGGAGAAAAGGAGGCTGAGGGGAGACCTTCTGGCTCTCTACAACTCCCTGAAAGGAGGGTGTTGCCAGGGGGGTTCGGTCTCTTCTCCCAAGTCACAGGTGATGGGACAAGAGGAAATGGCTTCAAGTTGCACCAGGTGAGGATGAGATTGGATATTAGGAAAAATTTCTACATGGAAAGGGTTATTAATCCTTGAAATGGGCTGCCCAGGGCAGTGGTGGAGTCACCATCACTGGAGGTATTTAAAAGCCAGGCAGATGTGGTGCTGAGGGACACGGATTAGTAATGGTTTTTATCAGTGTTGGGTTGATGGTTGGATTCTGAAAGGTCCCTTCCAACCCAGGCAATCCTACGATTATATTAAAGCAAGTGATACCATGATACCACATACATAACAGGGATCTTCAGACATCTGTAGGACCTATCATTTGAAATTCCTTGATTGGACCTGGGATGCTGCCTAGGGCTGCCAGAGCCGCTGCTCCTTTAAGGTGGCTCTTGGTGGACCTCCAGCTCCATTTATCTATACTTTTCCCTGTGTTCCTTCAGAATTAGTGTCCAGCAGATTTTTTGGAGGCAAGAAGCACTTGGGTAGCCAAGCCAAGTGGTGATGTCCTGCCTCAGGCTCACCCCAGCTGGGATGTGACATCTCTAAATGGCGCTGATGGTCTTCTTGGGATGGGAGCTGTGGGTACTCATGGGTTGGTTCCTTTATTTCCAGCCACGTGCTGATGACAACAGCCTTCATCCCTTCGCTGCTTTCCCCTTTGGGAGGACACTCTTAGCTAGTGCCGCATATAGAATTTTATTAAATTAAGCTGTTCAGCTTATTTTCACAATTAATTCAGCAGAACTGGTAGGAAACCCATTATAAATGATGACAACGTTATTTTTGCAACAGCAGCCAGTCCTCGGGGGGCTTCCTCTTCTCTGCCTTCTGCTTTCAGTTAGTGACCACCTTCTACTGTCTGCTGACTAAAACATTTCACAACTGACATCTGGTTTTAACCCCAAATGTTTTGATTGCAGCATTTGTGGGTATTCTTTATGCTGAAGCCAAGAGATCAAGCCTTGAATTTCTATAGCAATAAATTTCCTCTGTGTTGAATTTTTGCTTGTATTTTGTTTGCATTCCATAGAAGAAGGATGTGATCATGATGACATAATTTTTTCATTTTACAGAAAAAACCTGAAGTCATTTTTTGCAAGATGCAAGACGTTGCAGTGGACAAGTTCTTACGCTTTGCCAGACTTCCCTTATGATGTCAAGTGCCTCTTGGCGGAAAAAAAATGCCCCGATCACAGTATGAGAATAAGGATTATTGAATTTTTACAAGCGGACATGACCAAATACCTAGAAGGATCGCTGTGAGTAAACATTGTTAGATTTATTTGGGGTCGTTACCAACTGCCTGCAGAAGTCAATTTTCAAATGAACATGAAGACATTTGTCGTTTTCTACAACCCCCTGAAAGGAGGGTGTGGAGAGGTGGGATATTCTTCTCCCAAGGAAAAGGTGATAGAGCAAGAGCAAACAGACTCAAGTTGTGCCACATGAGATTTAGGGTGGATATTAGGAAAAATTTCCGCGCTGAAAGGGTTATCAAGCATTGGAATGGGCTGCCCAGGGCCGTTGTGGAGTCTCCATCCCTGGAGGCATTTAAAAGCTCCATAGATGTGACGCTGAAGGACATGGGTTAGTGGTGATTTTTGTCAGTGTTGGGTTGATGGTTGGACTCAATCATTTGAAAGATCCCTTCCAACCCAGGCAGTTCTATGATGCTCTTCAAATGCTTGCTTAAATAGAAGAGGCTAAGGGGAGGGGAGTTGATAGTCTTGGAAATAGTAATTTTAATGTCTGGCAGTATAGACTCCAGGCAGTCCTTAATACTGTCTAGAATACCAAGTATTTCTTTCACATCTCCTTCTTGTGTGCACAGGTACCCAAACAGTCAGCAATATAACATCGTTGTCAACGCTCTGCTGCAGGCGTATCCCTTCCTCAATGAAGATGGGAATGGATTTGTGAGTACTGTAGCGTCCTCCATCTGGGAAAACACGGGTGGGGGCTTTTTTTCACATAATCAGTCACAAGAAAAGAACTCAGTGCAGAGGAATTGAAATCAATATTGATTTCTTTTAGACTGGCTGTGTTCAGAGCTGTAAGCTTCACTTTGATATCTTTGGCAAATCACATTCTTATTTCATGATATTAATTAAAGGTTAATCCAGCTACAGCCATTCCTCCAAGCCACTGTGAGACCATGCAGACCTGTACACAAAGCCCTTAGCATAGAATCATAGAATGGTCAGAGTTAGAAGGGACCTTCAAGATCATCCAGTTCCAACCCCCCCAGCCCTGGGCAGGGACACCTCCCACCAGACCAGGTTGCTCCAAGCCCCATCCAGCCTGGCCTTGAACCCCTCCAGGGATGGGGCAGCCACAGCTTCTCTGGGCAACCTCTTCCAGTGCCTCACCACCCAAACAGGAAAGAATTTCTTCCTAATATCTAATCTAAATCCCCCCTCTTTCAGTTTAAAACCATTCCCCTTGTCCTATGGCTCCACTCCCTGATGAAGAATTCCTCCTCATCTCTCCACTAACTCTTCAGGTACTGGAAGGCTGCCTTGTTTGGTTATTGTACAGTTTCTTTCTGGATTGATTGATTTCTTCCAAAGGAGAAACTTAAGAAAATGTGACTTAGTTCTTTGGGTTTTTTTTAGAAAGCTAAGCCTTTAGAAAATTGCCTGAATGAGGACTAACATACACCTGATGCTCTTGCAATGCGCTACAATTGCCTGTCTGTTAGATATCTAGCATGGATTAGGTATGTTGGGAATCTAAGCCTAATTAAAACAAAAATAATTTAAAAACCCGCGTTGGGATCTCAGTGGGGACCTAAGAAAAAGGAGTGGAAGGAGATGACTTCAATATGAACTATGTTTTTTTCACTCTTGTGACCCAGAACAGATATCTGGAGTCTCAGAGGACAGCATTCACCTTTTGACTTCACATCACTGTTTTGCTATGTGATACTTCTACAGCATTGTGTCAAAGCTTGTGAGACTCAGTGGGGATTGTTAGCTTTAAACATATATAAATATATACCTCATGTGAAGTCACTGCAGAAAGAAAAATAATTCTGAGAATATAAAAAAAAAAAGTGAGGATTAAGGAATGGCTATTCTGGTTCTCCCCTGAGCCCAGGCGTTGTAGGAGGGAAGGGACTAAGGAAAACAAACACATCTGAGAGAGGAGAGAGGGGGCAGAAGGATCACAGAGCATCAGTCCAACCTTATTTTCCATCAGGATTCCTCTCAGAATGCCCCAGTGGGGGTCCCTGGCTGGGGTCCTGGGTAATGCCATGGCTTCATTTGGCTTCCTCTACGCAGGGGAGCTGGAATGATGCTCCAGGAGGGCTTTAAAGGCTTTAAAAGGCCTCTGACTTCTTTAAACTGTTTTTACATAGAGGTTCTTCAGCTAGATTTTCACAAGGCTTTCACTGCAGTGGGGTGGGATGAAACTGCTTCTAACTCCATTCTTTGGGAAATGGCTCGTCGCTTCCCAGATGGGTCCCAGAAGCAACAACTCTTGAAGCCTCCATCCTGGTTGTCTTTTGATATTTCTCTCCTGCTTACTAGAAGGCAAATCTGGAAGAAACCACCATAAATCAGTGAGGAAGCTGGAATTAGCAGTAGTACTAGTCTAACCAGGGATGCCCCATCCCTGGAGGGGTTCAAGGTCATGCTGGATGGGGCTTGGGCAACCCGGTCTGGTGGGAGGTGTCCCTGCCCAGGGCAGGGGGTTGGAACTGGGTGATCTTTAAGGTCCCTTCCAACTCTAACCATTCTATTCTATGATTCTAACCCTCCTGAGCCATCCTCTTTCTGTGGTTTGAGGCAGAAAAAAGGCACTAAATGTGTATATCTATATACTTTCAGCTTGGAGGAGGGGGTGAGGGTGAATTACTATCTTTACTGGCCCTACTGTCAGACATTCTGTTCTTCCTTCCCGGTCATGAAGGCTATAAATACTTCTTTTTCTCTTGATCTGAGACGGTTGTGTGTTACAACAGCAACACAAACCCCACAACGTAAGCACGGCTGTTCAGCGTGAGGTTCATGGGGGAAAATCTGAATTCATGGAGCTTTAAGAAACAAATGAACAACAACAGCAGCATTGGAGAACAACCATTTTTTCATCCTTTCTCAGAAATAAAAAGGGTATTTGGCAGCTCAGAGTTTTCTTTTAAAATTTCCTCAGGCTAACACGGGACTATAAGAATTACTGCTTGCTGTTCCTGATAACAGTATAGAATCACAGGTCTTGTAAAACATAAAAATATTACTTATGGAGAGGTTCTGAATAGCTTAAACAAGTTTATCTATAATGATTAGACAGTTGCTAGTACAAATTTCTTAAATACTTCCAATGTACTACTCAAAAACTGTCATCAATAAATAATTCAGAGGTAAAACAGAACTGGGGGACCAGCAGCTAAATGTAGAAAAGGAAAACTGTATCATGAGAGTAGAATTAGAAGCAAAAATGCTAGTTATGTTAGTTACTTAAAACATTATAGATATATAAATTTCTGGAAATGCAGTTCCTATAATATGGGTGGCACAGGTGGGCTTTCTGTCTGAGAAGATCATCCCGTGAGAGATCTTGATGTTCCAAGAATTAGCTTTTTCTTCAGAAAATTGGAACATAAAGAACCTGACGTAATGAAAAACTGGAGAAACTTTGAATCGGAATTGTCAGCACTTTGATTGCAACATTTTCATGGCAATGAAATGGTCTGGAAAATTGGAAAGGGGAAAGATCTACGGGAAACCACAGAGGAACATAAGGCTCCGGGGAGACCTTAGAGCAGCCTTCCAGGATCTGAAGGGCCTCCAGGAGAGCTGGAGAGGACTCTTGGTCAGGGAGTGAAGTGATAGGACAAGGGGGAACAGTTTTAAATCGGAAGAGGGAAGATTTAGATGAGATATTAGGAAGAAATTCTTTGCTGTGAGGGTGATGAGACACTGGAAAAGGTTACCCAAAGGAGTTGTGGAAATTTCATCCCTGGAGGGGTTCAAGGCCAGGCTGGATGGGGCTTGGAGCAACCTGCTCTGGTGGGAAGTATCCCTGCCCAGGGCAGGGGGTTGGAACTGGATGATATTGAAGGTCCCTTCCAACTCTAACCATTCTATGATTTTCAGGTGGTTTTTTTTGTTTTCCAAAATACTGGCTGCTATTTACAAATCCAAACTATTTTAAACAAGTAATTTAAACAATGCGTGCACTACGTAGAAACTTAGTCCAGTATTTTCAGTCTCATACTGGTGCAGTGAGAGAGCTTTATAGGTTCAGTGTTTCAAGATTTATTAGTAGGCTCTCCCTAATTCTATTTTCTTGGTTAAAGGGTTTCCCATTTAATTTTGGAGGAGGGGAAAATACGATTCTGTGCCCTTTTGCAAAGGATATCCAAGGCACTGTAGTCAGGGTGATGATAATGATCCTAAATGAGTAAGTTTACAAACAAGGTTATGAATAAGCTACTTGTGCACTACGGATTTTAAAAGGTTATTTACTAGGTTGCTCTAGAAGCAGTAATTAAGAAAGAATTCTCTGAAATGCTAAATAAGGGGAAAAAAACCCCTATTTTATGCTAAAGGCCAAAGTGATTTAAGAGGTCTACGGAGCAGCTGGAGTGAAATTAATTTCCCTGCCCTATTCCGAGATTAGCTTTTGGAAAAGAGTGCTTAAAGTGATCAATTAAGGAATTTTTACCATGATGTTTCCTTCTACTTAAAGAACAATGTTATCCTAAACTAACACATACAGCAGTTCAAATATATATATATATATATATCCATTTAATAATGAAAGAGTTTATTAGATTTCTGATGTAGGGTGTAACCAAGGAGACTTTTAGAAGTAGTTGCAGACAAATAAGTTATATAGAAAAAGCCAAGGTCATAGTCACAGCCACCAAAAGAAAATTGGCCTCAGCCTGTTTCTTGCCCGCTCGCAGGACCCTGCTCTAGTATTTATTCCCTTTACAAGGGTTACAACCAGCTGTTCGGAAAGCATCACTGCCCTGATTTCATTTCATTTCAGCTAACGTGTTGAAAATCGTAGTTTCAAGGAAATCTTGAGTGAGGAAAGGAAAAGAGATGGCTGTCTCCCATCCTCATGACATCCCCTGGGCTCAGGGTGGCAAGTGGTGCCGTGAGGCTGGTGAAATCCAGGATCCTGGTGCTGACGTGCCCGATTTATGTAACCACCACCCATAAAATGGTGATTTGCTAGTAAATTCCTGCTTTTAATCCCAGTGTAATCCTTTCCCTCCTATGTCAGACAGGCACAGATTAATCCCTCTGCTCCCTTGCAAGATTTGCAAACCTTTTCGGCTCCTTTTTTTGTTAGGAGAGGGTGAAATTAATAGAAAATAAAGTTATCAGCTCAAAAAAACAGTAATGAAAGCATCCTTCTTAGAAGATGCGCTACCCACTAGGGAAACCACGTAAATTTATGTGCTCACAGTCTCATTCATGAAACAGGTATGTGAGAAGGGACTTGGCTAAGCTTATGAGAATCCTATTACAGAAATAGATTTAGTTAAAACTCTAAATTTATCTGAGGACAGGAGGATGAAACAGCTGAGTGTTTCGAACTCTGCGGGATATTTAAAGCTCCACAGAGGTGTCAGCATATTCTTTCATGTGGAAGAATAAGCAGAAATGTCTTCTAGCCACACAAAGGCTTTCAAAAGAAGGCAACTGTAGCAAAAAAAAA
>VXBW01000778.1:48873-61622 GCA_013400375.1 Thinocorus orbignyianus | reverse complement strand
AAAAAAAAAACCATTAAAATTTCAAAAATAATGCTTGTGAGATGATAAATGAGAGAATAGAGAATCAGTTAAAGTTGGATATGAAAAACAGAGGCAGCCAGGTAGACAACATGCACGGTCAGATGTTGAGGCCACATTTCAATATGTAACACTTAAATCGTACTAATATTATATTTGATTTTGGCACTGCATAGCAAATCCTATTTGGAGTGACAAAGTTTGTTATCATCACTATGGGAAATCATAGAATCATACAATAGTTTTGTTTGGAAGGGACGTTTAAAGATCATCTAGTCCAACTCCCCTGCAATGAGGAGGGATGTCTCCAACTGGATCAGGTTGCCCTAAGCCCCATCCAGCCTGAGCTTGAATGTTTCCAGGAATGGAGCATCTACCACCACTGTGGGGAATCTGGGCCAGAGTTTCACCAACCTCTGTGTAAAAAATTTCTTCCTTATGTCCCGTATAAACCTGCCCTTTACCAGTTTAAAACCATTACCCCTTGTACTATTGCTAGAGGCCCTCCTAAGAAGTCTATCCCCATCCTTCTTACAAGTTTCCTTGTAAGTACTGAAAGGACACAATAAGGTCTCTCTGCAACCTTCCCTTCCTCAGGCTGAACAACCCCAACTCTCTCAGCCTGTTCTCATAGCAGAGGTAGTCCGGCCCTCTGATTATTTTTGTAGTCTCTTCTTCACCCATTCCAACAGGTCCATGTTTTCCCTGTGCTGAGAACCCCAAATCTGGATGCAGTATTCCAAGTGGGGTCTCACAAGAAAGGAGTAGAGGGGCAGAATCACCTCCCTTGACCTCCTGGCGATGCTACTTTTGATGCAGCCCAGGATATGGTTGGCCTTGGGGCTGCAAGTGCACATTTTCAGCTTGTATCCAGCTTTTGTTCCACCAGTACCTCCAAATGCTTTTATACAGATAAAAAAGAATGTTTCAATCACTGCAGAGTTGCATCCACACATTCTGATCTAATAAAAAAAACCCCACTTCTAATATAGGCATGTTGTTCTGCCTGGAATACAGCTGGTATAATAAAATAAGGAGAAATAAGTATGTATTTACTAACATAATTTAAATGACATATTAAAATTCCATGCTAAATTATTAGTGTTCATATGAGATTTTTTTCTAAAGCCAAATATTCTGGAAATTTAGTTTTACTGATAACATTAAAAAGATTAGGTACTTCTTATCTGAAAGTAAAACATCAAGCTGTCAATTCTTCATGACACAAATTTTAAATTTATTTCTTTTCTGATTTACAGGCTTCTTAAAGAGATTTTTCTGAATATCTTTTGCCAGCATATATGATTATTTTCTCATATCTCTTGGTAAAAATATTTTTAGATATAGTAAATGTAAAATTATAGAAGGACAAATAATACATCTCACTTTTGATGAAGCACAACTTGTTTAACCAAGGTTTTCTTATTGTTTATAGCTTAATTTTCATATCACAGTACCATCCATGCTGGGTTTAATTTTCACAGTGTGAACTCAATTCCTGCAAATTCCAAATCACCAAAAGCAATCAAGAGGTTTTTTTCTATTTCAGGTATTTACCTGTACTTTCCCTCCCCCCCCCCCCCCCCCTGTATCTTAGGTCCTTTTTAGATAAAATGAAGAAACACTAATCTCCACATGTAAAGACAGAGAGAAATGAATTGAGTTCCTCACAGGAATCTGCTCACCACAGTGAGTCTTCAGCGAGGGAGCTCTAGGGTGCTTTCTTACCTAAGAAGGAAGTTCAGCCATGCTGTCTCTTTTAAACAATCGCGTGGGGTTTATGTTTTTATTTTATTTATTTATTTTATTATTTCTTTTTGCTAATTAACTTCTTTTTTTTTTTTATCAGGAGCTTTTATATCTTAGGTAAGCAAGAGGACATTTTTATGTTTCCCTTGCTATTAGGTTGTCCTTATGCCTAAAATCATTAATAGGACACTCTCAAGCTTGTTTAAGATTAGATTTCTTACCTGAAAAGAAATGGGAGCCTGAAGTACTTAATTTTCTACCCCCTTTTTTTTTTTGTTTTGTTTTGGTTTTGGGTTTTTTTTGGTTGGTTGGGGTTTTTTGTTTTTGGTTTTGGTTTGGTTTGGTTTGGTTTTTTTTCCATCAGGAGTTAAATTGAATTGCAGCTCCAACTTTTCATTGTAACGGTTTTAAAAGTACACACCTGAAGATCTTTTTGGCATCATGAGTCTGCGATTTGTTTATTCTTCCAAGGCAGCATAACCAGCAACAGAAGCCTTTTCATTCCTTTCTAACATTTTGCCACATGCATTTTTCACCAAGAAAATTAATTATATGGCATATTTTACGGTCTTATCATTCGAGTTATGATACAGGTTTCTGTAGAGACCCCTCCTGACACATTAATGGCACAGATGACTGCTTGGGCGTTCCGTTTCCCTGTTAGTTTTAGGTGGCTGTTTATAGCTGTGCTGTTATCTCTGTACTGCCATGGCTACACAGCTACGAGCAAATAAAGCAGCTGCCTCGATGCCATGCCTGAAATACACTGTAATATTCCTGACAATGGCAAAAACATAATTTTTGGTACCTGGGTGGTTAAAGACCTGGAGTCATGCCACAGAAGAGTATGGAGGCCCACAGATGTGTCATTTCTCTTGACTTTGACGGGTTTCAGTGACCCGGCCATGATAAAAAATAAAAAAAAAGTAAAAATAATAATAATAATTAAAAAAAGCAGTGCCAGTGGTGAGCATAAAGCACAAAATTTGAGTGTAGGTAATTTTAAAAAGAAGAGGCTTTCATGGCAATATAAGTATAACAGGTGATGATAGTGAATGCTGGCCCATGAAAGGGAGCTCTGCCTTTTGGAATCTGGACTGGAAAGACAAAGGGGCAGCAACTGGGAAGGTGCTTGTGAAATGGACACTGAACTGAGAGGAAATCAGCAACGGAGCAAGGGAGAGGTCAGGTCAAATTCTGCCTTAAATCATATTGGAAAAAGTATAATATCTCTGATCAGACACCATTTCTAGATGGATGTAAGTAAGATCGCTGTACAATATATAATTCAATTGTTATTCAATTGTTATTTTTCCGGCTTGTCCATGTGAAGCCATTTTGAAGTGAATCCTGTATCCCTAAGTGATGTGCCATTTGGTGGAGCCTACAGGGTGGATAAGACATACAGAGAAATCATGATATATGGATGTGCTCTGTCGTGGTGGTGTGCTCGCCCTGTTTTTCTAAGGTTGAATATACCTGACCCCAATAAACTGAGGAATGAGAATCGGATGGTGGTGATTAATGTTATGCAAACTATTTTAAAAGTAAATCAAGAGCAGTGGAAATTGCTTTTCTTGCAGATGTAGTGTTGGGGGAGAGTATAACAAACTAGTTCCTTTTTTTACCATTCTGTGAAGTCTTGCGTATTTCTTTGTCAGAATGAAAAATCAACAAAAAAGTCAAATAAAAACCAACTCTGTTGCCTCTTCCTAACTTCCCTCTCTCAAAAGCATTTTTTTTTTTTTTTGGTATAAACAAAATCGTCTGATTCATTGCAGAAGGAAAGGGATTAAATCAGAACTAAATTTGATACTTAATATAATTCCACTTTCTCCACTTTACTAGTAGAAAAAAAAAATCAAAAAGGGTCTCTAAAAGAATAAAATAAACAAATATGTGGAATATTCCACATATTTGAAGTTTTCATGAACTCGTGTTTTCATATTTTTTTTGAAGAAAGAATATTTTGCCATTGCTAGAATGGGATCTTCAGAGGGGTGACCGAATGGAAGATAACATAAAAACTTCCAGATATCTGAAGTTCCAAATATTTCATTAATGTTGATTTATGCCATCAAAAATGCTTCTTCATCTGTTAGTGCTACCACTATACAATAGGACTCTAGAATCCAAATTCCATAGAAAAGTTACCCCTCCACTATACTGACATAGTTTTTCCTTTAGGAAGAAAAAAGAAACGCTGAAGATATATAAGCCAAAAAGGACCACCTAGTGTGATGAAAAGATGAGATCACTTTAGAGAATTTTCTACAGATCTCCTGGATGAATTTTTTTGGCATGCTATGTGAATATGTAGTAGAAATATTGCTTCTGTTAAAAGCAAATATTTGTGTCTGCCTCAAATTGTTACTCAATGAGAAATCATATACCTCCCTCATTGCCTGTGTTATGTTTTTACAGTTGAAAACAGCAGTGGGAAATGACTATTGATTTGTTGCACAATTCCTTCTTGCATTTCTACTTCATCACATTTATATACTACATAACCTGTGTGTGTATTCCTTCTTGGGCTATTATAGGTCTTCTACATCAGTTCTCTCTCACAACCCCAGAGCAAAATTCATCAGAATATTAAACAAACAACTCAGAGTTTCAAGGAGATTCACTTTCCAAGGCATATCTGTAGAGAATACCAACATAAAACATAACAGTCAGGTGCTCGTGTGGTCTAAATCAACATAGGTCTACTTAGTGTTGCAGCTGTATTAATTTACGGTAGCTGGGTATCTTATCTTGCCTATAGGCCATCAATAATGTTTATTCTCACCAAACCAAAACTAGTCATGAATCTCTAAATAAGGCAGTTTCCAGCGGAAACTGTGACTTCTGGAACTGCTTAAGTCAAAGGGGCCTGTATGCCAGAGTGGTTATTTGGATTGTGCTATAGTAAATTATATGTAAAATCCGTATGAGGTTAGTGTGAAAAGCCTTATAAAGTCAGCATAGAACTACTAGAGATCAAGGCAATTGTTTTCTGAACAGTCAAAGAGGAGGAATCACTGACATGTCTACATTTTCTTCTTATTATTCCTTGGAGGTGAGGGTGACACTAAGGGAAGATGAAATCAGAGTAATAATATCAAAAGACCATGGATGTTACATAAGATAGGGCTGATAAAGGACCTCAGTTTTGCCATGATTCACTTGTAAATGTGTGTGTCTCAATATCCTGTTTTAAGGAATTATTTTTTGGATGCAATTATGTAGGCACAAGCAGCACTGAAGACAGTGATGTCCCCGATCATCCTTTATGCTCATTGGTGCAATATTGATTCCCTGGGAAAAAAAAAAAAAAAATGATGTGAATCTTGAACACTAACACCTATAACCGTAGCATTTAACAGAATTCACTTTTTACCAAGAAATTGATAAGAGCAATGGCCAGGCATTTTTCCTTCTCCAAGCAAAAGTTACTATAACATACTGATGTGAAGCGTCAGTCACAAAGCCTATGGCAGATAAGAGAATCATGTTCTTCTGGTCCCTCAGATGCTGTGAGTGTAAAATTCCACTTGCCCTTAGTGAAGCCCACAGGATTTTTCTTGCTCATAGGAAGGCAGAAATTAGATGTAGGTATGGGAAGAGAAAGATAAGGAAAATTTTTAATGAAAATATATAATAAGAAGCTTTCGGTGAGGTGATGGCCCTTGATATCTTCAGTGTGCTTATTTCTAACCATCAAATTTTTGTTTCTCCTTGAAAAGGTGTGCAAAAGTTAAGCAATAACTTTACTGGGCAAAATTCAATTGGGGATTACATTTGCCTCTTCCACAGCTGCAAGTAACTGCGTGATTTATCTGAAGTATATTAATGGATTAGTCGAAACAGAACACAGTTGGTAATAACAATAAAGCCAAAAGCTTTGTGCCTAGTTAGTGTCTAGACAAATGCATTAAGTTACTTGGAAACAAGTGAGACATGTAAAAATATAAACATTTAGCATCCTCAAACAATATGCTTATTGCTTATTAATTATACTGAAGTGGTATTACTGATTAGTTTAATAGGAAACATCATGAATTAAATTATCATAAACAGAAACCTGGAGTAAATCCCCCAGTCACCTAGTTTTCTAGACTTGAAAAATAAAAAGAGATTTATTCTGGGGTGAAAAACGTGTGGCAATTTACTGGCAGTAAAAGGAGCGTTTGAAGTGTGTCCTTTGTCTACAACATAATTTCCTATATGCAGTTTCTTGTTCATTATGAACTAATGTTTCTGGACCGTGTAAGATACAAACATCTTAAGAATTCTTAATTAAAGTGATTGGTTTTTTATTCAAAACAGTGTGGTATCAGTAGTGGGGATTCCCTGAGTACATTTGAATAGCAGATCAATTAATGGTTGCTATAAAGAAGCTTTGTTACATGCTGGTGCCCTTACAGAATCATATTGAAATTATAGGAAATAGACACTTATTTTATTTTTTCTATTTTGCTCTCTTTCACCCCCAGAAAGCTTTATTTTTCAGAGAAACCCAAATCTGACTTTTTATTCTTTGGTCCCTTCTGTCTTTTCACCTGCAAGTTTCATCATACTGAAATATGCCTTTCACTGGAGAAGATGGGGAAAAAAAAAAAAAAAAGGTAGAACATGAAAGACAAATTAAGTTTTGATTTCCTGGACAACAGAAGAATAAAAATGTATTGCATGCAAATAATATTTTACTGAAAAAATAATCTAAAGAAGTAATTATTTCCTAATTGCCCCTAATAATGATAGACCACTCTGTTTATTGGTGTCCAAAAGGCAACACGACACTTCAGCATTTAGAGGCCCTATGCTGTTCTTCCTTAATGGATCAGCTCTATAAATAAGTCTTGAGAGTATACAAACTTTTGTTAAAGAAATGAGTAACTCATACTCTGACAGTAAGTACAATATGAAGGCAAAAGTAGAAAATGAGTTTGAGATTAGTTTAAGTAAGGAAAGGATGGAATATTTATATTGAATTTGGAAATTGACAAACAGTTTCCAAATCCAACTGCTGGAAATGATTAGAATTTGTTATTTAATTTTCCTTGGTGTAGGATCAAATCAAACTTGAGATATTCTTGTATTCACTGTATGATTTTTGGAATAATCAATGTCATGTTTATGCAAATATTTCCTGATTAATATGATCTTTTCTCCAAGCAGAGATTAAGAGATTAATAAAGCTACTAATGAGATTTGCATCTGCTGTATTGCATTTAAAAATTGATGTGAGTTCCAAACAAAACCTAGGAACAGGTTTTCCCAGATTTAACAGAAGAGATTTAGGACCCTTAGAATGAGCAATAAATCCTACACTGTGAGCAAGATCTGGAATAGGAAGCAAACATTGTGTCTGAAATCCTAACCCTTTAGGGGTTTTGACTTCCAGAGAGGTAGCTCCATTAAAACCCTTGAATTCATTCTTCAAAGTGGGTGTCTACAAATGTTCCCTGGTGGAAACGAACTAAGGTAACTCCTGAAAATGCGAACAGGGAAAGAAGTGCTGCTGGTGCCCATCACAACCAAACAGAGAAGGACTTGGACCCTCCCTAAACTGGACACTTCTATTGATAGCTGCCTGTTAAAAAAATTAGTTGTATTTTATGTTGAGGATGGGAGGAATTAGTCATTCACAATTACTACTTGTTCTAGGTCTTAATTGGTTCAGGAAATATGTCCCAAATGTGCCTGTATATCTGAAAACGGGTAGGTCATTTTACTCAGATGCTTTTGATTCATGCTTGATGCATACATTCGAGGGCTATGAAGATGATCAGAGGGATAGAGTACCTCTCCCATGAAGACAGGCTGAGAAAGATGGGATTATTCAACCTGCAGAAGAAAAGGCTCCAGCGAGAGTTTACAGTGGTCTCCCAGTCCCTAAAGAGGGAGCCTTCAGGAGAGATGGAAAGGGACTCTGTCAGGAAGTGTAGTGTCTGGACAAGGGATAATGATTTTAAATTGGAAGGGAGGAGATTTAGATTAGATACTAGAAAAAAATTCTTTCCTGTGAGGGTGATGAGGCACTGGAACAGGTTGCCCAGAGAAGCTGTGGCTGCCCCATCTCTGGAGGTGTTCAAGGCCAGGCTGGGTGGGGCTTTGAACAACCTGGTCTGGTGGGAGGTGTCTCTGCCCGTGGCAGAAGGGATGGAACTCGATGATCATTAAGGTCCCTTCCAACTCTAACCATTCTATCATTGTATTATAACCCTGTAGACACACAGGAGCAAGTCCTTTTGGATGTTGAGGCAAGTCTGTCTGCTTGCTGGATCTCCAATGAGTGTAGGAAGGGCTACTACCTACCACAGAGCAGACTTCTCCGTGAAAAAGGAACATACACTTTGGGGAAAGGATCACTCCAGATGGATGAGCTTTCTTGTATTTTTAAAGACACAAGGCTATAATTGACAACTGTACAATTTTTAGTCTCCAAGTTAGTTTCTGAATCTTCTGCTAATTTATTTTGTTAAACCTGCTCTAGCAGCAAGAAAGCCTTCGTTCTGTTTTCCCAACAGTCTCAGCTCACTGTGATTTCTTCCTTCTAGATTCCAGTTCATCAAAGCACATGTTCAGTGGATGGCCTAGTTGTGCAGTATTCACAGCCCTTTTGAAAATTTAAAACATAGCAGTCCAGTTCTCTCTGAGGAGTCATTTACAAACACATTGTGTCTCTAAAGTGCATGTTATCTGTATTGCACACATTAGCATAAGGAAATAAATTTGCAGCTTGCTATATTAAGGTCATCTAGCTAGAATGATATTTATTCTGGGTACTCTAAATTCAGCCAAAGTAATTTTTTCAGACTATAAAAGAAAAAAAAACCACCAGTGTCTTTATCAGCTGGAAGTGGGATGGGGAAAACATCCCAAACAACAGGTACTAAGGATTTAATTACTTTTTTGTAATACTTACATAAATTGCTGTGTGCCTACCACATTAAATTCTAATGAGCTATTGACAGTTTCTGCTAAGCAATTAACCAGCCATGGTTGACCCTTAATGTGTCAATATCTTCTCTGTGGCATTTAATTTAAACGGTTACCTCCATAGTCACACAACAGTCCCTCTTGCTGTATATACCATGTTTTTATAGAAAAAAATGGTTGTATAAGGTTGTTTAGGTGGACACATCCTGAATTAAAAGCTGGGAACTCAACATCACTCACTCATTTAAGTGGCTCATACAACTTGGGTCAAAATTTTAGGAAGTTACAGTGGAGTTTATCACACCTAGGTCTGATGTATACAATATCTATATATGCACCTGAATCTATCTTCTTTAGCTCCTTATGATCAGAGTAGAGAAACAAATTTCATGAGGTGGTTATCTCTACATTAAATATTTACTGGTGAATAAAGTAAATCAAGGTTGATGGAAGTTTGTTGCTCTGGGGAAAGGTATGAGGCCCAGAAGCAGGTTGTTTACCCCCAGATGCTGTCTGACTGATCGATGTTGGATAGTTTCAAGATGAATACAGAAAGTGATATAGAAGAAATGCATAATGAAATTATGTCACTCAGGAATAGAAAAAGATGAATTTCATACTTTTGAATATAAGTGCTTCAGCTTTTCTAATTCATTTGGTAGAATTTGTTCTAAATTTATTCCCTAAGGTAACAACAGGAATCTCCACCTGAATGTTTTAGTTACCATGTGAATTCTAAAACCAATTTTGGTGTTGTAATCATTGCATAATTTTTCAGTGGTTTTATATTCATATAGGATACAGTACAGATTGCAAAGATTCAAGTAGTGATGGAAAATCCATTTAAACTTTATTTTATTTGCAATATCCATAGAGTTCCATAAATCCCAAATGATCTCTTTCAAACTGGTGTGGGGATTCTGTGATTAATTTATAGTGGTTTTTCTGGTTTTTGGTTTTGTTTCTTTCTTTTTTTTTTTTTTTTTTTTTTTTTTTTGTTTTTTTTTTTTTTTTTTTTTTTTTTTTTTTTTTTTTTTTTTTTTTTTTGAGGCATTCATTTTCTTGCAGTCTCAGCTTTTCAGTACATGCTAATTATAAAACAAAAATCTTTCAACTTGGAAATGTTGACTGCTGAGCCCAGAGAATTAAGACTTGTACAGTAACTCTGTATTTCTACCTGTAATATAATTCAACAGTTGTTTTTTTTTTCCTAAATTGAAATTCCTTTTTGAGACTAAACATGAAAGGATCTGTTCTATGTAAATCTTTTTATTCTGCAAATAAGTTAGCTTCTGCCTTTGTTTCATTTAACGAATACATCTGAATTACTGAAATACTAAGGAGTATTTCTAAAATGAACACACGTGTTGATCAGAGAACAATATCATTTTGCACTAACAGGTATGAAAATCCACATTATTTAATGAAGGCATGATAACGTGGCCCAGTCTATGCAATCCGATGTTTAGGAGAGAAAAACACACTGTGCTCTATAGCTGTAATTAATGTTGGTCTTTTTTAGCAAATGTCTGGGCCGAAATGCCATGAGTTTCAAAATCAGTTTAATAATATCTAGAAATTTCAGCCTTATTTTAAGTCAAGTTCGGGATGTCCTCTACAACTTGGATTTTTTCCCATAACACCTCCATGGATGTGTAGCACATCATCTTATAAAGATGAAGCAAATAAAAGAGTGTTTGCATAAGAGAGAATGTCCTTTTGTTGTTGCATCACAGCAGGTTATTTTCTTTCTGTACATGTGGTAAGGGATTAAGCACCATGAAGGAATTTACAATTACCATAAATTTTATTAACTCTTGTGGTCCTGCTCTCTTTGAGGGATGTTTTTGAGATGGGGACAAGTGTGATGTGAACATGAACAAAACAATAGTCATGTTAGAACACAGCAATACTGATGCTAGTTTTACTTAATTTTGTTTTTGCATTTTCTGCTGTAGAACATGACTGTCTCTGAAATGGTACTCTCAGAAAGGCCCTGTCTGTGTAAACTTTTGCAGGTGGGCTCTGTGGATATATATAGTTTTGGATGTAGACATAGTTACCATCAAACACCTAGTAGAGCAGAGGAAAGGCACGTGCCAAGAAGCTGTTAATCAGAAGTTTCCAGAAGACTGGCAGGCCTTGTGATTAACAGTTCTGCTTAATTTGCAAGAAATGATGAAATCCGCACTCCAGGGTCCCATTTGCTCTGTACAAGGCCATAGATGGGTTAGGGAGCTGCACCCAGGCTGCACCCCCAAAGGGAAGGCAGCTGTGGACGAAGACTATGGGGTTGTGCAGGCAAATGCCGAAACAGGGACCTCTGTAGGAGACCTTCTAAAAGAGGAACTAGTGGTCACTGGCAAGTCACCACAACCTTCCACTTCTTAGGAGTCCATTGTTATTGTCAAATTTCACCTGAGATTGCTGAGATTGCAGTTGAGCTACCCTGCAAATAAATAACTGTAAACTAATGTATGTGTGAGATTGAGCACCACAAAGAAACAAATGGATGTGCTGTGTGACTAGTTATACGTTATCATTAAAAATAATAGTTTAGCTCTATTAATAGTGTAAAATAGGTTAGATTCCAAAATGAAGCAAAAGGAATTTACAGAAAGCTCCTTCATCCTAAAGACAGGTAAGAGGGAGTACAGCAAGTAGATAAGGCACTGTGCAGAGGAGCAGGAAATTCCATTCTACGTGCGCACTCTATGCTAGTCATGAATGCAAGTTGTTAATAGGAAACTTTGTATCAGAGTAATCTATAGCTTAATACATAAGTCCCTTTTTGGGGTGATCTGGGTAGAAAATCCTGAAAAAGAAAACACAGCCAAGCTTCCTCTTGTCTGCTGTTCTCTTGGACATGGACAAGATGAGAGCATCAAAGTTTGTTTATTTGCCCAGATCTGGAACAGTATTCAGGTTTGTGAACCCAGATCTCATCTACAGTATCAGAAGATTACTGAATGGGAAGTTATATGTATAAACACGTTCTTTGGTGACAGTGGTGGTCCAAAAACTTTTTTCCCAGAAAGTCTGTACAACATTTCATCCATTTTATGAATGGAGTTGTGGGTTGTAAAATGAGTTACAGATTTAGATTAGTAATAAAAAAAAAAAAAGAAAGACTCCCCCTCCTCAAAAGTTCAATGCTCCCAATAATGAGGTGAGAACTGAATGTGAGTCTTGACTGGAATGTATTAGTGATGAATGCAGCCTTAAGGCCTTTGGTATTACAAGTAACACAGTACTAGCAATAAAATAAACGTTGCCAGTTTGGAAGTTCTTTTGTGGACTTACTGCTATTTTATAGATATTCTTTATCTTAAAAAGAATAGCTGTTATAAGACCACCCTGCTCTGTGAAGCGTTAAATGATGAACCAGAGCTTTTGACATTGCTCGGTAGAAACAAGATATAATTCGTAGCTGGAGAAGCTGCTGTGCACAGTCTGATGCTGACGCAATCCAACAATGACTCAGATCCAGTCAGTAATGGAGACTGGCAGAGTTTGGAAGATAGCAACAGGAATTCAGAGTAGCAGAACATGCTGATGGCAGCTTGCTGCAAAATTAAATGTCCTGGTGTCTGCACTGATATGATCCGAGAGGCACAGTTCAAAGTTACAAGCTGATCTCAGCAACACCCGGGTCTGGACTGATACAATCACTTGGTAGCGTCATTGGTGTTTGGCTTGAGGCTGTTTGCTGTTCACTGGAAGGACTTCAGCATCTATTAGAATGATCTTGCATTTAACTAGCAGAAAAAGGCCTCAGCTGCTAAAAGAATGAAACTTCTAAAAGCATGCTATTATGAGTCAGGATCATTCCAACACTAGCTGGGCATTTAGAGTTCTCTGGTGTGTGTATTATCGGCATCATTATCCTGATTATCAGTGTCTACTTGGCTCATTTATCTGTGGACATAAATCTGTGTGCTTATGGTGAGCACTCACTGAGCATACAGGAATATTTCAGCACATAAAATTTGACCAATCATTTTTATAAGGTTAAAAGACCATTTTAAAATTACTAGCACACTTCAGCAAGCCAT
>VXBW01000778.1:15791-48846 GCA_013400375.1 Thinocorus orbignyianus | reverse complement strand
AAAAAAAAAAAAATCACAAAAACCCCCCATGTAAATTTCCTGTAATTTGAGATATCCACTGGTCAAAAGCTTCCCAAACTGTGGACTGCAAGCTTTATCCAGATTTTTGTGCTGTGCCCATATGTCTCAGGCCTGGCTAATATTTACAGCCAGAATGACTTACAGAGGGCTCACAGTGTGGTTTCTATCCCCAAATGCCTGTTCCACATCAGGAATGGCTCAGTTGTTTGTGTTGAAGACTCTGAATCACTGCAGGTTACAGTTGCTGCAGTAAGGAAAACAAATGTTGTGCTGGCTTTTGCCATTTTGAGCAGCACAGGAATGGAGGTGCTCCTTTGCAAGGTGCTTAGAAGCCCTATGTTGAAGCAGCATAATGTGAGAAAAAGTCCTTGAACACTTCCAGGGATGGGGCATCCACAAGTTGTCTGGGCAACCTGTTCCAGTGCCTCACCACCCTCACAGGAAAGAATTTCTTTCTAATATCTAATCTAAATCTCCCCTCTTCCAATTTAAAACAGTTAGTCCTTGTCTTATCACTACATTTCCTCATGAAGAGTCCCTCTCCAGCTCCCTTTGGGTACTGGAAGGCTGTTATAAACTTTATAATAGATCATCAACCGTTAACATAAAAAGCAAAAGTAAATGAATAAGGGAGAGCCCAGACATTCCTACACAGTATTTCTAATAGAAGTAGAAAATCTTTAGTTTATAAAAATATTTTTTTTCTTTTTAAAATGAAGCAGAGTAGGAAAAGTTGACTGGAAAATTTTCTCAGAATTTAAGCATCTTTTGGCTGCAGTTGATGTAGCCTTTAAATAAAAGTGTAAGAAGTTGATGACAATGAAAATTAAGTGTCTTTTTTTCTGAAAATGCTGACAGCTGAACTGTCCACCAAAAAGAAAAAATGACAGCATTATTTCCAGCCATGAGCTCTGAAGTGGACAACAAGGAGTATTGTCAGCTCAGGGGCAGTTTAACGTGGTCATTCAAGAAAAAAAATAATTTAATATTATGCATGGTAGAAAAGATTTCTTTGCTCTCCTTTTTATTGACTTCAGCTTTCTTTTGGCACTTTACTGTTTGTAACACTGTACCAGTGTTTAAATCACTAACACTAATACAACATTTAAATAAGAAAATCAGCATTGTTAGGAAAAAGATATATAATATTCAATATAATTTACAGCATTATTCATCACACTTTGAAACTTTAACAATGCTTATTTTTCTGATTTTGACAAGATTTCTGTGTGCAAAACAGAAGTCAAACATTCTTCAAACTACCCAGCCTCCTGGATTATGAAAAATGATCATTCCAGACAATCTTCTTTGTTGCCTTTCTTGAAGCCCAACAAGAATGTTAGAAAGTGAAAGACCTGAGAGCAACGCTACATCCAAACCTGTGCCCTCAGACACTTAATGACAAAGAAAGACAGGGAGGGTGACAGAAAGTCTGTAAAATTATTTGATGCTTTAAAGTCAAAGCAAATTTTATCATTCAACTGACTGCACCTAAAACCAGAAATGCAGTTTCTAAAATTTTATATTTTAATGAAAACACAAAACGCCAACTCTCTGTCAGTTTCCTTTGTTTCAGACAGGGAACTGACAATGTGTTCAGGATGGAGACATCTTTTTCAATTTACTGTATTTCCTCTACTAAGCTATTATTTTGGTGTTCTTTATACCTGAGGTATCTGAACATGAAAACAATAAGCAAAAAACAGGCAACAACCATAGAAAAATAAAGAGATAAGACAGGAAAACAGAACAACCACTGATATGTCAGTTACTGATGGTGACAGTACGGTCGTATCTGAATACAGAGTGACCCACGGTGATGTAAGTGAGGTGACAGGCCAACAGGATGTCTAGAGGATACACTACAGAAAAACATTAGAGGACAGAACACTGACTATCCCACAGCATGTTCTTTCAAGGCCATCTGCACTATCCTTTAAGCTTCCTCTAATTAACTAGTTAAACATACTAATCATGCACATATTGCACTCTCTAAAACAGATGTTTTCCTGCCTGCAGTTTTGTATTTCTGTGTAACAAAACGATATGAAAATATCTTTTTTCTTTGGAACAATTTGGTTGGTATCTAGTTACTATCAAAAAGGAAGATAAACAGGAATCATAAATGGAAAGTTCAGGTGTGGTTAAATGATACTGTGAGGTTTGTCAATGTCCTGGTTTGAAGTAAAACAGAACAAACTTTCTGTTCTGCAATTTGTACATCTTAGCAAGGCCTCTTCTAACTCTCTGAGATTAACAGCATATTGCAGAGACAACTACTCGTTCTCGGAGTGATAAGACCACTGTTTGTACTTCATGCCATGGAACAATATGCAGAGAGGCTCTTGCTTATACTTATTGCTATAACAACCATGGTCGGCCAATTTCATTATTTGCCCCATTGGAGGATCAAAACCAGAAAAGCATAGAAGGGTCACATCTGTTGGGAGGAGTGGACAGGACAGGTGACCCAAACGTAACAACTGGGGTATTCCATCCCATCTGCCCCATGGACAATATAAAAGCTGAGGGATCAAAGGATCAGCTCTCTTTCTTCAATGGCCAACATCCAAAGAGGACCCTGTCTGTCCATCTGCCTTTGATCCTGATCCGCATTTTCCTGACTCCAGATCCAGAATCCAGTTTCCATCCATCATTGAGTCCATTCTGGGATTTCCCCAGTGCTTGCCAGTGATGTGATTGTCATTCTGGGAGCTTCATATGGCTTTGTGTATATATATTGTATATTTTCATTATTTTCTTATTTAATGAATAAATAAATATTAATACTTCATTAAAATAGTTTAGTTCATTCTAAATCATAAATCTTCCTTATGGAAGGGCCATCTGTAAGTCTGGTTTTGATAAATTTAGCCAAAACCATGACAGTCAAGTGAAACATTACTGGGATTACCTAATATAGGCTCTTGATTCAAAGAAAGATATTTTATACGTGAAATGTTTAAAATTAGCATCTAACTACAGCTCAGGCACCAAACTGATAAATTTAGGGTGCTGTAAGTCTCCACTTATTTGTGGTTTAAATGAGATACCTACCTTCTCTTAGTGATCACATTTCTGTTACTGGAACAGGTGCGGGTTTGTGTCCCAGAAGCTGCAGTTTGTTTTCTTAAATTTCCCCAGTATACTGTATACTACAGATTTGGTCCTTTTCGGATCCACCCTTTCAGTGCAGTTACATAATTTCCAAATTAACTGGTAACCCTTTATAAATCCTCAAGTCTGTAGGACACGAAAACTTTGTCAACAGAAACCTAGTAGGTTTCCCAATGTACGCAGTTGCCATCTGCATAAATCCCTGAGCAACTGGTCTAAACATTATTTATAGCACTCAGTCCATAATTTTAGTCCAAAACAACTTTTAGAGTTTCAAACAAAGTAAACCCAGAAATTTTAGAAGATCATTCTAAGCTCTGGTAAAAGTAACAGTGTGAGGAATATGAACAGCTTACTGATCAAACTGATAAATCACAAGGTAAAGGTCTGATGGTTAATATTCACATTGAAAGTGGAAGTAACATAGACCATTAAGCTGATCAGGTAAAATGATGACCCAGAAAATTGTCTAATAGCAAAATCGACTTGAGACTCTTCTCTAGATTTTAAAGCCATAATCCAGGGACAGACATTGGTTTATGAGCCCCTCTGAGTGGTCTATAGGTACTTTCACTACTGAACTTTTATCTTTACCAGCCAAGGAAGAGGAAGAGGACTTGATTGTCTGTGTTTATGTTTTATTTGGGTCTTGCCTGTAGCTGCTGTCAAAACTAGCACCTTGCCTGTGGCAGTCTGTGTGACTGTCTGCATCAGTGCCCTCTGTGTGTGTGTCTGTCTGTCTTTGTCTCCGGGACATGGGCACAGCTTCATCCCTGGTTGAATGGGAAAGCAGCAGCCACATCTCTCAGCCTGGGCAGAGATCCCTGGGGCACCAGGCTGTGGTCCAGCAGCTGGACAGGAAGAACTTGGGCTGGAGTGGCCAGAGGAGGTGGCCACACTTCTTTTTTCCACCCTATGACTTGTCCAAAGAACTGAGCAATCCAACTAAAAAATGGTGTTACTTCAAAGCTGAGTAATTAGGTTTGGTGTGGTGGTTTGTCATCCATATGGAGTCTTGTGATACTGGTTAAGTGTTATAAATGGAAGAAGAGGAGGTTATGAATTTACATACACTCTGTCTGACATACTATTTTCTGCACTGCTTGAGAATATTGACTGTGCAGATCTATTTTGTAGTTTTTTTTCCTCAAGTTTCTGGGAGACGTTACTCTTTCCAGACAAAAGATCTCTAAAGTAGTCTGCAATACTGGCACTTACACTGAAAGGGAAGGTGGTAAGAAGCAGTAATTGTGACTGTGAAAGAAACAAAATGGTCATTCTCACTTTTTGTTAAACATGATACTATTATTTATTTATTTATTTATTTTTATTTCTTTCATGGAAGGAAAGAAAAGATCCTCTTTATAACTATTTCCAGCAATACCTTGTAATGGTGCGTCCAAATCAAATGTAGTGTAAACTGCTTTAGGAATAGGAAGTTGCAAATCTTCTGCTACCTTAATCAGAGAGCCCTGGGAACATGCCATAAATACATACAATAGAGAGATGGATTGATCTGATTAATTCACCTTAGAAATTTCAAATTTGCAATGGATGCTGGTGAATTTTTCTCATCTTCACTTCTACTACATTATTATATCATCCTTTAAGTCAACAATATGGAAGACATGCATAATCTGATTTATCTCAAAAATAAAGTCATGAGAGCGTCAAAAGAAGGCAATGGAGAAATTGAAGACAATGCTCTCTGCTTGAGGCAGAATTTTGACATTTCTTCCAAGACTTTGGATTAGAATTGTTTAGCTAGCACAAAAAGAACTTCGTTTTTGCTATATCCTTTTCTTAACTGATGTAACTGAAGAGAGACAAAGTAAACCTGAACTATTTGACACACTTCCCTGCAGATAGCTCTTTCTTCTGGTGTATTCTGTAACACAGTGTCTACTATGAGGTGAAATGTATTAAATACTTTTCTTCCTCTTTGGTCTTAAAAACAAAATTCAAAGAAAATAATTAACCCCCTCCCAGATCGTTATGTGTCCCCATTTTGTCTCGGCACCATCCTAGAAAAGCTGTATCTAACAGACATCAGAAACCTTGAAAATGGTTATTTGTCATGAGTGCTTGACAGTTTGACCTTTCACTACAAATTACTTGTTGTCACTTCTTGCCATACACCCATGAATGTCACTCTCCACATAATTTCAGTCTCTCAATATGACTAGTGGGTGGTATACCTGTAAACAGCTTTCTGTGACGTGGGTTTCCATTAGATTCACTCTGAGGTACATAATATGGCTAATACATTTCTGAAGCAGTTATGGAGGTAGTGCTTTAAAAAAAGCAGACTTTACCCCACCTAGAGTCTTAATTTAATTTCAGTTTTGATAGCTCTGGTTTCTTGGTTCAAACTATTGCAAAGACCTGTACCCTCTGCTCCATAATTTATACACAAAATTCCTTGGTAGTGATTGAAACTTTAATTGCCATTTGTGAGTAAATTCTTTCCAACAACAAAATTCTAAAGAGATGTTAACATTACTTCCCATCACCTCATTATGTTCTGAGGCATTTGGTGTGAATTCCTTTGTGTTTTCTTGGTGTACATACTGCATGTCGAATTTAATACTTAAATATACACTGAATCAAGAACAGAAATATTCAAGTCTGACCACTAGGATTAAGTAACATTTTTGTTCTCCTTTTGAATATTAAATGTAACACAAAAATTGAAGTAGTAACTTCATCCACCACAGCAATACACTACTGGTCAGTGATGGGGGAATCTGATTATAAAAGGTCGTTAAAGCTTCCAATGGGGAAAGCGGCTGGTACATTGAACATTCTAGGCTGTGGAAGAGTCCTTTGCCCCTCTGTGGAAGTTACCAAATTTCAATTTTCCACTTTTCTGCTCCACAATTTAAATTACACCTCAAATGGAAATCAGGTAACATCAATATTTATTATTATTGTTATTGTTATTGTTATTATTTTTATTATCTTTATTATTGTTAGTAGTAGTACTAGTAGTAGTAGTAGCAGCAGCAGCATTACAAGTATTATTATTGGTTTTGTTGTTTTTATTATTTTTACTGTTCTATTACTGTTATTATTGTTGTTGTTGTTATTGTTATATTTAAATTTGAAATAAAAAATCCACTTATGTCCACAAGATTTTCATGTCTTTTAATTGCTGGGATAAAAGAGCTGGGGAAATAATAAAAAAAAAAAAAAAAAAAAAAACAAAAAAAAAAAAAACAACCAACCACTGAAGCACGTGGTATAATATAATGTAATTTGTTCCAAAACCCTACTTGAGACTTAACACAGGATAGTCAACACATCCGTCTTTCTGATCTCCACTACAACAGGAGGAAATATTCCAGAGTTACAAGTTTAAGTTACTTGCAGCTGTACAGACACTTTGTGCCATATAATAAGTGCTCAAGTCAATACGTAAACAGCATTTGATACTCAACGTGATGCTCTTTCAAAAACATTTAGATAGTGCAGTCTAGCCTCCTTTACTCCGATATACTTGAAAAAAATACTCACAGAATATTTGTTTATCCAAGTGATTTAACTGAGATGCGTGGCTATTGCAGCTGTGATATCCGAGCTGACTACTAAAGAAACAGGAAGGACAGAGATCAATGTGTTTAATAAAGATATCCCTGAAGGATAAAATGTTCCATGAAACCACATTTTTTTTTGGATTTTTTTAAAATTAATTCAAGCGGAAAAGGGCAAATTTGCTATAAGAACTAGGACTCTTTTTAAAAAATGCACTACATTTCCTGAGGGAAAACTAAATAAATTAATTCAGTTTTCATTTAAAATTTTATATATTGATAAATACTGTAAGTCATTGGGAATTAGGCAGTTTTGGACACATTTTACAATAGACATGTAATCAATGGGGATTTTCTTGAGAGCTGAGTCCTTTCATGGAACCAGTGCTTTAAATCTAATATCATGAGCAAACTTAAAAGGGGTAGTTCTGTAATAGATACATTTAGTACTTATATTATTTTCTTGTTGGAAACATCAAAGATGTCCAAGTATTTTTGTCAAGCATGAGGGAGTGATTAGAAAATTATCTTAAAGGGATTTCAATATCTACTCACAGCTACTTCCCCATGTAATGGTTTCATAGTCATCAGAAAGATAAAAGAATATTTTAACAAATATTTTGTCACATTGTGTGGTGCTATAAAATTTTATAACACAGTATATGCTGCCTGATCATTTCTATTACACACATCATGAAATACATGAAATGCTCTGGATTGAAACTCTATTTTCTAGCAAAGTCTTTTTAAACATCACTTTTGCAATGAATTCACTTAGGGTCTTTTTCTTCAGTCAGGATATTTCCCTCTTTCTTTCTCTCTCTCTTTCCTTCCTTCCTTCCTTTCTTCCTTCCTTCCTTCCTTTTCTTTTTTTTTTTTTTTTTTTTTCTATTAAAAGCTGATTAGGGATAAAAATGTAGTTTCAAATGTGAGAACACCCCCTGTAAGAGGATAGAAGGCCAGGGGAGAACATTCCTTGAGTATTAGTGGCCATGTCTTCAGAGTGGGACTATACTGGGAAAATGTGTTCACACGAGAGAGTAAAAAGGATGGTTTCACTTTGAGGACCACATTTCTGAGACATATAGGAAACAAGCACGGGCATCTATGCTAGGACAGGTCCTGAGAGAAAAGAACCGTTTATTTATTCGTGTTCTGGTCTCTGCAATGGTCCAGGACCAAGCATGGAGTGGTAAATTAATGGAAAGAACTAAAGGATTCCAAGAGGCCACACAGTTATGGTAAGGCTGAGTCTGGATGAAGTGCAGAGCATTGTCTCTCAGTGAACAGAACACGGTCAAGATCTCGTCTCTGGCCCTGAGAGCCAATTGAACAGCATAGGTCAAAGACAAGACAGACCCTGTTTTCCCCAGCACAGCTTCATTAACCTCATGGCAGCAGTTGCTCCTCAAGTTGGCTCCTGTCTGTGCCCAGGCATGGCTTAGGAGAATACAAGACTATAGTCAGGGTGCCTAAAGGACCGAAAGAGCAAGACAAAGCACAGAGCACACCTTCTCATGAAGTTGCATCTGCTTCACCTAGCACATCTGCATTGTGCTTTTATCGGGGCACAAAGTATTCACACTAGCCATTCTTTTCCCATTTTGTTGAATACCTCAGCTAGTTATTTCTATAGGTAAGATAAATTTGACATGATGTTACTGCAGGCTCCAATTTAGTAGTTGAGAAGAACTGAGTTTCTTATGCATATGAAGATTGCCTATTCCCAGTATAGATCATGCTGACCTGCATTGATTTGCAAACTCTTTGATGATTTGCAATTAAAAAATACAGAAAAGAAATGGAAGGACAGAAATATCTAGCTATTTGCATTGATTCAACAGTGCTGTGGAAATTCTTCTGTAACAGTAGTTCATATAGTATGTTGCCAAGAAAATTATTGACTTCTATGTGTTGCAAATATATTTGTCAGATAACATGTACTCAAAATATTACCATCTTTTTCAGGACCTTCTCTTTGATGTAATTTTTCCATATCATTTTTCCTCTGTTTTACTTTTTTTTTTTTTCTTCCTATTTTCCATAAATAACATTGCCTGTCTTAGTCCTCTCTCCATTTTCAGTTCCCATTTTCAGAGCCTTGCCCATATGGGTCACAAACTCAGACACATAATCCTCCACTATCTGAGCAAGGTCAAAATTAAGTGACATAAATTTCCTGTGATTAGAGTTAGTTTCCTTTGCTTCAGACCAGACCTCCTGAGAGCAATCAAAACTGTTAAAAAGAATTGCTGCAAAATTAATACTATGGAGAAGAGATTTAGTGTTGTTTTTTTTAAATCACCAAAGTCTTTATTTGAAACTCTCCACTGCCTTCTATCAACCTTTGCATCCTTCTCCTGAATTTAGGGCATCTGTAAAGAATCAGCTATGAACTCAATTTCTTTAATTCACTAATACCCAGGGGGTTGACTTAGTTCTATTCATACTAAATAGTTATTTCCTCTAGCCAAAGAAGTCAGTGCGACTGATTTCACTCTTGGAGTGAAAATTGTGCACAGGGTATCAGAATGTGATTCCCCTAGAAGTGCTTAATCCCAAATTGCTTCTCTAAATCAAGAACAATTTCAAAGCATTCCCTGATGCCTGCCATTTTGCTAACACTGATCTTCTGATCCCTTTGGACCAAATAACAGGCAGGGCTCTAAACAGGCAGATGACTTGGCGGTAAGAGGGACACTGCTGTGAAGTGTCGTATCATCACTGTGTTTGTTGCTTTCTTTCAGCCCCTGCATTTTATCTTGATGTTGTTTCCCACTGCGTCATATTTTGTCTTTAAACATTATTACACTAATCCTGCTGTTTACACGCTGGTACAGGCATGTGGAGTTCTGTTGAATCCAACAAGACCACATATCTTGTGTTTACTATTGGGGATTTTGATTAAAAATTATATGGGATAACCACAAGAGAGTAATCCTGACCCCAGTAAAAGTGAAGGGGAAAAAAAAAGTGATGGAAATGTAGCCATTGAATTTTATGGAGCCTAAGTCTTTTCTTACTAGGTAAACACATAAAATAATCTCAGGACTGTATAGAGTCATTCTTATGAACCAATATATGCTGCAGGTCAACCAGATGGAAAGCAGCTTGGCAGGGAAGGACCTGGGGGTCCTGATGGACACCAGGTTGAACATGACCCAGCAATGTGCCCTTGCTGCAAATACGGTGAATACTATCCAGGGCTGCATTAGGAGTTGTGTGGCCAGCAGGCGGAAAGAGGTGATCCTTCCCCTTTATTCAGAGCTGGTGAGGCTACACCTCAGGTGGTGTGGCCAGTCCTGGGCTTCTCAGCACAGGAGAGACACGGACATAGTGGAGAGAGTCCAACAATGGGCTGTGAAGAGGATTAAGTGGTCTAGAGCACATCACATCGGTCATTTAATAAAGGAAGGAAGGAAAGAGGGAAAGAAGGAAAGAAGTGAGGAAGGGAGGGAGGGAGGAAGGGAGGGAGGGAGGAAGAAAGGAAGGAAGGAAGGAAGGAAATGTAAATGCACAAAGACACATGGGAAGGAAAAAGTAAAACTATTACAAAAAAATTATTAAAAGTCTCAATGAAATGGAAATTCAATTCCTGAAAAACCCACGTCTTTAACATCATTGAACTCAATAATAAGCACTCTTTCACTCTTTCCTCTTAAGGAATTATTTGCAAATTCTTCAGGCTGGAAGCCGGGGAAACTCATTTGTGGTCTGAAGCAGGTTCTGAATAAGCCACTGGTTTCTTGGGCAGCAGCTTCCCTTATTCACTGGAAGTGCTATGACATAAAGGTTTTAACTACTGCTTCCAATTAGTCTGAAGGGTGATGTTTGATATATTTCACAATATAGAAAAATATAGAAGTACTTTTAGATCAGAGACCTCCATCATGGCAGCTGCCAGCACCTTTTGACAAAAAATTGATAAAATTTTGACATTCTGACATCTAGACAGCCAGAGAAGCAGCTGCAGTATCCAAACACAATTTTGAACTGATGTGACACTTGGGACAACAAAGATTTTTAAGTTGATTTTTATTCACTGAAACTATGACTGTGCCAAAGATCTGTTAACACAAAGAGATATTCCTCCTGCTCCCTTTCCTCAGTTTTAAAGGACTTTGTTTTCTTTCCAGATTTTACTAGCTAAAAACAAAAGGGTTGTGCGTTATCCTAAATTGTAGGTGCAGAGAGCCCAAGCAAGAGCAAGTTGTCCCTGAAGGACTGCAAACCAGGGTAGGACCCACACTGGAGCAAGGAGAGGAGGGAGGAGGGAGGAGTGGCCCGGAGGGGCTGTCATGGATGGATCAAAATCCCCATCCCCAGCCCTGTGGCCCTTGGGGTGGGGAGAGGGGTCGGGAGGGAAGTGGTGAAGCTGGGAATGGGGAAAAGCTGGATGGAAGGGAGATGATGGTCTTTCTTGTGGGAGAAACAGGTGTCGTTTTAATTGTTGTCTTTGTTTCTCACTATCTGGTTGCACATTAATAGGCAATAAATTAAAAAAAAAAAAATCCCTGCGTCCAGTCTTTCCTGCCTGTGTTGGTAAGTGTTAACTGATCTCCCCATCCTTATCTTCAAAGACAAACATTTTCATCATATTTTCTCCTCCTGTGATTTTGCAGAGCAGGGGGCGAGTGAGTGGCTGGGGGAGATCTGACAGCCAGCCAGTCAACCCACAATTAGCATCACCTCTAATAAGACTTAAGAAGGGCAGTTCATCTGACAGTGATATGATACCATTAGCACTGACAATCATTTCCAGCAAGCATAATTGTATTGGTCTATAAAGATAACCTGCAAATCATCCTTAGATCCCAGAGAAAGAAAAAGAAAAGGATGAAACATATTCATCAAATATGATTTAGTCCCTTTATTTTGAAAAGTACATTTCCATTTAATATTACCAAGCAAATACTGTTCTCCAATAGATTTTTTTCCTCTCAACCATGTTCTGAACTTCCTTTTGTCTTTTTTACAAAAGGACATCAGGCTCAGTCTCCTGTTTCTCAATAAGAAAAACAAACAAGGAAACAGACAAACACCAAAAATCCATTTCTGGGGAAAAAAAGTCAATTGTTTTCCTTCAGAAGTCATTTTAAAAATGTTTTGCTGTATGAATTCATATGCAAAATAGTGAGAGGTCATGTAATTAGAGACCGTGTAATGAGTTTTACACAAACAAGGCATCTTCAGGTTAGCATGAAATCTTCGAGTATTTTTGTCTAGACGCTTTCCCCTTTTTAATCACCTCTCCCTCTCCTCCCCCCGAAAACAAGTAGATCATCTCTAAAATGGTTATTGTGTCAACAAAAGACAAAAGTGTTTTGTTGTTTTTAGCTGGGAAGTATTTAAAAGTTGATAAAAATAACCCTTCTTGTCCGACATGTGCAGTCATTTCTGAAGTTTCAGTATGAATTATATATACAGAACTGCAGTTTCTGTTCTTTACGTTCTAGATATAATGCTGGCTGATGGGATCTCATCATCTATACCATATCCATAAGACTTTCATGCAGACATATGATTTTTAAAATGGGGGTAGGAAGCACGCAGGAAGAGAGGTTTATAACAGGCAGTGACATCCAAATGTTAAAGAAGTCATAAAATGTTTTCTTTCATAGAGGTAATTTTACTTTTTTTTTTTTTATATGGGCCATTTCCTCCCCTGTTATTTGTAGCATGTTTTCCCTTTGCAAACAGACTTAGACAGGCTTTACTTAAGGAAATTTGACAGCCGAAGGTATGCCAGAGGCAGGCATCACTATTAGAAAGAGCATCATTTTGGAAATTTGAATATATTAGACAAGCCAGAGTAGGCAAAAAAAGCAAATACGGAAAGCTGGAGTGGGAAGAGAGGGCTGGGACGCAGTGTGGGAGATGACCTTAGAGACATTTAGGGGGAGGGAAGAGCAGGACACTCTCCCAGCTGCGTGGTCTCTCATCTTGTCTTCCATTAATCATTAATAACCCGACGTGAGTCTCACAGTCAGTCTGCTGTTGTCTCATCTTCAGATCTCATCTTTCAGTTGTTACTCACCCCCTTTTCAGCTCACACTTTCCTTACAGCCTGTTTTGTGAGTCATAGCTCCGACTACAACAGCAGCCGGGTGTGAGGAGTGAGAGCTGGGCAGGGGAGCTGTAAAAATCATGTGTTTTTCTTGAGAAATTAGTTTGAGTCAAGAAATTAAGAGCACACAAGATGACTGTAAACAAGATGTAGGACTTGGCAGATGTCATAGCTGCCCTCATTCATCTTGATGCCTGTTGGGACAGCGAGGGTGGCTCAGAAACACTAAAAAATGTGATGGTCCAGTTCTACTTAAGAAAGAAGATCCCTGCAGTTGCTGTATTTGCATCCCCACTTTTTGTGTCACTGTCTGCCAGCACATCCCATTCTCACAGTGCCACTTTTAGATCTTACCCCTTTCTACAGCTGGCACTTAAGAAAAATTGACACTGCAAGTAACTGTACAACGTCATTGAAGCTCTGCTTCTGCTTTGGATTTTTTTCATCATTTCACTCCTTGAAAAACAGATGTATGTACATTCATATGTATATACAAATAAATTCAAGTAAAAAGTAATATTCCTATCCAATAAATATTCTCCAAGCAAGCTGGATGATTTGTATTGCCTAAGTATGCTCCATATTCTTGGTAGAATACATATGCAAAGAAGGCAATGAAAATAAAATAAATGTCGTGCAGTACTTAACCTTGTATTACTTTTCAATTACCTAAGACTGGAGTTTGATTAACTATAAGAAACACAATAGTTCTTGGCTTTTTTTTTTAAATAGATGCATTTTTGATCTCTACCAAATGCAGTCCTTCATTATGCAAATAATCACTGTGGGTCTTTGTTGTTATTTTGTGTTTGTTTACATTCTAGCTAAATTAAGGAAGGTTTTGGCAGGAGCTTCATGTCTTCTAGCAGTCGTTTGCTCTTGATTAATCACGTGTAATAGCGAAACAGCATGTGGGGTGAAGTAATTTCATACCAATCACTGCCCATTATTTAAGAACATTTTGACACACTGCCCTGTCAATCCCGCCAGAGACCCCAGGGTGGGAGAGAGCAAGGTTCATTCTGATACGTGTTACAAGAACTGGTGGAAATCACTGGCAAATAAAGCAAGACCACAGAAATAAAACATTAGCAGAGAAGCTTGTATTTTCTCTTTGTTACAAGCAATGCGGACTGATGAATCTATATCAGTAAAAACATCTGGTTTTGAATGAGTTGTTATTCCTTCTTTCATGATGGTGTGAAAGATTTCCCTCCTGTGCCAACCAGGATCCAGGTTTATTCCTTAGTTTCACTGCTGGAAGGATGCTTAGCCTAAACACCTGAAGTTGCTTGCGATCTCCACAAGGTTTTGATCTCCAGGCACAGCCCCACCACCTGCAGTCCTCACAGCCACCTGCCCCACTCAGTTGCGTGTGTGTCATGCAGACAAACGAACCTCAGATTCCCATATGGTGCTGTCATGCTTAATGCTATTGAGTCTCAAGAAATATACATTGTCACTGTCAGATCCTTCCTTAGAAACAACAGAGTAACTGGTGATGTGGGTGAGGTTTGCTTTAGCACCATACTATGGAAAAACTAATGTAGCAGCTATGATGCCTCCAGGTAGACCTAAAGGAGAGGGCCAGGTAGAACTTCACACAGCTTCCCACCTCAGCTTAAGAAGGAGATAGGGAATAAATAATCATTAACTCTGATGTAGCCAACTAAAAATCTCTATTTAATACTGGGGATATTGGAAATGGTTAACTTCAGTAAGGGCCCCTTCCTTTTTTTCAGTGATGAAGATAATGGCACCTTCCAGTCCTATGTGACTAGCCATTCCATCTCAATGGACAGTGTTAGTATGTATGTGCATATATATATTTTATTTACATATGCGTGCGTGTGCATATATATATATGTACACACACATATGCTTTAAACCATAGTTGGAGAAGGCAGCAATAATTTTTCCAGGAAATGTTTATTGACTTCATGTGTATATTTCATTAAATTAACTAGTGGATTTTGTGGGTGTATTCCAAAGATCAAGCATGGGAACCTGTGTTCTTTATTTTCACCACTGCAAACATGGAATGAAAAGTTTGCTTGACTGTTGGCTAGATTTTTTGTGTCAAATCCTATATGAACTATTTACCTCTCATCTTTCACAGAAGTTGCTGGAATCCATGGGATCCAGTTTGCCACCCACAATCATGAGTAATTTGTATCAAAAAGGAACATATTTAAGGAGAGCTTGAGTAGAACTAGCAGTGATGTGTCTGGCATTTTGTAATCCTGCCATTGGCTAAACCCTCTGACAATGTATCACAAGTTTAATCACATTAAAGCAGAAAGCAGAAAATGTCAGGAAGTACTGAGATGGCTTAGCTGACGAATGGCAGACAGCTGGGGAAAAGGAGAGGGGATTTAACTTTTCAGTGATTTGCCATCATTGTATGAACAAGAAATTCTCACAAAATTCGCCCTCATCACCTGTGATAAACCCAGCATATGGAGAATGAGTTCTGCAAATAAAACAGATATCAGGATGAAGAATCTGATCTTTCGTTTTCCTACTTCACAGAAACTGACTTCTAAGAATCCAAACTAAGTGAAAAGGCAGCACTCATTTCAAAGAAACACCCAGGCTTCAAATTTCCTGAGGAAGAATTATATTTCCTTCATTTCTCCTGCCCACAGTACTCCTCATGGAGAATAAAAAAAGGAATTAAAATGGAAAGAAACTCAGGACTCTGCACACACTCTAGTAAATGAATGCATTTTGGAAAAGTCTACTTTCGATTCAACTCAATGCAGTTGAAAGTCAATACAATAAATGCTTTCCAGAGTGTACTTACAGCTGTCTCTCATGTGCTGCCAGGTAATCGCTACTAGGGTTGACAGCAGCAAAAACATCACATTCAATCAATCCCAGCTGGCATCTTCTCTCCGGTTGTCTCTGTTGTTGTGTGCTCCTTCACCAAAATATTTTGAAGAACCTGTTGGTGCCACATAAAACAGGTGTTGCACTTACAACTTGCACTGAAATGTGATAGGGGTGGTGAACCTTTCTGAAATGTATCACAGTTTCAGGGAGCAGTTATGATGGTGAAATTCTATGTGAACCCAACGCTGACATTCTATCATTTCTGCTAAAAATTGTTACTGATTCAGTGTTTGTCAAACGTGTAAGACCCAGATGTATCCCTTGAATAAGAGTGCAGCCACACACGGTGTTGCAGAATACTGGCAAATTTGCAAGCTGATGAGCAAGATTTAAGAACGTAGTTGTAGAAATACCTTACAAATTATGGAAGTAGCTGGCTGAATAAAGACTTCAAATTGTTGTTGTAGCAAAGGGGACTGACTTGAACCTGGAATACATTAACTGAAAAACATCAAATAGGAGTAGAGAAATAATAGTGAGATAATTCTGGAATTGATTTAATGTCTACATATGAAAAAAATGACCAATCACAAAAGGCTTAAAAGTTACTGTGAAATTTCATCAATGTTGGGAAACTTGAGTTACAGGCAAATGCTTCCAAAGCCTGATCTTTATGCTTCACCCATGAACAGGCCAAAAGAAAATGAACATTTACAAAGTGAAATAAATAGCTGGGTGGATGAGCTAGAAGCTGAAATAACATAGGCTAGAAGCGAGACACTTTCTTTTTTATAGATTCAGTGGAGAAATCACTGTTTCATATCATCTGTGTCACACAAAGATGAAAATGGAGAGTCACAGCAGTTTATTCTTGACTTAATATATAGACCGGTATGATACTATGGGTCCGTGAGTAGCTGGGCTTTGGCCAATTTATGGAGTTCTCTTCAGCGTCAGTGACCCAGGCTCCTGCTGCTGACTGGTGAGTTGGTTGCACTTAACCCGCCCTTCTGAAACTGTGGTTCCCAGCAATGCCTCATCTCCATCACCTGAATAAAAACTGTGCTTGAGACAGCAGAACAGATAGATGCAAGCAAAGCTCTTTAGTTGTCCTTAAGTGGGACAAAAAAGATTCTTTCCACTTCTCATGCTCAGACACAAAAGTGAAAATAGAAGGGAAAGAAAAACCCAACAAGGAAATAGCATCTAAAAATCCAAGTTTATAAAACAGTCCATGATAACAAAACTCAGTAGAGACTATACTGCCTCGCTTTATCCTGCACAATATTCTTCTCTGACTCAAAAAATCTGGGAAAACCAGACTCTTTCTAGCAAGGTTGGGATTTTTTTGCTCTAGTGCAAGGTCAGCAGCCGGCTGCTGCATGAGTCCCCGAGAAAGGAAGCTTGTTGAAACTACTTATAAGCTCTTGTGTGATTCTTGGAATAGCAGAAGGCTGAGTACATGAAAGTTTTGGCACATGTAAGAAGACTGAGGCAGGTGTCAGCCTCACACCTTCCTCTGTGTGAATAATATGTACTGTACAATATCCAGTTTGGCTACCCTCAGTCCCTCAATGTTCACTCAGCCAGCCATTCAGCACTAATGGTACAGCTTTAAATCAGAGCCCTCTCTTAAAAGGCAGCATCTCTTTGATGATGGTTTTGAGGTGCATTTGAGAGTGAGTGGTTTTTTTGAGATTACAGAAGTTCAGCTAGTTCCTACTGCTACTACAGGAGTTGTACAGAATTTGTTACCGATTTTGTGGGGAAATATCTAGATCTTAAGTATTTTACTGAATACTTAAAAAGAGATACTTGGAGAAAAAAACCAACCAAACAAACAACAAAAAAAACCCCACCAGAACCAAACACCCAAGCAAGCACACAAACAAAATATCTAAATGCTGAAACCAGGAAAAGTTGGCTATGGTTAATTACTAATATGTTATACCCTGACAGGAAGAAGTTCAAACAACCGAAACAACAAAAATACACTCAATATTTTTGCATTGTTTGCATTAACAAATAATAATCACTGCTAGGAACCTCCCTGAAATCCGGTGCAAGAGGTCAGAAGCTGAACAACACATGAAAAAGTATAAGACCAAGTATGCTGGGAATGATTCAAGGTCACGAATTTTAAAGAGAAGATGTATTGCATTACCTGACTGCTTTACAAATTCAGCTACCTGAGTAAGGTTTTATCTGGCAGCTGCTGCTCTCCACAGAAGTAGGAATGAATATGGAAAGCACCTGTTACAACACTGTTGCCTTCTGCAGCATCAATGGAGAATCTAAAACTAAAGGCTCAAATCTCTCCCATCTAATTTAAGACCTAATTGTTTCACTTTCCCATCACTGTAATTGATGTTGTCTTTCCCCACCCCCCCCACCCCCCCCTAGGGAAACAGAGTGGAAAAAGACATCTAATAAATATGGCAAAATTCACCCTTTTCAATGTAATAATGTCCTTCACGCCACTCAAAGCTATAAAAGCTGATCCATGGTAAGGTATAAACCTGTGTTTCCTGTGGCTTGGCCCTGTGCTTTGACCACATGAGTAAACAGCTCTGAGATGAAATTCTAAAAGCAGGACAAATAATATCACATGAGGTTCAAAAAGTGTCCAAATAATGAAACAATGTGAATGGTCCTGCAAATTTCCTTGTGGAAAATACTCAGTTATATTAATTCCTTCTGAAAAGATAGTTCATTATGAGATGGACAACAAGATGCATCCAGGGATATATAGAACTGTCACTCTTCATTTGCCATATGCTGCCTGAAGATTAGGATGATGAATACATTATGCAGAAAGATAAAAAGATGTACAGAAAAGCAATAAGCCAAAGTTTTGAAAATGGAATGTTTAAAACTGACTACCTCTACATTTTCATTCTGAATTTAGTTTTCTTCTTACATGCACTTTTCGTTTCATAGCTCTAGGCATCTTGTGAGCAACACGATGTGTAATTTATTAGAACAGACAAGACCTGATCCAAATATTTGCAGTAAATAACCAGATAAGTTACTCATCGGGAGCAGGTTAGAGATATTTTAATTTCTTTCTGTAAAGAATATATGTCAACATATATATAAAACCAACATCCTTTCTACACAGGTTAAATATTTCATCATTTAAAACCTAGGCTGTTTAAAGAGGTTTTGAGAAAAAATATGGAGAATATTGTTAAAAAGAACAATATTTTTTCATGCGATGATGGTAAATTTCATTTGGATCTGATTTGAGGTTTGGGGGTTTTTGGCACTCTTTTGTTGAGGGATTTACAATTTTTTCTGCTGACTTTTGTCCTGTTACAAAGAAATTACATTTATTATCTCACTGATAAAGTGTGAGAAGATTCTTTATTATCATGAATAAATTTTGGGGTGGAAATTAGAAAATATGAGGTCCTAAAGAGCTTTCCAGCAGGACAGGTGAGAACAAAAAGCTTTCTTGAATCTTAAAATGGACATTGGCAGTGTAGTGAAAGGAAGAGACATGTTTTTTCTGCTGGTAGCATTGAGATTGGTTTTGGTGATCCAAGAAGTTTTTTATAAGTCTCTGTTCTGTTAGTCTTCTGAAACATTTAATTTTTTTATGTATAAAAGATATCTAGAACTCATAGAAACTACTTTCCTTACATGTGTTTTCATTTATAACTGGCAAAATGCGAAATCATTACTAGATATTCTTGATATTGATGTTAAAAGGAACATTTATATTTTAGTATTGGTAAGTTAGTTTTTTATTTTCTTCCAAAGCATTTATTGACTATTTTAAACACTCTTTCTTTATTTATGGAGATAATTTAGTTACTCTTCTTCCCTTCAATATAAGTTCCAGCAATTCAGTACTTATTTGTATTTCTGCTTTACTATTCCTTCAGTGCAATTTACTGGGGAAGCAAAACAAGTTCCAGTGAAGTCACAAAGACCTGTAAAAAAAAGGCAAGTATATAAATTTTCTAGGAAAAAAGTTATATGCGTTTTCTTGGATTGTTTTTCTCTTTTTCTGTTGGTCATTATTATAAGGATAATTTGAATTTCTGTGCCTTGAACAAACATGTAGGGCAAACTTTTAAGTACCTTGGACTTTTTAGAAATGATTAAGAGGTCACTGAACAGATGTATCTAAAGGTTTTTATTCCAGTCTCTTGCACAGCTGAAAATTGCTGAACCTAGTGAAATCTATTTCATCACTTTCAGCATATTATTGTAATGAAGTAATATTAAGCATTTTAGCACCTCTAGATCATGCATAGCAAACAGCTGACTCTTCAAAATGGTACTTGAACTCATTAGGAAATCATAGAATATAAGTAGATTTTTTGTCCATCTGCCTAAATGAGGAGAGAACTACTGTCCCTATAGTATTGTGTATACAAATTTGTTTAACTTTTAATTAAAAACTTCCAACCACAGAAAAACCTTTATAGGCAATACTCTTCTGTGTTCCCACTGTTAGAGTATCTTACTTAACGTCCAACATTAATGTCTTCTCCAGTATTGTTAGCCATTGTTTCTTCTCCTGTCACTAGCAGATACAGGAACTGATTAATTCCCTCTCTATTTCTCAATTATATTTTTATTTACTGAGGATTTCTCTCATTTACTTAGGCATATTTGATGCTTTCCTTACAATAGATTATGAATTTCTGATCTTCTTTTCTTTTTTTTTTTTTTGTTCTTATTCCTGATTTTTTCCAGCCAGCTAATATTTTTCTCCAATTGTGATATCTCAACCTAGCCGTAAGATTCTCGTTGCCATGTGGGAAAGAAAATTTACTCCATGGGTTGTTAAGATACCATGTCTGCTTGTACACTTGCACATAGTTTTGCTTTTCTCTTATGATGTAGTCGTCATCATCTGGGCTTCTGAATCATCTTTAACACCTCGCACACACACACCACCCTCACCCCAAAAGGGTCTATGGCAGGGGTGGCTATATGTGATTTGTTATGTAATTTTTTCTGTTGGTGTCCTTTTAAATTTGTTTCAGTTTTTTTTACAGTCATGATCCTGTTTCCAGCACAGGAAAATTATGTCACTCTCTCACACCATAACTTTACTTTATTCTTCTTCTACATTTCTTTTTTTATAAAAACAATCAAACAAACAAAAGGTAACCCATGCAATATATTGGACTCCAGATACATCAGTCACAACTAAATATAGCATTAAATTATTTTAAAATAAAATAAGAAAATCAGAACAGTGAGCATGTCCAATAAATCACTATTTCAATATTTCACTGTTGTGATAATTCAAAATGTAATTTCTAGGAAACCAAACAAAGCCTGTTTCTCCATCCCAGTTTTCATGGGAGAAATCTTTACAATCATATATAAGTTTGGATATGAAGTTCGAGGAAGAATCCAATACTCTTTCGAGTTTAAACAGATCTCTAAACATCTCAGAAACTAGTAAGCCAACATATTCCACTTTGTCCCTACATACAGTCAACAAAGAGCTCTAAAAGCATTAAAGTGACCTAACAATAAAAACACATGCAACAAGTTTATTATAAAATAATCATGAATACATTCATATATTCAGCTGAATATTTTAGGGATATTTTTAGAGAATGATCAGCAATCTGGTATTCAAAGTCTGACTCCTGTTCTGAGACGTGGTTCTGCCATTGTCATTGCCACCCACATATCCCTGGCTGTGCTTTTGTATTAAATTGTCATTTTTTCCCTAGGGCAACTGCTGCCTGAACACAGGACGTGGCAGCATAGCTTAGCGCTAACTTGGAAATTATTTGGCAGGAAAGAAATCTGCTTATATTTGAAAGGAAAATAAGTCCAAAGTCTTTTCTGCACACTCTTGAGTAGTTGATTAAGGTGGTATGTTCTAATATGAATTTTAACTCTTCCACTCAGCAGCATCATTAAACAACAATGTTACAATCTCATTCATTGACCACTGATTTTCCCCAGAAATGTTTCAAATATTACAGCATCTGATGGCAGACAATCAAAACCGTTATGGAGAACCACTGGTTTACACCCCTACCTCTCTCTATGCTCACGCAGAGAGGTGCACACGTGCATCTGCCCATGTATATGTATGATACGTTTAAATATTACTATTCTTCACTCTGTTACATGAGTAAATTATCTAATTAAAGTTTTCACACTGATAAGATTTGTGGCAGTGAGCTGTGGGATGGATGTTGAATTTATATAACCTATGAAAATAATGGAACATAATTTATTGTTTTGTTTTGTTTTGCTTTGTATTGTTTTTTTTTCTGTTTCACAACAAAATAAGAAGTCAAAACTTGAACGCTTTCATTCCTTCAATGCTCCACCTCTCAAAATTGAAATCTTTACCCAGATAGCAGAGATTAAGAATTTGCAATTTAGCTAACACTGCTGGTAATGAGATGGAGAAAAGTCCAGCAAAGATCACTATAGTTAGTTTGAAGAACTAACTAGTGTGAACTTTTCACAAGATGAGTAAGACAGTAGAGCCATCTTGTTGATCACTGCTGCTAAATATTTTCAGATAAAGAATATCACAAGCTCCTCTGTGAAAAAAACCTAAAGTTATGAACTGGATAGATCTTGTCAAAGAAGCTTATGAAGTCAGGGATATAGCCATGCTCCCTCCACAGGTGTGGAAACAATTGACCTGATGGTGACCATACTTGGTAGATTAACCGTGGCTGGCCATCAGGTGTGCACTAAACCAATTTCTCACTCTGCTGCTACACAGTGTATTTTACTTTTTTATTAACTATATTAGCACAGAGGCACTGTCAGTATCATTGGTGGGCTTAGCTTTGACCAGTGATGTCTTGGAAGCTGGACCTGGCTCTGTCTGACATGAGGGCACCTTGTCATCTCTTCTCAGAGAAGCCACCCCTGTAGTCCCCCCCCTACCACAATCTTGCCAGTACTCCATGTCAAGCGAAACAAGCAGTGGCCCTTTCCAAGCAGATTTGTGAGTCAGGTCTCAGATTGTTGAGTCTCAGTTATGACTGAGTGACCTGATGTCTAAAACGATGAGCCCCAATGTAATATAAAGTCTTAGTATCTCATGTCAGCAAATAGCTCTGCAATGCGCTCTGGTTCACTAGAGACATCCTTGGTAGAGGCCCTAGGTATTCACTATTAAAGTGTGAAAGGGGTAACCAAGCAGAACGTATCTACATAGTATAATGCATTATTTAGTAGAAATGTCACAAATGGCTGGAAAGAAAATAGCTATGGTGAGAAACCACTATATAAATCACTGGTAATGTGGCTATGCTATAGGAATGGTTTGAGTACCTCTTTACAGCACAGAATTTTGTAGCAAGTACTGCTGGAATATTACTAGATCAGAGAAAGTAAATGGGACATAAAATAATTTTTATTCCATCCTCCAGAATTATATTCCACTTGCAATAATCTGTTATCAGTCCCATGGAGATGGCAGAAGTTTAATTAACCTTTGATGACATAAGAAGAGTGAGCTGAAACCTTACCTGTTCCTCCAGTAACAAATGGGGTTGTTCAGCCTGGAGAATAAAAGGCTATGGGGAGACATTATTGTGACTTTTCGGTACTTAAAGGGGCCTTAGAAAAAAAGACATGGACAAACTTTTTAGCAGGGCCTGTTGTGGTAGGACAAGGGGATAATGGTTCTGAACTGAAAGAGGGGAGATTTAGAGTAGATATAAGGATGAAAGTTTTTACAACAGGGGTGGTTAAATACTGGCCCAGGTTGCCCAGAAAGGTTGTAGAAAAAAAAAGAGAAGTGTCCCATTCCTGGAAACATTCCAGATCAGGTTGGACAGGGCTCTGAGCAACCTGACCTAGCTGAAGATGTCCCCGGGCCTTGCAGGGGGCTTGGACTAGATGGTCTTCAAAGGTCCCTTCCAAACCAAACTATTCTATGATTCTATGATTCCTGATGCTTCTCAGTAAGACTGCACAGCAAGGGTTCTTTTTACTGCAGGGTTTCCAAAAGCAGCCATAGCAAGTGATTAGGAAAAATGCTAAGAAATACAGAAACCAAACATAGCAAATTCTGTTTTGAGTTGGCTGTCTCTTCACAAGTCAGTTTTATTTCCTCTCCTGGGGCATAATTAACTGTCACTTACTATTTGTTGGTACTGTGTGCACCAAAAAGGTATGCAGGATGTGTAATACAAATGAACTCTTAATCTGTAAAGCAAGCTCACAAATCAGCCTCTGGACTATATCAGGACAGTTCCTTTCACATCCCACAGTTTACTCTGGTTTCAATCAACTGCACAACATGGTCCTTAATTTGGATTTTTCCAGAAGTTCAAAAACTTTGTCTTTCAACGTTTACGATTCTCTTACATCTCTTCTTTTTATTCCACAAGTGATAAAAACCAGTGTCTACCATCAGATATATGCATTCAGTAGTCCTTCTATCTCATCTGCATTTGATATATGTGTATATGGATAGTAGCAGGTTTACCTGCCTGAGACACTGAATCAGAAGTTGATACACACAGCAAGAACAATGTGATGCTTTCAATTGTTATCTATGTCAAACCTTAGATAGGAGATTACTTCCCCTGATTTCAATAACATGGTTATTCTTTCAATTTTCACATGTGGGCTCAAAGTGAAGAAAAAAAAAGATGTTTCATTTTACAAGATGTTTCATTTACATCATGCAGAGTCTTTTCCCATATTTTTGCATGACTAGAATCTCCTTATCTCCCAGCTCAATTTCACCAAGTGCTGTAGTTCTCATGTGAAGGCTTGGAGGCCAGGGCACATAAGACAACTAATGAAAAGGAAAAGGTTAAATTTTCTCATGGAGTAAGTATAAGGCAGTCAATGATATCACACAAGAAGGAAGAAATATTGCCCTTATGGGACAGAAGGGCATAGGCTGGAATAAAATTAAGCCTTGTATAAGCCAGGCTTATTGGAGCAGTTGTATTGCCCTTCAAATCTTTGAAGAGGTTTTGCGTTCATCAGTGAGTGAATTTCATCTGGAGAAACAAGCTCCGTTTAATTTACTGCAAATCCTGTGCAAACTGCTGATTTGCATGCTTAATTTTGCATTGCTAATTCTTTAAAATGTCAAACTTTCCTAAATGCAGGTAATTGATGGAAAAATCTGCCTTGAGGGTGGTTCAGCACACAGAGGACAGGTATGTTAACATCTCATTCCACTTAACAGGGGAATGGTGTATGCTTGGAGTTTATATGACAAACATGACTTCTGCTGGCTTTCCGCTTAGAGGATAATCTGATGTAATGATGCTAAATGAAAGGTAACTCATGCAGAGAAAAATAGGAACTTACAGATAGGGGGGAATAAAAAAAAAACTTTCATTATAAGAATGAAAGCTAGAAACCATCCAATAACTTTATGAGACTGCTCATGCCTAGAGGACTTATCTCTTCTAACTTTATCCATCCAAAAACTCAATGTCTGTCTGGAGAGAACTACAGCCAGTTGAAGAGACAGCTGTAGAGAACGACAAATCCAATGTTGACATGTACTTCTGATATGGATGAAATATATATGACCACTTAGAAATTCCTCTTTTCTCATTCATTAGAAGATTACTGAAGTGACTTGTTCTGTATATGTTGCTAATTAGGGATTGTTCTCTGGGTCTGGGGAGATTTACACTGAGAAGTTATACTACTATGCTGTATAGAATTTGTCACAGTGTCTCTTCTGGACTCCTTGATTGCCTCTTTAGAGTCATAAAGAAGCATAAGTTTGTGTGTGTGGTTTTCTTTTTTTTTCCCAGTTCAAAACATCACAAATAGCACAATGGTTGTATAGCAACTTCTCACAGTGGTGTTTTCACACCACAAAGCTGCAAGTGTGTGTTACAGGCCCTTGGACATGACAGATGGCAATGTTTGAGGGAGTGCATTCTGATGGAACAGTGTTAGATGTTTGTGTAGGGTGTAAATAGTCAAACCTGGTGCATTGTTGTCCAAATCGCCTGTTGGGATTTGTCTCTGGTGCATGTGACCCCCTGAAACAACTGGGCGCTGTTAAAGAAAGCATTAACTGGCCTATGATGACCATTTCAGGATAAACATAGTCCAGATTCCAAGCCTACACCCTTCTCCTGGTTTATATACCAACATACACACAGCCCCGGCTGTATGAATTTAAGTGAGATGAGCAATTCTGACTTGTAACAACAGTCAAGAGTGTAATTGCTCACCAAGCATACCCAAAAATGAAAAGGAAACACTCACACTCCTTCCTTTGTGTTTATTCCTGGAGAAATTAAGAACAAGAGTACACAAAAGCTAATTTTTTAAGTGTTTGATTTTATATTAAACTTTAACTTCCATTTTTAAGATCTTTAAGACTCATTATTTTTCTAATTTTTTTTTTTTTTTTTGTAATGGTGTTAAATGCGACAGGATATTTTTTTTTACTATTTTTCTTTTATTTCTTCAAAGCCATTCATTAAGGTTTATTCAAAGTCAAACTCCAATTGTCATGAGTGAGATTCAATTGGAGATTAAAAGATTGATTCCATTTCTTAAGCATACGTTTTTTGTACAGTTTTCAACCCTTTAAAGCATCAGAGCTATCTGCATGGAGCTTGCAGATATGACAGAAGACCTATAGGAAAGCTCGGATATTGGAGAAGGCAATGACAGCGTCTCACATGGCACTAAATGCCTTTGTTTAGGCAACAGAGTGGAGCAAGCACATAATATCTGCTGTTTGGATGTCTGCTGTTTTGTTGTTGACCAAAATTGGCAGTATACTTCATGAAGAACTGTAGACCACAGCTTTTATCTACATTTATGCTGGCCAAACACATGCATCCACTTTATATGATCCATACCCTGAGCTTCACTGACTCTATTGAACCAGCCCAGCTACGAGTGTTGGGGGGAGATGCTAGGTAACCAGCATTCAATTTGTAGATATAGAGTGGAAAGAAAACCAATGTACTAAACACAGTATTTTGATCAATGTTCCTTTTACTTCTAAGGATGCCACTGTTTTTTCTTCAGTTCCTGCAGAGCTAGGTTAGACAGTGTATAACTACAACCATTTCACTGTGAAAATCATCTGGTGACTGATTGCACTGTGGGGGTGGAATGTTATTGCTGTACCTGAATTATCCAACCTTTACAGACCAATGCGCCTTTAAGGCAAATTTACCCAGGTGAAATTCAGGGAGATGACCTGGCTCAGAAGGAAACTTCCCCTGACTCATTTGGGCACTGCAAGAAACACTGATAACTTCAAGCTTAGGGAGAAAAAAATCACTACATCGATTTCATTGAGAAATATTATGAAGCTATTTGCAAACAGTGGTTGATCTCTGAGATCTCAGATACCAGAAGGCCTTGCAATTGATTCTGACTTTGGAGACTTTAGACCTAATCCCAACACTTGGGTAAGGTAAATGGGAAGTAATGACTAATTTCAGGAAAGTGATTCAGATGCTGCTGGTTTGGGGGTTTTGCCTTTTAAGTATTTCTGGTTGATTTGATTTTCAGCAGGCCACTCAGGACCTCAAGTAATTAAGAAATACGCAGCCACTAATGTTTAATTTCTGTTGAGCTTCCTCAGAGATGTAGTTTCATGGCTAAGTAAGCCGGTACACTCTCAAGTACAGGAAAATGTCAGACTCAAAATATGTCCTTGCTGTTTTCCCATGGTTTTAGCAGAAAACCTTTTACAGTTTAAGATGATGCTGATGCAGATGACCGAGTGGTTATCACTGCCTCTGTTTCCTCAAGTCCATGTTTTTTAATAGCAGTAGTGGTTGGGTTTTTTTTTCCCAAATTATTCCAGCTCCAAGGAGCAATGAACAGAGTTCTGTTTACTAACACAAAGCATTTCATTTCTTCACGGTGTCATGAATACCAAACAAACACAGAACATTACACAACTGGTGACACTTAAATGTAAGTCAGTTATGCAGGTTTAATGTATTATACACATAGCATCTGTACATGCAGTAGCGTGGGAGTGAAAAGCACTTAAATAATTAAGTTAATGGGAAAGTACTGGGTAATTAAAGGGCACTGAGGAGAACAAATGGAATTTGTTTAGTGAGAGGGTTTATAGATCTGTGAAACAGGGAAGGATGGCATTTTGTGGTAAAGTTATGATCTGCCTCTCAGCTCACAAGTAGATGGTCATCATCACAGTCTTGCTTACTGGAATCATTTTCAAGTCTTTTTTTTTTTTTTGATTTGGTTATGATTTTACACTACTGTGGCATTGTCTCTGGTTTATACTAGAACCAAGGAAAAGAAGAGACACAGAAACTTACTGTCTAGAGGTTATTTTAAAAAGTAACTGAATAAAAATATAGAATTCCTCATTCCAGGGTCTTCCAGAAGCTGGTGAAGAATTGACAAGGAGAAAGAAAAGCTCACTTTATCTCCTCCTTTATTTTCCATAGTGTATAAGAAGTCAGATCTCTACACTAATAGAGTTTTGTAAATTCTCCTTCTATCTTTCTAATAATCCTAGGACAGATTTCACTTGGTCTTGATTGAGTCCATTTAAGCACTTTACTACGAGTTCCATATTAATCCGATCCCCTGAGATACTCAGAAAATGACTGTCTCTTAAGGACACTATATCATTCTTTAATGAGAAAAGAAATTAAGTATATCACAGCTCTGTCAGGATTCTTTGTTATTTGACTTACAGACTTGCTCCAATTTAGATTGCTTTAGATAAAGAAACCTGCTTTCAAAGTAACCACTGTCATAACCTTGCTCAAATATGTGGTTACTTTTCCTTCTATACTAACGTAAATTCAACTAAAATAAATATGCAATTTCTTCACTAGCCTAGAGAAAACCAGTTTCATTATTTAACAGAATAGAAAAATATACATGCAAGTTGATTAAACATAACACTGTGGTTTGGGTTTTTTTCTCCTCTGCTGAAATATCTTCCATTTCCATTAAACTTTGTGAAACAGAATATGTAGTAAAAATGGAAAGAGACAATATGCTGTATAGCGTCATCTAGATATAAAAAGTAATAAAGATGGGGGCAACTGCAGTTCATGTCCATTCTTGTTGACAGAAAAAGTGTATTAACTTGTTTATCTCTTCCTTTACGAGACTCATTTGATTCAAAGTTACCTTCTTTTCACTGGAAAAACAGCAGAGGAAACTAACTAGAGAACGGCAGACATTGTTTCAAATAAGATGCCAAGAAGTCATCAAAAATCAGAAGTTCATAAGGGTTCGGGACTATGGTCTAACTATGCTTCTAGTGAAATCAAGGTCACCTTCAATAGAATAATGAGGAATATGTCAGAATCTGTTTTCCTTACCTGTTTATACAAAACAAAGCAAAATAAACAAGCAAGCAAACAAACAAATCCACAGGAGAAATGATAATATAATGATTTCACTTATCTGAACTCAAGTGACTTAAGAGAAGCTGTTTAAGTTACTACAGAGAGTGCCAAGAAAGCCTTTCACTCAGACTATGTAGGTGCCATCATACATACTGCAGAGCCTGCAGCACTTGGCTTCATTCACAGCTTGTCTCTACATCCTCTGAAAGCAGTGGAATGACTTTAAAGGATTTAAGTAAATTAAACAGTCTTGATTGATACTATTCTCTGACAACACCACCAAGTGCTACAATTCTCTATAATCATGTGCTTTCATCTGAAGTGTTTATTGGAAATAGTCTCTGGACGGTTCTAGGTCCTGAGTGATGGTTGAGAATTGATTGGGACCCTGCTAGCTGAAGCAAGTCAAACTATGTGAAGGGCTGCTCTACCAATACCCATGACCATGTTTCAGTGCCAGGGAACATTTCCTGTGCTCTCCCAAAGTGAAGCTGTAGCCTGGTCTCCTAAATAGGAAGAAGCTTGGACGTTGTTTGGGAGTGGACTAGCAGATGTACCCCAAATCAAAGACTACTCTGATGAAGGGACTTCTGACCACGCACATTTATATTTATGAGTTTGGCTCAACTGAAGTTTCAGAAAAAGAAAATCAAGGCAGAGAATTTACTGGCAGATTGATAGCAGATCTCATTTACTCTGTCAGTCTGTATGAATGTCAGTAGAGTAAGGACACTGAACAATATCATTTGAATTTGAATCCTGCTTGTTACTGAGCTTCAGCTGTTCCTGAATATGACAGATGGGCATGGCGAGTGGTTCATTCACCACCATTGTGTCCCTCAAAGTTATCCAGAAGAATAAGAACAGCTTTGTTAACTCTCATGATACTCATTTTGGCTATAATTTCAAGAATTCAGAGAGTGAATCACTACTATTTGTTACTCTTTTGATGGAGTCTGGAGAACAACAGACTCATTTGTAGTTAAGAGAAGATCTCATCTTTATGCCATTTGACAGCATCGATGCCTGATGATAATTTCAAATACTTCTCTTGCATTGTCTAAGAAGATATATTTTTTTTTTTATTACTATTATTCTTGTCCTTTAACTTCCACTGCTCCTGATATACTAGGTGTCATGCTCCCAGTCATTCACTTTTCATCATGTTTCTCTTTTTCTCTGTGGAATGGTGTGCGTGGAGAACTGTCCTCAATGACATTAATGACTCCACCAGTAAAAATCTATTGCAAAAGCAATCTGAGCACTGACAAATCAAATAGACCTCAAATGAAGACCAAACACGGGATTTGGACAATGTCCACATTCACAACATCAAGCTACGTGTGGATTCCCAAGGACATGAGATTCAAAGACAGTTACTCACAACCTCCCATGGGTAGACCAAATCCTACTCAGGTCCTGAGCAAAAGACAGCTAACCTCCCTACACCTCCTTCTTTCTCTTTATGCTGCTGTACATGATATGGCACGGAATATCTCCTTAACTAGTTCAAGCCATCTATCTGGTTGTGTTCCCCTCAATTGCTTGTGCACAGTCACTAGGGTGCAAAGTGAGAAGCAGAGGAAGCTTTAATGTTGGGTAAAGAGTAGTTAAAACATGAGTGCATTATCAGCATTGTTTGGGTCACAAATATAAAACACAGCTCCGTACCAGCTGCTGTCCCAGCCAGACCCAGTACAAGGACACAGGAACGGCCAAGGCATAATGTGACTAACTCTTATATGCAAAGATGGAGCATACAAAATTAAACATTCTGAAATGCAGTGAAATAAATTTTGTCCCTTAAAATAAGACACTCACTTGATCACCTTAATCTCTCTTTCTATTTTCGGAACGGACTATATACGGCTCTGAGCGAGAAAAATTGCTCTGCAGCAGGGCTGGTAGATGACTATGGAAGCTGCATGAATAAAAAGATAGTAATTCAAGCTACAAAGAAACCTCAAGAAAATGATAATGACAATAACAACTAAAACATCAGTGCCCCAAAATGTATCTTTGTCTGCCAAAAGCAATTTTTGCTAAAATAGTTTCCACTAAGATGGTCCTGCTTGGTGTGACACCATCTGTTGAATTTCCCTTGCTCATGTACTAGTAAAGAATAAGTGGCAACTTTACATAATTTAAACTAAAGCAATCAAATGGGGAAACAACTTCTTAATTGCAATCACGGAAAGGATCAGGTGGGCTTTTACTCATCTGATGGACCATTGCACAGCTGACTTCACATATGGGAAGGCAGTTACTTAACCTTTGATGTAGGCACTTTTTACACAGACTTTAGCACTGGAAGAAAATATTTTTTTAATCACCTTGTCTTTGGCTGCTGCTTAGTTAAGTACTGATTTTGGTTTTTTATGTTTATTAGGGGGTTTTGTTCATCAGGGAAAGGGAAAGAACAATGGAAGTTAAGCATATCTCAAGAACTAACAGAATTTTTTTCACAATGTGTGGAAATATAATCCTTTTTCCGTTACTTTCTGTGGTTTGTTCCCCAATTAGATTAGAGAAGAAAAAAAAGACATTTTCTTGGTTGTCCTGCCACTCTGATCAGTTTTCCTTTCCTAATTATCTAAGAATTTCAGGTGGTGGTGATTTTGATGACCTAGATCTTCAACACATTTAGTTGAAAGGTGATTCATGATAGAAAGCACAGTGACAGTTGAAATATAAAGGATTAGTACTGATTAAAAGAAGAAACAGGGATAGACTGATGAATGAGGGCTGAAACAGATTCCTCTTTCCAAAAGACTATGAACCACATTCATGTTGGTTCAGGAGGCTTCGGAAAAGAAGATTTGGGGGTCAGAAGGCAGGAGACGGGCAGGCATTGGCTAGGAAGCTCTTAACTCCTTTAGTTGGTTGGCATGAGCTGAAACATTGCCACTTCAAGAAGTAAGAATGCAGCACTAACAGGACACTCTCACTGATTTATCTTTTAGCTTGAATAAGGATCAGGTCATGCATAAGTTATAGTTTTTTAAAGAAAGGAGCAATTGCGCTCAATGAAGCATTCCCTAGGCATAACTTGATCCTCTGTGGGAAAAGCTCAGAGCGCGGAATGAGTTTAACCCACAAAGCTGCAGTCATGAGCACTGTCACATAAGCACACAGTTTAGAAAACAGGTTTGCTGAGAGAAAGAGCAACAGATCACTGCCCTAATTACAGATACTGACACAGGACCAAGGGCTTCACTCCCAGTCCCTCGTAACAGGAAACAAACCCATCAGAAATCAGCCTCCTTAAATCAGATAATGTCTCTTCCAGGCCTCCTTCAGCACCAGCTGCATCTTGCAAAAGAGTATTTATCTCGATTAACACAAGTGGACTCTGAAGAAGCATCACATGGCTGTGCTGTCAATCTGGAGAGAGAGCAGCAGTGGCTTAATGCTCCAGCACACACTGATGAGGCAAGACAAACAGGAGGCAACTCCACACACGGCACGATTGCAGCTGTCCTGAACCCTTGATTTTAAGTCCTTACAGCCCCTTCAGGACTCAAGCCCTGATTATGAAGATTCTGAAAATTCAGGTATTGAAGCCAAACGTTCAGGTTAATATCACGTAGGACTTGGTATCTCCCCATGAAAATCAAGCAGTGGAAGTGGTGTACCAAGACTAAATCCTGCTTCTGGGGCTCTCCTTTGCATTTCCTAGGCATTTTCATGCTTATTTATTTATTCTTTTTGAGCTGCTAGCGGACTTCTCACAAGGGAGAAATCTACTGGCATCAGGGAGTTAAAGGGAAATTTATTTTGAAAAACAGGTTTTTAAAAAGCTATTTTGTTCTAATGAGCAGTCCCAGATACCCAGAGATCCTGTCTTACTGTGGAGATTAGAGCTTTCCTAAAGTATCCTAACCAAGGAAGTGTCAATTCCCATCCCGAGAGAACAAACATATTTTGAATGTCTGATTTCAAGACACATTCTCAGCAATGATTTCCCCTCTGAGCCAAATTGGCTTATAGAGAAGAAAGTGAGGAGGTTGTCTCTTTGTTATCATTATATCAGAAACCTAAACATATACATATGTATATACACACGCATATATATACACACCAACATGTATACATATATATATGTCATTATTCTACTACAGGCTACCTGTGCTAGGAGACTTTAGCACTATATTTCTTTCTTTTTTTTTTTT
>VXBW01000778.1:0-15772 GCA_013400375.1 Thinocorus orbignyianus | reverse complement strand
TTTTTTTTTTTTTTTTTTTTTAATCCAAATGTGAAGTAGGTTATCTCGTCATTTTCACACAGAAATTTAGGTAGTAAAGTTCCTGCAGCCCTGAGTTGACCACCACCATCTGGAAGGTTTGATTTCTGGGCTGTGTATTGCTGCAATCATTGCCAGTGGGTTTGTGTTATCAGACGAAGGAGTAGAAACCACAGGTCAATTATTGATAACCTTCTGGAGGAACTTGGGCTCACCGGACCCAGCCCAAAGCATACTTCAGCCTCAGGGATAGAAAATAGTGTTTGAGAACATTCATCAGAGAAAAGAGGTCTGAAAGAGGATAAGCTTGAAAAGGAGCCTTGAACTAGAGTTTAGCTACTGTTATTTGGGGGTTACTAAAGCCGCAAAGGGGCTATGACTTTTTAAAATGTAAATCTACTCAAGAAAGTAAGTTTTTAAAGTTGCTATTTGACTAAACCTAGAAATTCTTTTTCCCCCCATTTTTTTAGTATATTTTTATATTTTAGGTATTGCAAATTATGAATGACTATCAAAGAAGAAGATAGTAAATATATAGTCATCTGTTTGTATGATACCTGATCTGCCTAGTAAGTGTAACTTGTAGAGACAATAAGAGTGTATGCGACGTTGCTAGAATACACGTATGGATTGAAAAAGCAAATACAGCATCTGTTTGTCTATCTATTGCAAGATGAATGACAGAGGGAAAAACAAACCATGGAGTTAACAAGTTGTAATCAATTCCCTTAAGCATTCTGCTCAGTCACCTGACATCATGGACTGAATACAAAAATAACTTTTCTGGGAAGAAATGTCTGACAGAGAGAGGGCTGAAATATCCTATCAGAGAAAGGCTGTTAAAAGTGTTAGAGAGGGATCAGCCTTGCACAGATCAAAGCTATAGCATGATTTGGGGAAGCTACCAGAAATCCTGATATTTCTCTGACACCTCATTTCACTTTTAATATATATGGAAAGAATCTTCTATATCACACATCCCACTCCTTTGGCTGCCCTTGAAACTCTCAGCGAAATTGCTGCTTAGTTCTTTTCTGTCTCTGTTACTTACTCAAAATGATCTACTGTATCTTGCAGTGATCTGCAGAGTGCAATCAGTCAGTCTTGGTGGTGTGGTGGTTTGCAGGGGTAGACAGATGTCTGATCGGTTCTATATACCTTCTGAAAGGATTGCCTCTGAAGACTACTTTCCCTCTTTTGCACAAGAAATTATCAGGCCAGCTTTCTGGTTTATTTTTTCTTCTCTGCATCAAACGGGCAGATCCATTTCTTCTATCTTAGTTTAAAGGCACTAGGACTGTTATCCCACCTCAGCACTTGAAGACCCAGAATCTTTCCTACCAACTCTTGCCTTATGAACGCCTAAAACCTAATATCCAGATAGAGAGACTCATAGAATGCCCTTTGATTTGAAAAATCATCCTTCTGTTCCTTCAAAAAGTTAGTGATAAAGAAATTGAGAGTACCAACTTTTTAAAAATTATTGAACAAGTCAAAGTGAGGTGTTTCTAACTGCGAAAGGTTTATATGAAAGGATCATTCTTACTCAGAGATGGCCTAGTAAGATATAAGAAAACAAGTGTCATAACTCACTGGGAAGAAGACAGTTTTACTTAATCCTACCACAAGGGAGATTTATCCCAGTTTATTTCAGCAGTGTCCATCAGTTTGGTGGTCTCATAGGACAATGAGCAGAAAGTTTAAAGACTGATTGGATCTCTGGGGCCCCAATTTAGTTGTGTAAATAAAGGCTGTAGTTCTGCCTGAGACACTTCAGGGAATCTGCAACATCCATGTTGTCTGCGTGATATGACAAAGCACCTACAGGTCACCAGCACCCTTCTGGAAGGGCAGCTGAAGATGAAGAAAAAGATACCCTATGGCATTAAAAATGGTACTATGACTGCACTTAGGCAACCAACTTGAGTCTTCTCTGTCTCCTTCTGAGGGATGAGCTGGAAATAATGCTATTACTAGATATCTGAACAGGGAAAGTGAAAAGAGGAAAAAGAAGCTGTGGGATAGAAAAGGACCTGCTCTGGATGCATTAGACAGACTTGTTGGTCCCAATTTGACAATGAAGTTTGTGAGGCAGAACAGGAAAGCAGAAGAGCAAGTTCATCATAGGGTCACCAAGGGAGTAGGAAACAGGGACAGCTGTCCTATGAGAAGAGGCTGACAGGGATGGTCTTCTTCAGCCTGGGGAATAACAGCTTCAGGGGGACTTAGTTGCAGCCTTTTAATACATACAAGAAGATTGTCAAGAAAATGGAGCTGTGGATAAAACCCTGAACAACATGGCCTGAATTCGGCATTGGATTATTCTGTTTTGAGCAGGAAACTGGACTAGGGATCTCTAAAGATCCTTTTGAACCTGAATGACTCTCTCATGAGAACCGCATATTCCTCCATGTGAGGAACAACCGTAGAAACCTCCAATTACACAATGAAAACTTTTCCCTTATGAATTCATTAGGAATAGATGGGCATCGTGTTCAAACCTGGAGCAGAGCTTCTAGTTTAATTTTCTCCACAAAGAATTGAACTAGTGGGGACTGAATAGTAATTGGGGATTCTTTTCAAAATCATACTACTGATCCTAATCTAAATTATAATGTAGATGGAGCCTAATTCCTCAAGTTCCTCTGAAGTATTTCTACAGTGTCTTAGATTTAAATTAAACTTGAAGTCTGAGAAATACCTAAGTGCTTAACATGAGAATTTTTTTTTAATGACTATTTTGTCATGAAGCTCAGAGGAGATGGACAGTCAGTATGTTGTAATCATTGCTGTATTTTTGTGTGAGAGTCTGTATCTCTGTACTTTTGCCTGCATCTCTTACGTTTTACTCTATAAAATCTTCTAGGGAGAGATGTCTTCTTGCCTATGCTTATGAATACCTAGAACAGTGAAGCCTTGGCTAATTTCTGAAGCTGCTGGATACTTTTCCGGTAATAACAACAGAAATCAACTGTATTAATGAAACAGTTGGTCTCTTAGACACACCAAAGGTCCTGGACTCATTAAATCCTCTCCCATTGAAAAATGTACTAAAGCCCTAAAGCCTTGTAAAAGATTTTTTAAATAAACCTTTAAAAAAAAAAAAAAAAAAAAAAAAAAGCTGTGTTCTCTTGCATAGCTCAAAGTTTAGTTCTGGTTTGCTGGATAACTGCAATCTTACTGGAAAATATTTAATTGGAACTTAGAGGTTTACAATGTTATTTTATTCAACCAAAAGAAAGCCCACAGACTTTCGACAAGCTGAAGTCTTACCCCCCTCACTTCTTTATCTCCCTCCCTCCTCTTCTCTCTCCCTTTTCCCATCTGTCATGATCCACAACTCTACTTTAAACCAGTGTAACTTACTTATCAAGTGCTGAGGGATGAGAGCTTTTAACTGAATGTTATCCTACACAGAGAAGCATGCTACTGTTTTGCTGGAATATGCACTGCAATTGGTTTCATGGATCTACTTATCTCCAGCATCTGGAGATTTTAACTGAAGTGCAAATGAGAGTGTAACAGAAGCATATTAATTAAGTACTAACCACAGGCTTTGGCTCTGCTACAGAATGCACTAAACAACACACATGGAATATAGGTCAAAAAAGCAAGATATTAGATTACTTCTGAGTGCAGAAATAATGTGTTTGATTTTAGTAGGGTATTGCATATGCAACTCATTAAACTGGACTCTGAGGAGTTCTGTTTCCGTACAGGTGATAGATCAGCAGTACTTGTTACTCTGAGAAAAAGCTCCAGACTGTTTTCTATGTGAAACATTTTGGATTTGCCTACCTGCTGCAGCAGTAAGCAGAGTTCTAATAATCTATGCACAGACTGAAAACTTTGTGCTAGGGGGTTTGAAATAAACAGTGCTGATACGCTGGTCCCCAATTAGATGTGGAGTTTACCTTTTCAACTCATGCTCATCAGTATAATAAGATGAATTCCTGGAAGGTTTAATATGGTTCATTAAACTGCAGAAAACCCACAAACAAGAAACGGATGTCTTTGTAACCTGCTTAGTGTCATTTTGCTACAGTTATAGGCAAGGAATCAACAGAACTCAATGAACAGTGAAATATTTTGCCTTTGAAGTTGCAAATGCAGAAAAACATAGTCATAGAATAGTTTATGTTGACAACCACCTTTAAAGATCGTCTATTCCAAGTCCCCTGCCACAGACAGAGACATCTACTAGATCAGGTTTCTCAAAGTCCTGTCCAACCCGACCTTGAGCACTTCCAATGGTGGAGCACCCACAGCTTCTCTGGGGAACCTGCCATAGTAAAAAATCTCTTCCTTATGTCCAATCTAAACGTAACATTTGTCAGCTTAAAACCATTTCCCCTTGTTCCATTGCTTGGTAAAAAGTCTGTCTTTCTTTCCATTAAACCCCTGATATAAATTGAAAGGACACAATAAGGTCTCTCCAGAGCCTTCTCTCGCCCAGGTGAAACAACCCCAAATCTCTCAGTTTGTCTTCACAGCAGACGTGCTTCAGCCCTCTGATGATTCTTCTCTAGACTCACTCTAACGGTGGTCCATGTCCATTAGGAACAGCTCAAACCCAGTGCATGACTTTGCATGTGGCCTTATTCAACTTCATGAGGTTAATGATATGGAATCACAACTACTGCAATGCCACAAAGGTCCTCACCCAACAAAAGTTTAAGAGAGGTGCATATCATCCGTTTATAGTGTCACTGTTATGTAGTACTATTATACAGTATGAGACATTTACAGATAAAAACACAGTGATTAGGAAAAGTAGGAAGAAAACTTATTTTAGGGAGGATAAATATGGGTGCTGAATGACCTTCTCCATCATAGACTTTAGGAAAGGAAGAACAATATTCTCTACTGGACCACTAAAGGTAAGTGAGGGGTCACCACTTATGCCCAAACGCTCGCTAAAGATTATTCTTTCACAGTGAAAAACCAGTATGAATTCCTAGGAGTCTCAGTCCATGAAGAAAAATAAAAGTGGGGTCATCCAGAAGGAAGTAAGGGGGAAGAAAAAAGTGTCATCTATGTTCTGACGGGTGATACAAAGTAAAGTGCTAAAAGGATGCAGTGAGAGATTCAGAGCCAGGACAAAAATTGTTCAAGGTGTCTAGAAAGACCTAAGAAAGGTGCTGGCTTTACAATTACATCACAGCATCTCTTTTACTGTCAGTATACTTCTCTAATTCTAGTGATAATTAATATCACTTCTAGGTTGCAAAGCTCTATCACCCATTTCCTCTCTTCTATTCACTGTGAAAAACTAGAGAGAGATTGCAATTGAAAATACTGAAATACTCACAGATTCTAATATATCACCACTAAATGCTAGCGTTATCTAATCTGGGTTTAATATGCATTTATATTAATTTTAGGATATGTATTTACTTGATCAAATGGAAAAACAAAGGCTCTGCTCAATTTTAAAGAATATTTAGAAAGAAGTAACCATCCTCCATATTCATAGATAATGCCAACAGGCAGGTGTTGGCCATCTTGTCCTCTTCTAGCCTATTTACCTTTTATCTTTTTTCTGTAGCACTCACAACTGTAGCATTTAAACACAATTAACAGTTCGCAAAGTGGAACTGCTACTTTTCTCAACGCTTTTTTCTAAACTCTTCTCCTTCACAAATATAACAAGAAAAGACTGATGGGTCACAGTAACACCTTGTTTTCTTCTATCAGCATGAACTAAACACCTCTTTCTACCCCTGGTTGCTGGCTCTGGGTATTAGCGATATCTGGAGTGATCAGACAAGACTAGAGCAGACTTTAATGTGCTGTGTACTGTCCAAACAACTGGGGAGAGACAGCCTGTATGAGGAGTCTCATACATGAGGAGCATGTAAAACTGAAATGAAGGATGACTTGTTTCTGCTTTACAGGTGCCTATATAAAATGTGGAGACAGCTAAAATCTTCTGTATAGGCATCACACTTGAGGACTATGGTAGAGAGAAGAATTCATCTTCGACCTCTTTGTTCCCATCAGTACTTCAAAAACACTTCACTTCTTTCATCACTCCATCTCGACGTCCTGCTTCATCCCCGGTATCTCCAATATGACTTTTATCTTGAGATGGGCAATAGGAAAATACAGACTTCTTCACAGGTACTAGCAAATTATTGTGTGCATCAGCCTCCAACAGAAAAAAAAAGGTAGAAATTTCCCACTGAGATTGCCTCAAAATAATCAATAAGTTTAGATGAAGAGAATGCTTTATCCTCATGGAACATAGAGGCAGTAAAAAGAACTCTAAGGTTAGTCCCCTGGTTTTAGAGACCCTCATTTGTAGGATCACAGGAAAATTCAGCTTGGAACTGACCTGAAGAAAACATCTAGTCCACCTTCTGTTCAAAACACGGTCACTTATGAGGACCTGGTTGTGTTCCCACTGTACAGAAAGCTGGTATCTGTAAAGAGGGCATGTAAAAAAGTCCGTAAGCCTTCTGTAACAAATTATTCTCTTCTTGAAATGCTATATGAATCTAACTGAACAACTTAAACCACAGACAAAATTATTTTTCAATTACTACCAAAATGCAGCCTCTTTCTCAGGTGAAACACTGCTAGCAGGAAATAGCAATGTTATATTAAATAACATTATGTTAAGATGAAATTGCAAAGGCTAAGAACACCGTGGTTACTCAAATTTAAAGATGGCCAAGTTACTTCTGATCCAAGCACTAGATGATAATGAATAGTGCTAATCAAGAGTTGTTTAGATGAACACTTCTACTTCAGAAAACTTTTATTCACTTTGATTCAAAATACTTCAACATAATACACATATGAAACTATTTCTTAAGAGTAGCTCACACTTATTCTCTGTAAAATAAGGAAATATTGATTGTCACAGGCACTTGACACTTCTATTACTATCCATAAGTCTGCCTCTCACATGTACATAATATCTCAAGGACCTTCTTGTTGTGGACAGAAGGAATTTGGAAGCTGAACATATCAGCATTCATCTGAGCTGAGGATCTCTTTGAGTAGGCATGTGCTCTGCAGGGAATGCTACTGCCCGGAAGATACTTGCAGAAGACAAAAATAATTTAAGAAGTGAAGAGGGCACTCTGTACACTTTGGGTCCAATTCAGCTGCTGATGTAAGGGCATCTGGTACTATCTGAGATACCCTCGGGTATCTGAGACATTCACTCTGGGTCAACAACAGGACCCAAGGGGGACATATAGTCTCCTAGAACAGCAGGTGGAGGTTAGGCAGGACGTGCTAGCATAATAAATGGCACAAGAGGTTTAAATGTCAAGAACTGAACTGAACCCTTTGAGTTTTCTGAATCTGTATATCTATGGCAGATCTAGCTCCTGGCTGCCATAGTCCTTTCCCTCTTCCTATGGAACATGCTCCAGGCTCATTCTCCCATTTGCTTCCCTCTCTTGTTTCTTATTCTAGTTGAACCCTTCTCTGAGCAATGTCAGCACATTAAGGTATTATTTTTATTTATTGTTTTCTTCTGGATTATAAAACCATAAGAACTTTACAGAAAGCCTCATAAAGAAGAAGGTGAAAATGTGCAGCTGGTGGGGGAAATGCAATGACCAGCAATAAGGCTGACATGGAAACACAGCCTAAGGCTAACAAGAGTCAAATCCTACCAGCAGATATTTAATGAAATTTTGGGGAAAAGCAGGCAAATCTACTATTATAAACATAATTCATGTTGGACAACATTGCAGCTAAGAATGTACTACTTATTTCTTTGCAGCGTTGGTCACTACGTCAGTGCCAGTGTGGGTATATTGGGCTTTTCAATGTGGTAAATCTCTCTGATCTAAACTGTGCCCAAATTAAAGTGTTTAACTTAGAAGACTACTTGCAGGTAGAATTTGGGAACATAGCCACATAATTTAAGCACCTGTATTTACACAGTGGGAATAATTTCCAGTGTGACAATTTAGAGTCATAATGTGACACAAAATTTTGTACTTCATTAACAGTTACCCAGTTGTGTAGAAACAAAGCCAAAGAAAATCTAGACATTTTTAACTGCCTTTTTAAAAATGTTATCATATACACCTGGTCAATCCCCCCAAAAGAAGCTGAACACTGATTTCCTTGGCACATAGCACGCACTTTATCCTCACCAGCAACCTTGATACCAAGAACATGACAGAACATGAAAATTGTGCTCCTATGACACAGCAGAAAAAGCTTCAGTCCTTCAGAAATGTGAGATCTCAAGCAACTGCCTTTGAGAAGAGACACAAAGGGGCAGCTCAAACATTTTAGATTTCAGAAAGACCCATTTCTTCCGGGACTTGATATCTGAAGATCCTGAATATGAGACACTAATAGAAGTTTGTTTAGGTTAAATGTGCACTTGGAGTTATCACAATCATGGCCATGAGTAACTCAGGGGAAATAGTACATTGTGGAACACAACTACTGCTGGGTGCTGGGTAAAAAAGCTGTGAGAATATGTAACTCCTTCATCAAAGGACAGCAGTCATAAGATAACCTATTGTACAAGGGTGCACACATGTTGTTGTCAGATGGAGGTTTGCATCCTTTACCTCGATGTGGTCACTTTCCATGACCACTTTGCTTAGAGAGCAGTTTAGCTCATGGAAAATGGGGATGGACTTGTTCAAATGAGGGTTATGATATCAGGGACAAGAAGTAAATAACTGGCATGCTGAACATCCGAGATTTTTAATACTGACGTGAGAAGTACGAAGATAAACAAAAAAGTTTTGAAAGCTTTAAAGCATAATCAGCGTTACAATTCAATTGCTGTAGCAGAGCTTTGAGGTAATTACACAAGACTGCACTATTGATAGAAAATGACTGAGGATCATTTAGAAATATATATTAAAAAAAAAAAAAGAAAAAAAGAAAAAAAGAAAAGAGTAAGAGATGCAGCATTGTGCACCAAGATTCTCTATCATTAGTAGTTTTAAACAGCTTCTAGATAAAACTCCAGAAAATGTGAAGTGAAGGGAGAAGGACTGGAGGAGGCTTGACATTTTATTTTTTTTTAGAATGGAAAAACAGCAAAAGGAAAAAAGAAGCAAAAAATCCATTGCACATAAAGGAACATGCTGAATTTTACTGCAACTGTAAGTTGGTTAAAAGCTTGAATACAGATACAAAGGGAAACAAGAAACTGACACTGAGAGTAATGAAGATGAGCATAAATATAAAATGAAATAAAATAACATGAACATTACACAAAGTAACAAAGACCAGAGAGCAATATGGAGTGGAATGTGTAAGAGACATCAAGCAGTCTTTCTTTGAGTAATAAGGGAAATACTGTGGAAAATCTTGATCTGATCTTCAAGTTAATGCTGTCCTTAAGTTTCCCTGTAAAAGGTCAATGACTAGCAGATATCTGGAAATACTAATATACTAGTGGTAAAAGGATAAGATTTTGGAGATTTCTGCTTTGGGTAAGGAAAGTAGAAATTAAGAATTAATTGCGAAGACCTGCTAAGTTTCCAGTTAAAATATTCTCACATTTTCAGTAATTATCTCTACCTTAGGAACTGAAGAACTAAACCAGTAGCAATCAGCGAGACCGAATTATATCATTACATCAAAACAGTGTAATTTTCTTCTGAGACAGAGTTACAGGTCTTCTGGATAAAGATGATGAAAGTAAATAGTGAAAAAGAAACCTTAATTTTAGAAAAGTTGTGGCTTGTGCTCTAGGAAGATTCTAACAAACAAGGAATGGAAACATGAAAACCTGGAATGGCTATGACGTGGATTTGATAACCATTTGCATAAAATAAATATCAATTTCAAAAGAACAGAACTGAAAGTAATCTTAAAAATTGGTAAAACAATCTTTCAAAAAGAAAAACAGAAGGGGATTCAGTGAGTAGGGACAAGTGTGAGATGTCACATTTGGAAAAAAAACAGTCAACTCCACAATTATAAGGTATGACTGTAGCATATCTATAGACGGGGTATCTGGGAATTAGAGAAAAAACTTGGGTCAATTAGGAGCCTAAAAGATTGTAGAACGAAAACAGAAAACTTTATTTTGAGTATTAGAAACCCCAAAAGCCTCTAAAAGCAGTGAATTAATTCTATCCTTTTACATGTCTAGTAACGTATAAGAAATGATGGAACTTCAGGTTTTGGACTTAGTAGTATGCAGGAATTAAAGACTAATTAAGAGAACCGTGGTGAGAATAAACAGGAACCCACAAAGAAAGAAGAAAGACTGAATAGCTTCTTCCATTACTGAAATGGAAATTGACTGGTTCCCCGCTGACTATGGTGGGAGCTTAGACACCTTGGTTGTAAGAAAACAAGCCTGCACTACAGACACATAATACAGGCATGTGAAGTTTTAATCTGAATCCCACCACAGCAAAATCTTCCCAATATAGTACTGGAATTGATTGTTTGAAAACTGTGAGGTCTCCATCACTGGAGGTCCTTAAATAGGATTGGAAAAACCTTTGTTGGGAATGAAGTAGATGTGCAACTGATCATGCCTAAGGGCAAGGAGGTGAAATAATTTCCTCTGGGAAACAGGGACTCAGAGCCTGAAGCCATTCATGCACTTAGCTGCTGAGATCAAATGTTCCTGTACTTCAACACAGACAGTCATTGAAATAAAATCAGACATTATCCTGAGATCTCTGAATGACTCCCTCCTGGGACCTCCTCTCCTCCGATGACTAGAAAGAGCACTGGGAAACCAGCCAGTCAGTAGGTTCAGCAGGCTAAAGCTGGTGCCTGAAATTGACTGGATTGGATGGGAGCTAATCTCCCTTGGAATTATTTTCAGCAATACTAACACTTCCATGGGTGTATGCATTGAAGGAGTTGACTGCTCCTCCCCTGATTTAGTGCTCTGCATTCCTTCCTTTTCTGGTGTCTGTCTGCTAGAATGACCCAGACTGGCTCTTGATAGCTATGCAAATGCTCTTTGATTTCTAGTCAAAAGTTAACAATCTGCTAAAAGAGAGCTCTTGAAGTAAGACTCCCAGCTACTGCTTCTTTCCACAATGTTAATTGTAAAATGCATTTTAAACCACTCTTATCCAAGTTTTTCTCCTTGCAGAATGGACTTACTATACCACTAATTTCATGGGTGTTGTGAAGCAGAGAAGTGTGAAGTATTGTTCCTGGAAGGAACAAACTCATAAAAATCAATTTAGCATGAGCATTTTCTCTTTTTCAGTGCCACTGACACCAACTTTTTTACGTATCTATCTACCTATATGTATATATATGAAGAGGCAGTTCTTGAGCTTGAGCTGAATGGGATTTTATGTAACACAGTTATGGAGTCAAGAAAAGCTGTACCATAAGCAACTCAAGTGATCTTACCAGTGGCCCAAGGAGCTGGGCAGCTGTGTTTTCACTGAAATGTTATTCACACCAGTAAGTATCTACTGTATGTGCATTGTATCATTCCAGGATGAAGATCGTTTTACCAAATTAGGTGGGGTAGGACTTAGCAGTAGATTTGTTTATTACCAAAATGAAAATATCTACAGACTCCCTGGTGTACGGAGACAGCACTGGGTGCATTGACTGATGAAAAGAAGATGTGTGCAGTAAGAGCGCAAGGAGCTGAAAGGCTCATCTCCTCCTTTCTACACTGTTTGCCTTTTGTAACTCCTACAAATGTAGAATACTAGACAACCCAGATGCAGTCATGAAATGACATATAAAATTTTATTTTTTCAGTACCAGATTGATAATTTTCTTTAACCTTCATTATTTTCAATACATTGGACATTGGTTTTTAAATGATTTTCTATCTCCCCTTTTCCATAAGTAAACCTTGTCTGGTTATTGGTAAGTTTTACCAATTATGGGCTGTAGAAAAAAAAAAAAAAATTGCAGAGACTGAACCTACCATTAATTTTATTTTAATAAAATGAAAGATCTGATGACAGTGACTGAGCATGTAAGAAGTTGTTTCAGAAATAATATTCTCTAGAAAGGAAAGCAGATAACTTGATTTTGAGAGATGAAATTCTTCCTCAAGTCTTATTTCTTAAATTAACTTTTGGCTAATGTGCCTGAATAGAATTTTATGGACTTTAAATAAATCTTGTGGTAACCTTTACAATGAGCTACTTAGCTGTGACTTGAGAAGCATGTTCCTCAAAATCAGTCTCATGTTGTTGGTTTGGAGGTTTGGGTTTGTTTTTAATAATAAATATGTCTAATCATGGTCAAAGTCCATCCTACCTTTGTCACCTTTAAATTTTTATGGTATCTGGAACATAGATACAAAAAGAATTAAATACAAAAGGATGAAGGGACCTTAGTTCTCTTATATTGCCACAAAGTGTCACCCTTTTCCCATGCATTGCCTACCTTGATTGCCTTTCTGTAGCTTAGGAAAAAAAATGTCTCCTTTAAAGGAGACAGTCCCAAAACATAGGGACAGAATCGGAGTTTCAAGTTGTGTAAAGTGATATATGTCCATGTAGATCTCCGATGACTGCAATGGAGATTAAAAAAAAAAAAATAAAAAAAAAATCAGATAAGGAGAAAACACTTAGTGTTTTGATTCATAGGTTTTTCATATTAAGCACCTTTGAAGATCACAACATGGGCAAAGCTCATGATTAGTTTGTTTACAGGGAAGCTTATTTGTCCATATATAATCAATCATCTTGTTTGCATACATAAAAAAATGTTGTCATCGAGCTGTGATTGCACATACTTTGTAGATCTTCACTTCCAGCTGTTAACTGTCAGCTGAGGAAATGAATTAACTGATTTGTGGGTTCTTTGATACCACTGTGTTTCTAATTTGCTGTCATTTACCAAGACAGATTAAAATCACATGGAGCTAGGCTTTGCCAAATGTAATATTGAGGAATCCTATGGATGAGAAAGGACCAAGCAGAGTTCCCATGCTACTAAGATTGTAGGAAATGCTCACTGCTGCCAACTCTGCAGGTACAGAGCTCTGCCCAAGCTTCTTGTTATCTAAAAGATGGTAAAGACAGAAAGAGAAAGAGTTTGGTATCCATTGGGTGATGGAGACATGAACCAGTCTTACCTGTTGACTCAGCTGTGTACTTCACCAGCTGTTATAGGTTGCTGAGGTGTGTGATGACTGAGAGTACGACAAAATGTTTGTGGATCCTGACTACAAGCTTTTTTTCTCCTTTCTTGAGAGGAAGGACAAAAGTGTTTCTTGATCAGCTAGAATATAAACCAATTCAAAGTACCATATTGGATACATAAAAAGAATGGATTGGTTTGGTAAAGATTAAAGGAGTTAAGATAACATAAACCATCAAATCTAGTGTGGTTGTGAGAAAATGGGTTAGTGATGTCTTCTCTCATTTAGAAATTGTGCAGGAAATGGAAGCACCACCTAGGACCCCCTAGGAGAATAGATGGAAGGAAAAGATATCAGATAAGCTTGGCATACATTTGAACAGACTTCACGGGGAAATGATTGGGTCACATTCCTAGAGATATCTAAAAGTCATAGATGTGGTGCCTAGGGATACGGTTTAGTGGTGTTTTTGGCAGTGTTAGGTTAATGCTTGGACTCGATGATCTTGGAGGTACCTTCCAACATAGATGATTCTATAATTATATCATTCTATGAAATGATAGGGTTCATTTAGATATTCATTGCTGCAAGCAGAGTATGTAGCTCACTGCCTTTACTTCCAGTGAAACCTTGCATTACCAGAACAACAAAAGGCAGATGAGAAAATCTCTGCTCGTAACAGTGGACAAAAAGACACTGCACATGAACTGAAAGACTCACGGGTGATTCAGTTGCCTGCAGTCTAATTATATATACAGAAAATGGTGAACATGTATAGGTAGTGTCCACAGTAAATGTGAGAGAATGGTGTCCAGGCACATGGTCATAAGGGAATTATCAGATTCCTGATGTGTCTCCAGAGATGGTCAGTGATATTCAGATAGCCAAGCTCCGGGTAGTGCAACCCAGCATGTCACAGTCAAGTAATAATCATAGAATCATAGAGTGGTTAGAGTTGAAAGGGACCTTAAAGACCATCCAGTTCCAATCCCCTGCCATGGGTAAGGACACCTCCCACCAGACCACGTTGCTCAAAGCCCTGTCTATCCTGGTCTTGAACACTTCCATGGGGCATCCTCTGGGCAACTTGTCAATATCTCACCAGCCTGACAGTAAAGAAATTCTTTCTAATATCTAATCTAAATCTACCCTCTTCCAGTTTAAAATATGTTCCCTGGACATATGATGGTTGAAGACGTAGATCACAGCTATTACTGAAGTCTAACTCTGAGCAGACAAAGATGCTTTCATTATTTGAGTGACTTCTAATACATTGTAGCTGTATTTAGCAATATTTTAATCAATGTACTCATTGATTGTGTAGGGTTTCATCAACCACAATGATGGTACTGGACTTCATATAGATCTGTATCTTTTGATCAATTGATGCTATTATCTAAGAAGATAAGAGCTGTTACTGACAGTGGGTTTTTTGTTGTTGTTGCTGTTCTGTTTTGGGATATTATTTTTTTTTTCTCAAAAGAAAAAAACTAATTTCTGTTTGAGAACTCTAGTACTGTGTTAAATTGGGTTGAAATCAACTAACATTTTCTGAAGCTGTATTTGAAAACAGAGAAACAGAAGAATACACAAAGATAGAGAAGCATCTGAAAGGAAAAAAAAAAGAAAAAAGGTCTGATTTATGACTCTTGCTAATTAAATGTTTTATCATATCAAAATGAAATGGAATTTTTTAGATTTTAGCAAAAAATTAAGTCTTGTTGAGATCATAGAAATGTGTTGCAATGTTTGATGATGTGAGGAAGAGATTAAAAAAATCAGGTTATTGTCTATTTAGGACTGAACAAACAGAAGATGTGGGAGAATGTCACCCAGAAAAACAATATTGTCTCCCTCCAATGCACTGACAACAATAAAACAAACTTTCTTGAATATTTCTATAGTAATATTTCTATAGTATTAGAAGGACAGGATAGTAGCTTATTTTATCCATATATTACTAAATTATTACTAAGAGAGGGAGAACTTGTTTCAAACTTATACCTCTAATCAATATAATGGAAAAAAATATTAAAGTGAAGACACTGATTAAAATTATATTTGCTGGAAATTTCATGGTAAAGGATTGTAATGTTTTCAGAATTACTTTTTTTAAATCAGAAATTACCTACTCCTGTAGGTACCAAGAACTGGGAATTCTGACACTTCCCGTGGAGGCTGAGAACAAACAAAAAGTTCTATAAAAAGAAATTAGGGGTTTCTAATTTGTGAGTCAACAGGATTTGGTTGCACCTGTTTTATGAAAAAGAATAATATCTGAACTAAAACACTGCAGAAAAATGTAATCCTTTTTCACTAAGGTTTTCACAATCCGGCTTCAATTGTAGGCTGAGAAAGAAGGACTTCAAATGTGAAAATTGTTCTCAAAAAATAATAATGAAAGGAAAAGGTCATTTTCTTCCTCTACTCTGCACTGGTGAGGCCACAAATGGAATACTGTGTCCAGTTCTGGGTTCTCTAGTTCAAGAGAGACAAAGAACTACTGGAGAGAGTCCAGCTAGGCAACAAAGATGATTAAGGGATTACAGAATCTCCCTGATGAGGAAAGGCTGAGAGAGCTGAGACTCAAGCCTGGAGAAGAGAAGGCTGAGGAGAAACTTTACTAATGCTTATAAGTAGCTGACAGGTCAGTTGAAGGAGGATAAAGCTGGACTCTTTCCAGTGGTTCCCTGTAACTGGACAAGGGGCAATGGACACAAA
>VXBW01000777.1:33879-227931 GCA_013400375.1 Thinocorus orbignyianus | reverse complement strand
AATAATAATATTGAATTAAGATTATGTTTATGTACATACATTCCAGAAGCAACGGGTTAAAATGTTGTGAAATGTAGTGCTTTTCTTCATAATTCATCAAGATGATTAAAGTATTAAGTATACTACAGAAATATAAAAATGGTACAATCCAGCAATGTACTACGCCCTGTCACTGGGAAAGGAAATGGTTTACTGATCATCTATTTACAGATTCTTGCCTTTAATTCCATGTCAGTGGCATAACAGATCTAAAGACTGGAGTGGCTTATTTTAGAACACTCACATTTCCCTAAGAAGAGGTAAAACCCACCCCAGAACTTATTCACCTAATAAGTTTACAGTTTTGCTATAAGTACTGCTGTTTTTTTTCCATCGAGATGGTGCAGGGGAAGGGGGAGTATTGTTTTGTTGTTGTTTTTGTAATAAATATGTGGGAAAGTCTTCACACCTCAAAAAAAAAAGGGAGAGAAAAATACCAGAAAGATAATGAATCTCTCAGTGTGATTTATGTCCTGCTCAAAGGGATTTTTTTCATTAAATTTTTCTATTGATTTTTCAGCTGTGTGTGCAGATTACAGCTAGTGAATTAATTACAAACATCGGCTCAGGATGGTTACATACTTATGACAGATTCATCTGGGTTACAGTCCATTAGTATTAAACACTGCACTAATTCCCCCCGCGCATGTACAGTAGATATTCTGTGAGCACACACATGAATCATAGGGGTGGTATACTAAAAGAGATTAGAGCATCACTATTTCTCTCACTATAGAATGGAAAAAGTGTAATGATTCTTTCTGTAGATATAATAATGGAAAATATAGAAAACCTTTGAATGAAACAAAACAGAGAAGACAAAAAGATGGACTTTACTTGCAAAGTCTAAGCCTGTCAGAAATAATAGTTTCAATCATTCTCATGGATTCTAATGTGGTATATTTCACAGATTTTTGACCCCTGTCCTTAACCCTAAGTATCCTACACTTAGATTCACTCCAAAGTTACAGAAGGTAAAGAAGCAGAATTCTTACCTTACAAATAGAACCATATCTTGATAAAAGTTAAAGGCAAGATTTGGCTTGAAAAGAGATGTCTAAGCATGTCAGTCAGGATCTCTCTCTCACGCCTGACATGAAGATACTGGGTTTTTGGTTGCTTCACCACCTACTTGGAACCATTTTCTTCAGATTGCCTAAACCTTTTACTTGAGGGGACAGTTGAGCATATCCCTCTATGTATTTCTTGAGAGATTCCTCCAAAATACATTAAGTACTTCCTAACCCCAAAATAAAAATTTTTTTCAGAAGTGACTCCAAGGGAAATACTCTTTAACAAACTCATTACCTTGGTTTAAGAATGTTTAATAACACAATTTGTCTTCCCTTGTGTTTTGCAGCACATGTTTAAAATTAGTCAGTATGCTTGTGCTTGGCTCGGTTGACAAAGTATATACCCGTACCCGTATAATTCTAAATCTCAGAAAATACTCCATTATTCATCTGTTTGTGGCATTTCCAGATTTCTTAAGAAGTCCACTACATACTGCTTCATAACCAACATCTACTTTTTCAAGAATGAATCAGATCATCTCCATCTTGCTTCACTCCTTTGAATATCAACTCATTTCTTGCATTTTCGGTTTATGCTGTCACTCAGTCTCCAGTAAAACTCACAAAAGGTGTGAAACTGGACAATGTCAAGCTTGCTCCACTTGCAACGCATGACTAAATTCTTGACAATGGGTAGGAAATCCCCCTAATTATATCTGCTGAGATAACGTAAAATCCAGTCAAGCAAAATATATTAACAGGGAGGTTAAACACTTTTTTTTTTTTAAAGGGTTACATACACTGAAGAAAATTAAGATATTAGAGTATTAAATGTAATGACTACAGTATAGGGAAATAAAAGCATTCTCCTGATTATTCCCAGTGTAAATCCACAGAGTAATTTCTGCTAATCTACCCAGTCTCAGCTGCAGTGGTCATAATCACTTAGCAGCTGCTGGATTGTTTTGAAATCTGAAGAAGGCACAGAAAAGCAGTGGTTAAGGCATCAAATAAAAGAAATGGGCAGAACAACAAGCAGTAGAAGATAAAAACAAGTTTGTCAGACTGAATCAGATAGAAAAACACAAAATCTGCAGATTTTACCTGACTTGAGGGTCAATTATTGTTAAAGGGGAAGGGGTAATTTGGTATTTGGCAATTATTATTTCAGACAAGTTTTGCATACATTGTTCATTTCTTGTTATTAAATGACCATTGCCAACTATTGCCCTCACGATGGATCATAGCTAGACCATGGTGGATCCATGATGCTTACTTTGTGCAGTCACCTTCCTTCCAGGCCATTCAGAATATTGTTTCTTGGATGAAAAAAAAAATATTCAGTAGAAAATTGTTCTCTACACAGTGTCTCTGGTTCCTTTCTGAGATCAGAAAGTTGGGATTCTGGTTCTTGTGAAAGCAAAACATCGTGCGCTGGAGTATAACTAATTTATTCATATAGTAGATTCACTATCAGATGGTACAATTGGTTTCTACTTGGGTAATCTCTGAAGCTGCAACTTGAGTCAAATAATTGTGTGCCCCAATATCAATCACCTGAGCCCCTCATCATTGTCAGAAGATGGAATTATTCCAGGAGAATTATTCAAAAAGAATGGCATGCTCCTACCAGAGCTGAAGGAAGTCCTACCAGAAAGTGGACATCACACTTGGGTGATTCCATGGTCCTTGTACATGAGCGAGCAGCAGAGAGATCTGATGGGGGTATTTCATATCCCTTTGTAAACAAAGCATCTCTAATAAGTGATCTATTAAATTAGACCTAGACAAAGCGTAGTGGATCAACTCACAGTCCATGGTAGTGGACACTAGTGACTAGTTTATGAAATTTATGCTTCGGGTTAATTAATTGGAGTGGTAAAGCATGGTTGTATATAGAATCATAGAATCATAGAATGGTTAGAGTTGGAAGGGACCTTAAAGATCATCAAGTTCCAACCCCCCTGCCATGGGCAGGGACACCTCTCCCTAGAGCAGGTTGCTCCAAGCCCCATCCAGCCTGGCCTTTAACACTTCCAGGGATGGGGCATCAACAACTTCCCTGGGCAACTTGTTCCAGTGCCTCACCACCCTCACAGTAAAGAACTTCTTCCTAAGATCTAATCTAAATCTCCCCTCTTCCAATTTAAAACCATTACCCCTTGTCCTGTCACTAGACTTCCTGACAAAGAGTCCCTCCCCAGCTCTCCTGTAGGCTCCCTTCAGTTACTATATAGATATATTCTCTTTTAAATTGGAGGCGAGTAGCTAGCTAGCTAAAGTTGAACATTATGTACTTACTTTTGAGTGATACAGACAGAAAATGAAGGGAAGAATCAATGTATTCTCAGAAGATTTTGACAAAAAATATTTTTATGAGCATTAAAACTAACACTTATTTTATTCTACTCTTTGTGTGGAGGTATTTTGAGAATAATTTTTTTTATTAGACTCTTTATGTATACTCTCAAATCTTTTTCCTACCAGATATATGAAAACTCACTAAATATGTAGCAGTGCAATAAACAGCTGAACAATCAGTGCCTGCTCTACCCTGCCAGAGACATGAACTGCAACTGCATATGACTTGGATGTTGTTAAACTTATTTTGTGCTGCTGCAGAAGTATTTTATAGGGTTTTCTCTGTTTCTATTTACTGACGCTTTCAGTCACTGAAAGCAGAGAAGCTACAGAAAGAGGTCAAAATTGACAGCAAAACTGAATCAGGGCTTCTCATGCCAATGAAATAATGAAAACCAGCACTGTTCTTACTGCAACAATAATGAATATAAATAGACAAAAGGCTCTGAGCAGCTACTGGGAGAAAGAGAGTAAGGCATCCATTTCAAGAAAAAAATCTTTTCCTGCCATCACAGATAGCTTTGTGAACTGGATAAATTAGGATGCCCTTTAAACAATTCTCATGCTTCAAGAAATGTTTGTGAGAGACAGGTCTCCCTTCTCTTTCCTTTAAGGGATCAGACTTAATAGGTTGAGCTTTACTTGTATTTTCGACACCCTTATTTCTCGTGTCAGCCATTCCCAGATAAAATCTGTTTCTCTCATCTTTGACATCGTTCAATACCTAATATGAATCTTCCCTCCCCCATACCCCATGGATTTATTGTCTCAAGCATACATATCTCTGTCTCTCTACAGATAACATTAGCAGGGTGCAAGTACCATCCGCATAATTGCCAGAGGATAACAAAGATTTGCCCAATTCTCCTATCTGTTTCAAAACTAAATCCTGAAGTAAATGTGTAACTCTGAATCAAAGCAATTTACCGGAATAGCTGTGTTTTTCTGATTTTCTTCCATATAAAATGCTGGACTCTGCATCCCTAGAAAGATTAAAGAATTACGTTTCCTTGCTTTTATGAGTGAGAGCATGAACTGAACCCACAAGTCATTGGAGAGATGCTGTGTCAATTAAATTCCAAGAGATTAGAAGATTTTTGCCTGTCACTAAGTGATTCTATGGACTTAATGTATTTTGCACTACCATCTGTTCGAAACTCAGTAGAGAGGTATCTTGCCTCTAGTTGAAACTATTCGAAAATAATTATATCTTCTTCTGGAATAACAAAATAACAATCTGTTACAGTACTTATTGTAACAGACACAATGAGTTCCAACACTTTATTGTAACTCATTGTGTTGTAAGAGAACAATTCTTTCTGTTAATTTATAACATTTTTATTCCTAGGGAGGTTTAAATCTGAACTAAGATTTACAGAAACACCTTATACTTCAAATTTCAAGAGGTAAAACTGCTGGGAAAGGATGAAAGAGCAGCTCAGCAATAAAATTTCCTTGCTGTTGTCATAAAAAGCAAGTATCATTTAACTTCTCTGTTGTTGGAGTCTCTCATTTATTGTACTTCAGTCTATGAAAATCTGTCTGTCTGCAGGCATCTCTTATTCTGCAAAATAAAGCTGATAGAGTTTCCTACAATAACCTGTATTTTGAAAACTCCCTTAGGATTTTTAAAATTATTTTTAAGGCATGGGCTACACCAACTTGCCAGAGGAGCGAGCAACGGTTCTAATTATGAATGTCTGGGAGAACTTCTCAAAAGATCTGTTTTACGTAATATTTCAAGGAAAAGGTACACCTAAGGCGAAGCTTTCAGAAGATGCACCACATCATTAGCACATAGCATTTAGAAGGCTGGTCAATCCAACTTCATTTCAATTTCTAAAAAGGACAAGTATTTTGCATATTCTGAGACTGACCTCATACTGCTTTGACATCCTTCAAATCTAATATTTTGGTCATCAGTAGAGAAGTGGAAATTCAAAGTAATCAAGTAAAGCTAGTGCCATTCCACAAATTTGAAATAAATAGAATGTGTGATCCGGGTCTTTTCCAAGGACAGAAACTGATAATTTCAGTTGAACAGAAAGAAAAGATTAGGTCTCTTGAGACTTCTATGTTTTACATATTAACTATTATATGCAGATGAAGATTTATACAACTTTAAACTCTTTTTTAAGACATTGACATTGATAGAATACCACAATCATAGATAATTTCTGAGTCCAAAAAAAAAGATATCATATCTTCCTCAAAGAATACATTGACAATGCTACAAAAATTTTTACTATATTAGCTGCATCTCTCCTATTAATCTTACAATGTTAATACAATATAACGAGGTGACAAAACACCATGATAGAAAGTACAATTTAAAGATTTTTTTTTGTTTCTAGTCCATCATACAGGTACTGTATAACGTATTTTTCAGCTCAAAAGCATAAAGCTGCTCAGCAAAGCTGCTCAGCTGCAGTGTGTGCTTTTTTTTTCTGACTGATAAGCTTCAGGTTGAGTGAAAGTTCAGAGGAAAAGCAAGACTGCACATTTCTTAACAGCAATTAAACTGGCTTAGCTGAGAGAAGTTTCTGTAGCTCAGAGGGCGAACTGTGCCCCTGCCTCAAAAACTCTAAATTTACAGGTGATGGAAAGAGACTTCAAGGATGCAGCCAGTATAGAGAGTCCCTGAATGCTGTTTGAATAAATAATCTGTAAGGAAAGGATGCTAAAGAGGACTGATGAGATGCATTTTTAGGCCATTATATTCTGTCTCCCTCATAAGATCTTTGTTTTCACTATTTAAAAAAAGAAATTCTTCAGTTTAATTGTCATCTGAAAAAGTAAGGCTTTGGAAACTAGGACGCTTTTGGTGAGTGACTTACACTGCAAGACCAAACCAAGTAATCCATCAGATAAAAACATATTCAAATGAATGTTAGGAACTAAACAAGTACTAAATTATAAAGAAATAGCATGTAAAATGAAGCTGAAACTACATACGGAGCCATATGGAGCTATGGAGTCATACCAGTTTTGCTTTACACCCCTGAAAGTCCACTAACCCAGAAACTTAGTCTGATTAAACCAAATAATAATAATAATAATAGTTCTGGCCTTATTCACAATACTTTTGTTTTGAAATTACAGTGATCTATTTGTTGACATGAATACAAGGCACAAAAGAATGACCATAAAAGAAACTCAACCTATTCCTTAATCCGGGAGTAATATTGCACTTAACTCAGTATATAATTAGTAGGAAAAGATAATTTGTAAGAAAACAAATGTCTGCTGTGATATATCATGGCTGTTTTACAGTTACATTTCACACTATTAAACATACAAACTGCAAGCTATAGGTGCCTACTTGCTGGTGGAACACAAATGACAAACTATAGAGGACCATTGTATCATGTGAGATTACAGAAGGAAAAAGAATAAAACTGAAGTTTACAGGCTAGGAAAACTTATTTTAAGTAATTAAGACTAGTTTTCAGCAATTTTCTCTATCTGCTATGCAACTGAAATGCGAACAACATTTACAACTGTGTACTGCACATCCTGTTCAACTTTGAACTTTTTTCTGTACTATGAGGATGCTGTCAGGTGTGTTATGATTCAGTGGCTTTTTTTTTTATTTTTTATTTTTTTAAGGACAGCAAAAGAAGGCTAAAAAGAACATAAAGGAAGTCTTCACGCTTATAAAGTTTGCCAACCTATTTAAAACCCAAATCATTAATGTTTAAAGGCAATAAACAGGAGATAAACAATTAGGATGAAATTTATGTAGTGTTTTGACTAGCCATCCCAGACAGTAAACCCGACTTCCTCCAAATAGTCTAATTACTTCCCCTTTATGCTTCATATTCTGCTGTTTATTGAATGAAATGCAAAGCAAGGTAACACCATGTACTTCTGCAAATCCGGCTTAGAAAGAAAAGTATTATCAATAACTCCAGGTCATCTTATCTCAGGAAAATCTGTCAGGTATCCAAGACATCAAAGCACTTGCACTGCAGTTCTATCCTACACTCCAGTTTTAATTATGAGGTTCTTCTCCACAGGAAGCAATTCTAAGAGAACTGAAACAATTTATTTTAAAGGCTATACACATCAGAAGAATTCTGCCTTGCGCCTTCTGAAATGCAGAATATCTTAACACCTCACAGCATGTAACAGACACATAACACAACCCTTTTCCAGGTAAAGAGAATTATTTGAGAACATGGTCACAATAACTTCCCAAATTAATTACTCACTATCAGTAACTGCACAATCCTTATAAAAGGAAAATAGTTTTTCATGGACCGAAAGCATTTCAGTTGTGAAAAGGTATGAGTTTCTAATGTTTAACTGAAAGATACATTTTGAATTTTCCATATTTTGAATGCCTAGAAGTAAATAATGTTGCAGGTAGAAGTAAAAAGAACTGTGCCCTTTTTTTTGTCACATGCAGGTAAGAACTTGTGTGGAAATGTTATGATATGGAGAAAAGAGTTTCAGACAAAAGCAGATATTTTCAGACTTGTTTGTCTGTCTGTGAAAAGTCATTGTGACTCACTATGAGAAATATTTAACTTGCTCTGAAAGTACACGTCTTCTGAGCTCTGCTACGCACACCAATTTTCAAAAGAACATTTTATTTCCATAAAGCTGTATCAGCAGATTTCAGGGTACAAGAGAGTTTATGACAGTTTGCAATATTACATTTCTTTATTATACTGTCTGCCATGACCTTCTCAGTACTGATCCTCTGCAAGATTTGAAACAAATTGAAACGGTGTCATGAAAATATTCTGGTTTACAAGTAGGTAATAAGAGTTACCAAGATGAAAGTTGCACAAACAAAAAGGGGAATTGACTTCACTTCATTTAAGTACAGAACTTGTATCCCAGACTAGAGAACTTAATAGCAATTTCTGACTTTATTTTTCATTTAGCGCACCCAATAGCTCAAGTCATTAAGTTTGTGTTCAAACTTGAGTGTTTCATGCAATTCCCTTCCAAATAATGTCATGCAAGTATTCCCTTTACTTATTGATTATGGGAGAGATGAGGAACATGCTCTACCTCTCCAGCTGAAGAGTAAACATTCAGCTATAAGAGGAAGAAGGGACCCATAGCCAAGTTTTAGAAAGCAGAGCTCCATCCCTAGTTGAATGCTCAACAGGCAAGTCAAGATCATTTTGGTTCTTATTTTCAGGAACTCTTTGTAGTGGTTGCCCAGGATAATGATGGCACTCACCAAGAAAAGCTGGAAGCTCTGGATCTGAATTCCCTTAGGCTAAATATACTGCTTACAACTTCCAGTAGCCATACCTGAATGAAAATACTCTGATTTGAAGCCAATAGCCATACCTGAATGAAAATATCGGTGGTTTCTACTCTGACTTTAGGCTACGTGCTGAGTTGATGAGCATTAGGAGCACTCAGTTGTCTTTATTCCCTTATTTCTGGATGCCATTAGAGCATGGGTTTCCAGAAGAAATGTTACTGTAGCTGTGACTCTTAACTTAGATTCGCAGGTAGCATTGGAATTCAAAGCACAGTTGCAGACTAAGGTAGATAGTAGATTAGCTTTCTGCAGTTGTTTCTTAGTAATACATGCCTAAACTCCACCTCCAGAGCCAAAATAGGTGCTCTTGATCTCTCCCATTTGTCTGACCAAACCAGTCATAAAAGCTTTGATTAGCACCAAAAGTGTCAAAGCACTGCTGAGGTTTTTAGCTTGAAAATGGCAAGGTCTAGAGCTGCTCTATGACACAAATCGTAATGCTGTTAATTAAACTCTAAAGTGAATACTAAATTTTAAGCTGCAATAATTACCAACATTTTCTCTAGGGCTCAATATCAAGTATTTATTTCAATTAATTAACTGGTATGACACCTTCAATACCACTTCAAAAAAAGAGATGGTTAAAATTCAGCTGAGTTTATTAATAAAGTCTTTGCCCCTCAAAAGACTAGAACTTAGTTTATTACCACCTTGTTCTCAACAAATTAACAGCATGAAGTCCACAGTTACCAGCTCTCCTTGCAAAATATTCAATATCCTGCGATAAAGTCTTTTAAAGTAAATATAAGATGACAACTGATTAGAGATCTGTCAGCTCGAGCAGGAAGACTTGACACTTCGTTTCTAGCTGAATTTCAAGGCCGTTACTTTCCATAATTGCACAAATGAAACCCCTGCATATTTCTCTAAGCCATGATTGCTAGGAGCAAATAAGGGCTGCCATTCACTCATTAACATGATCTAAAAGCAACCCAATGAATGTGAACCATTTGATTGGCCAACTTTTGCTTTCTTGAGCTAATAGCATGCTACTGGCTAGATATTTTCAAGGTCTGAGGGACCTGCATCAGTCGTTTTAGTTCACAAAAAACAGTTGCTTCTCTGTTCCAGTCATACTCTACTTCCTTCAGCTCATCACTAGTCTCTCAACACTAATCAATGTCTCACTAACCAGCGTGATTGAACACGAGTTACAAGAGCATTAGAAGCAGGCTGACTAAGCCAATATTCATTTAATATTTCCCATCAGTCTCCTAGATAAATTACATCAAGAGTTTCATGACTTTAACCCTTCAAATTTTATCTGAAAGGACTTGATGCTATCAGTCAGGATGTACATTTGAGCCTCCATAACTCTCACTAATTCAATCACTTGCAGGCACTGTGATGTCAGTAGTCATTTGACACAAAAACAATGAAACGTGTTCAGCAAAAATACTCAGACTCGATTTCTCTGGCTAGAAGGTACTATTTTGATCTTCCAGACAGTTCCTTGAATGCATGAATTGAAGACATTCACCTCCCAGAGGCAAGATAAAAACGCTTCTTCTAGAAAACAGTGGTTTTTTAGACACTAAGCAATTTTAAGTTTGTGATATACACCTAGTAAACTGTTATTTTAATTACCCTTACTCTTTGTCTTTGGAGAAGCTCGGTTCATCTTTTATTTGTGTAACCAAATGTTTAAAAACTGAAAAAACAGTCTTACCATAACAAGTATACATATTACAGTATCCTTTCCCTTTCCTATACCCTTTTTTTCTTACTTAATGAAGATGTTTCTGTCCTCTAAGGAATAATTATAGCTGAAAAAGGATCAACTGTAATGTATTTCCCTAGAGTAATGGATATATCTAACCTGATAAGTACTTTTAGGACCTTTGGACATATTTTCAGAGTTTAAAATGTATTTGTAAACAGGCGGAGATTCAATTGCCAGCTGCAATTTTATTTCCAAAAGAACTGAAAATCTTTTGAACAACTTTTTCTGTCAAAAAAAACCCCAACTTTTTCTCTGTTCTCCTCCTATTCAAGAAAAAATAAGCATCTCAGCAATCCATTTCATCGTACACATCCAAAGGTATCTCCTGGACTTCTCTTTTTTTTATTATTATTTTAATTGCACAAATTATCCTTCCTGTTTTTCTGATGTTTGTTTTCTCTGAGCTAAACTGTGGTACTGCAAGACTTTATGTGACAGAAAATAGAATTTAATTGCATGCATCTCCCTAATAATGTTTTCTACTTCTAAGTAAAAAAAAAAAAAAACCCGAAAGAGAGAAAAAAAAACAAAATAAAAGAAAATTTTAAAAAGAAGGAAAAGGGGAAAAAATAAAAACAAAAAACAAAGAAAAATTTTAAAAAAGGAAAGGTAGTTCAATCACTGCTTACCCTAAAATCCTTATTACACTGTTATTGTACTTTAATGCACTTATAGATGTTGATTTGTGAGCCATGCTATCTGAACACTTTAGTATACCTATATATTGATTCATAGATACTTAATTAAAACCAAAACACAATAATCTAACTTCTAATATTATTTCCAATTTCCTTCATACTTTTCTGTTCTAAAAAACATACTAATCTTTGCCAGCAGATATTAACATATGTTTGGTTACTTTCAATTTCTCTGAGTAAAACATAATCTGCTGCTTAGAACGGATAAATACAAGCATGCACATTCCCGGCAAATAACAGAACTGGACAGTGATGCAAAGCCATTAGAAGCTTTCAATCTATAACTAGCAATTAAGAACCCTTTTTTCCCATTTAAACAGATGTTCTCTAGATAGTCTGCTAGACATTGGAGTCCTGCATTCATCTTTCTCATGGATAGTCTCTAGATAAAACACCCCTCTGCCACACACACATTCCTGCTGTATTAGACCATATGAAACGACCTACGTTTCAGTCGTGATGTTTTAGCAATGTATTAGGTTATAGAAACACAAAAAACCCAAAGAAACCAACTTTCAAACAATTTTGGAGTCAGAATGGTGTATCAGATTCTGTAAAACTATTGGAGTAGAATCATAATGTCATAGAATTGGCTGGGTGGGAAGGGACCTTTCAGATCCTGGAGTCCAACCATCAACCCAACACTAGCAAAAACCATCACTAAACCACAGCCCAGCTCTTAAATATTACCAGGGATGGTGATTTCAGCCCTTTCCTGGGCAGCTAAATAACTCTTTCCATGTCAAAATTTTTCCTAATATCCAACCAAACCTCCCTGCTGGATCATCCGGGGAGATCCTAAACCTAAGGACCCAATTCTCTATTTCCCTACCGAATTAAATCAGAAGCAAATCAGTTGTTTCACAATAATATATTAAATTAGCTCTCTCTCACCCTTCTACCAACGGAAACACACACTTTCCAGAACCCATTTCAGTGTTTGCTTCTAACTTTTCTCTCCCCTGGCATATTTTTCGCTTGAGCTGGCACCACTCGATGGGTACATTTGTACTTCAGCTGCGCAGGCGGCATCTAGCAGGGCAGCCACAACAAACACAATCCTGGCAGCTCCTAATGTGTGTCCCTGCCTTTTATTCAGCTGCTATTTACACAGCGTTTGCATGTAGACCACGTAGCTTTTATAAAGCTCAGAGCTTGGATTTTCACCGAAAAGCTTATTAGGCACAGGAGTCTCTCAAATTAAATCATAGTAAGTAGCTACTTAAAATGCTTTGGAAAAAAAAAAAGGAATCTGCAGTAATATATTTTTATACACAGTGTGTTTGTCTAAAGAAAAAGAGAAAAATGGAATAGAAATGCAATCAATGAGATGTACCGGACACAGGAATTTTACCGCTACACCATTTGCCTACAGCAGAAAAAAAAGCAACAAGCTGCCTTGTCTTAATTTCATCACATATAGGAAATCCTGAGCCCACAGAACAAAGAGAACCATGAATATAAATTTACTAGCTAAATCTCCAAGAAATATACATGAAAGGGGCACAGTGTTTCTCTACTGTTATTTTATTTATTTTTTTTTTAATTTCTATCCGAAGAATTGCGCACAAACCAACTTGGACTGTCTTAAAAACGAAGTAGTAATCTTTCTGTCCCCAAATTTTATACATATATGTATACGTAGATATATATAAATATGGGATGTAGGAATGTAGATCAACAGTTTGTCTCAGATATAGGAATTATTCCAGGTTGGTTGCCTTTCACCTATAATAACCTGTAATTCCTTTTGGGAATTAAACTATGAAATTGGCAATTTTTCCTATTGGCATTATTTCCATCAAAACTTGTGAGTTCCTCTGAAATGTCCTGATTGAGATGAACTGACTTTGCCTTGTGCCTGTTCATACTTTCAGTTCTCTGAACCAATCTTTTAACATTTTTCTATTTCAACTTCAGTCTACTCATCTACAAGTGCCTCTATCCAATAATATGAGCTCTGGGAAAACACAAACTCTTTATTTTGTATTTACATTGCAGTTGTTGTCTCCATTTTGCCTTTATGGTCCAGTGTTGCAGAGTATTCCTTTTGAATATACACAAATCCACACCCTGCAAACGTGTGACCCTGCAACAACCACTTGAATCCAATAAACTTTTTGCATCTATGCCATTTTTTTTCAGAGCAGATGTTACAGGGTTACCATTTCACTATGCTCAGTTCCCACACGCCAACAGAAAAGAAGATCTTAAAGGCTGACTTTGAGAAATTTGGCTAAGGCTGAAGATTATTTCACCAAGAATTTGAAAGACCTTGGAACCCTGAAACGACATACGAGAAGGTTGAATCAAGAAGATAAAACTTTGATCGTTGAAGGGCAGCAAGTTTTAAAAAGACTTTTTTCTTTGTTTATAGTTCCACTTCGCTTTAAGCTGTTTTGCATTAGTAATGGATGATATTTTTGTAACATTAATGATTCATAACAGATAGGAGTTCCATTGCAAAAATAGTGCCTTAATATTAGGGTTATAGATCACAGATTAAAATGAGTTTCATCATGCCAGAGACAGACTTCCTAACTTTTTACCAAATTAGCTTTTTTTCTGCTTAGCCTAGTAAGTGAAATAATATCAAATATGCTGGGATGTGAGCATGCAATCTTTTAATCTTAAATTACTTGAAACACTTGACTGGTTAAATGCTCGAGGGAATGGGGTGAAGTCTATCTGACTCTAATACATATTGCCAGGAGAGGAATAAAAGTATATTAATATTAGGTTCTTTCTTGGTGAGACTTCAGACTGTAAAACTCCAAGTCTTTTACATGTGTAATTCACATGAAGGTAGTTTAGGAAAACTTTTTCATGCTGCTTTGGAGACGGTGGTTCAAAACCCCAGTACATAATTAAATACATGGGATGGATGTTACCGAGTGGTTAATGCATGTAAAATTTCCTTTGACAATTCAAATTTAAACTCACTTTAGTTCTTATAAATCTTGCAGGAGTATAATTGACTTAACATTTTCTCCACTACAGCTAATACATTACTTGCGTTTCTATCTGGATTTTCTTACAAATTAGTTAGGTCTGCCGAAAGGAATTAGTGATACCTGATAGCCAACGCTGAAACATCTGGGAAATACTGTGGATTTTTTTTCTTAACCTTTCAGCTGTAGCCATATGTGTAAGTAATTGATGACCTAAAAGGATGATCTGTTAATGCCAGGACAATAATTGCTAGTAAAATTAATCTGATTGATTCTGACACTGTACTCCTAGGATCATACACAAATAAATTACTGTGCTATGAACTATATTTTTAGGTCTGCTGTACATTAATTTTCTATATGCCATTTAATTAACAGGAAAGGCATTCTTCTGACATTCGGACAAACAAGGAAAAAGAAAAGTGTTGCCTCCAAGTATAACACAACATTCTCTATTTTGCTGACTTGAATCCATAGTTAATTTTATCAAAATTAAGACTAATTTCACATTTCCGCTGCTGATAGTAACTTCAAATACAGTCCTGAATTCAAAATTATTTTTTAATTTGAGAATTTTTCTAACACCTGAACTACTTATAATTAAATTACTGCATCTTTGTGCGTATTCTGCCCTGGAAATACCTTGTTTCTCACAAATGCCTAGGTTAGTAAAGAAAACTATCTTCTCCATGGTCTTGACTTAAGGTTGTCACCTCTTTTCTGCATCCTTTCCTATCTATAAAATAATAAAATAAAATATCTAAGATGAGATGGAAACAAAAATTCTGATGTGTAACACCGTTTCAGGGAGCATTCTCTGAACTGGAGAGTGAAAAGAGATTCAGGATGTCCCTGCTAATATGGTAAATAAGCACTTTCAACTCTTCTTACTGGACACCAGGAACTGCCAGCACTTAGAACGGTTGCCCTTCTTCTGTATCTGTCACTGTTAACTTAACCTTTTTGGCTATTATTATTTTTACCATATTTTAAAAAATATATTTCTAAAGAAGTAGTAAGGAAGTAGGATTGCTTTTTGTTTATCTGTTTGGTTTGGTTTGAACTCCTGTAATAAGGGTTTGTTATGTAAGAAAGTAGATTTTTAAGCATTAAGAATGCTGAGAAGAAAACACTTCATAGTTAGAGGGCAGAGGGACAAAACAGCCATGAGAACTGCAGGCATGTCTCGTGGAAGAGCTTTTCCAGTAGTAGTAGAAATATAAACTAAGAGGGGAAAAAAACAGAGCCAAACCCAAAACAGAACAAAAATTAAAGCAGCCTAGGGACAGTTCCGTCTCATGTCCACACTTTCAAAAACTCAAATGACAACACGAGGGAACAAGTTTTGCTCTCTTCACTCTGAAGCGAATAGAGTGTGGCAGGCTTGAGCAATACTGTGAACATTATTACATCGTAAAGAACAGGTATATGCCACTATCTGTGCTTCATTAAGATTTCTTCATGCCTCATTCCCAATCTAACTGTCCTATGCAAATGCTGAACTTTTCCGGGTATCAGTATCTATTAATTAAGCAAAGGGAAAGCTGCACACATCCATATGGCTCCTTGTGCCACCTTCATTCCTGGAGCTTCTCTCTGATTTTCTTTGATTTTTCTGGCATAGTAGCCTGAAACAGCAGGGAAAAAAATGCAAGGAGTGAAGAAACAACCATCCCAAAGAAGCTTCTTTCTTCCTTTTAAAGTACTATCATCAGTAAAGCAATAGAAACTCAGATGTACTCAGAAAAAATTAATGTAAATGATCAAGTACTTGCAAGACTTAAATGGTACATCCCTAAACTGAAATATAACACAGCATTATATACCCTGAGTTCAAATACTCTGGTGATAAGAGCACACACACCCTTTGAGAAACGGGCAATGAGGTCCTAGTGGAGATGTCACCATGACACTGTGCTAGTTGGACAGATAAGACTTTTTTGCTATTTTTTCCCTGAACCTGGAAAACAATCAAGGTCCGAATTCAAATGAGCTGTAGATTTACCTTAGGAGTTCTACTTCAGTGTCATGTTTAGTGTTACTTTTCTATCATGTTAGTTTTTGAGGAGCAAGACTAAAGTTGATTCCACACCACGCTACCTATAGTTCTATTGTCGTGACACTTGGTTACTTTTGCTTTAATTTTGGGGCATGAGCTATTTTGAAAACGATAATCTGAGTCAATATATAAACAAAAAATGAAGCCCTAGTCTCCCAGATACTTAAAACAGATGGTGAGAGTTTAGAGACCATCAATGGGGCCCCTAATTCCCTAAATATGTCATAATTATAGCAAAAAATTGATTGAGCTCAGTCATACTTGGTGCCTTGATAATGAAAAATGAATTTTTATTTTTTTTTATTTACACTAATAAAAAACCCCAAAGATGTAAAGTAGTGAACTAATCAAATGTGCACAGGATGAGCCGGCACTCAGCCACCAGAAAACAACAACCCAGAGCCTTCAAATGTTTGAAATGGAAGGATAACCATGCACAAGTACAGGTTATTTGTTGAAATTTTTCTTCCTGTGGAGAATCCCATTAATTCTCTGTTCCCTCCAATATATTGAAAATCGCCTCGCAATCTGTATTCACAAATGCTTTGTTGTAAATTTTGTATCTTAGCCTTAAGACGACAAATCTTGAGAATAACACGCTGAATTTCTCGAAGACCAGCACTCTGCAAGGAGCTGGCGGTGTATGTAATAGGATGTTATGTATCATGCCTTTAAAACAAGCTACTGGACTAGAATCTGTAGCGAACAGTGACTTTTGAAACTTATTCTTACTGTGTCTGCCAAGGAGAACATTTGGAAATGCTCATCCATAACACGGCAATAAAATTTCAGTAAAGTGGAGCAGGATGGAGAGGCAAAAATAAAGATGCATATTACGGGAAAATATCAGATTGAACAAACTTTCTCATCCTGTGAATGCATCACAGCTTAAATATTGATTTGTCCTCTGTCCATTCACAAAAAAAAAAAATGAATTAATCAAAATGCTGACCATATACATCATAAGACTAAATACCAGATTATACCTTGGTCACACTCACTTGTGTTTTATTTTTAATCCTATTTTAGCTTTTATTCATGTGATTTTTACTCTCTTTTTTCTAGGCTTCCTAGCTAATGGTGTAGTAACATCTGTTAGTAAGATCAGGGCTCTGAGCCAACATTTATACAAATACATTTGGAATACATTATATCTTTATTTTTATTTCTTTTTTAATATATTGGGGGATGTGTGTTTTGATCTATTTGAAACTGTGAGTTAAAATATTTGCTTTATTAAAAGAATATATATATATTAGAAATATGCAAAAAGAGTGTGTTATACACGCTCAAATGATTTCTTTCCTCCTTATAGCAGATATATAACCATCCACAGGGGTGGCAGCTAGTAGATCATAACCCATCTGCAGGCTGGATGAAAGCCTGAAGACCTCAGCAGCGTGATGTAATGAGGACACATGTACAGACCATTTCCAGGGAGAAAAGCACACAGAAATAACGAAGAGGACTTAGAATAAACATCTAGATGAGTAGAGACTGGCCAAGTCACATCCCTGACCCATCAGAAGGGATTAATTTTCTAGTTACCTACATATGCTTAAATTAAGGGGTTCAGATCTGCATCTGGTTTTGCTTTAAAAAAATAAAATAAAATAATGAAGCTTTTTGATTTCTAGTGTTTGAGAATGTGACTCAAACACTTGATTAAATTGACTCTTGCCAGTACACGGTGTATTCCTGAAGTCAGTGTTACTGCTCCATTTTTGAAAGTAGACTAAGAAGGAGAAGTAACCACTGACATGAAATACAATTCCTCTGCTCTTTGTCCCCAAATTCTGAATTGACTTTCCAATGACTCTCATCTCCAAGAAACATGGACACTCTGTTCAAAAATGGTTACTTTTACATCTTCTCACTTCAGAGAACTTTCCTGATCCTTTATTACATCTGTTTTCTTTCCAGCTCAAGTCTGTAGGCTTTGCCCAGGTCTGCATTTTCTGCTTTGAGAGATGCAGAGCCTTGTTAGGAATGGGATACCAGCATGTAGACTATTTCTAACCTTTAATTATTCTTATCCTCCACTACCCTGAGCTCTGCAAATAGAACAAAAAGAAGCGTTGTAGACCACACGACACCCTATTAGATAACTTATGTATTTCTGTCTCCTTTCTAGCACAAGACAGAGCTGGAATGACATCTCGTATTCAACTCCTGGAGGATTGCTTTCATGATACTCCAGATTCCTCACAGATGGTTAACTTTGGTCCCTTCACTTTAAGTGTCCCAATTACTGTTGCTTTTTCCATAACTGAGCATGGCATATTGAAATCAAAAAGAGAAACAAAGGCAAGGTTATGCTACTTCCAAAGCAGGTTAATAAAATACACCATTACCGCACAAGACACCGGTACAGCATATTGCATCTAATAAATAAGATTATCTATTTTCTTTAAGGATTTTATCTACTTGAGTTAAACAGCTGTGTATTTCTGAGACCTTGGCAGTTCCAAACTGCCACAGACTCGAGAACTGGAGTTGTTTTAAACTTTGAGATAACTGACAGATAGATATACATACCCCGCGGAAAGGTTGGGGTTTTTTTCCTGTTGATTTTAACGAGAGGACAAAAGCATTAGAAACTGTATGACTAATGTGTATAAAACTAATAAAATAAATTACTCAACTATTCTTTTTTCTTTTTGATACACAGGGGATCTCTGACAATTGGTAGATCAAATCACATTTGATAAGATTCTCTCCAGGGTGTGATCTCTTTCCTGCTTTCAAATTATCATTACGCTCACTTTGTCCAAAACTGCATGCAGAAAAGAAGCACACTGTAACATGAAATTTGGAATCACTATGCTGTATGTGGTTAACAGACATACTTAGAAAAAAAAAATGACCCTGTAAGCAATATTTTTCAGTGGGATGGTTGACGTTCATGGTCTCATTCCCTTCCATTTCTACCGGCATGAATTCCAACTCTATTGACTTCAGTGAACTGTTTCTAACTTTACACAGACAGAAATAAATTCAAGATATACTTAAGCATAGTTGCAACAAAGAGTTATCAGGAACCTTTTTTGGCATAATGGAGTTTCTGCTCCATTCAAGTGAAGTGACATGTTTCCTGTGAAGGCATTTTTGCTTCCCTTGCACTTTCTTTCTTTATACCAGATAAGGATACGGTTGGACTCAATCTCGAGGGTCTTTTCCAACCTTAATGATTCTATAATCCGGACCAAGAACTAACTGTAAATAGAAATCCAAACTGTAATGTTCATAGGCTATACCAAGCGTGAGCGAAATATCAAGTGCTGTGAAGTTGGTGACCCAAAGTTCCCCCAGGACCCGCTTAAAACTTTGTCGTTTAGAAATGCCACCATGAGATTTTTGCTCCAGCCATTTAACTTCACCCTTTACACTCTTTAACAATGAGAATTTATGATGAGTGCTAAGAGGAATTGTAAATCCTCATGATATAGAAAGCTACCGAGCAAACACACACCTTTTTTGCTAAAGGAAATATCTACGTCCAGTCAACTCTCTGCTCTTTCAACAGTAAAGTGGAAGGCTTTCAAACAGTACAAGGAGATGGATAACAAAAATTTTGTTTGAGATAAAAATGAGTACAGTTGTGGACACTTCTGAGTCCATAAAATAAAGGACTTAAATTATATTACAAGCTCATTATACTAAATAGCATATAAACTCCATGGGGATAAGTATATCAATAATATAAAACAAAGCCTTGCTCTCATAATATTATGACTTATGTACACACAGACATAAGTCATGACATATTTCACAACAATATCAGCCTTGAAATACTAGCCTGTATCCTTTTAGCATCTATCCCACAAAGAGAAAACAAAACAACCAAAAACAAAACAAAAAAAAAACAACAACAAAAAAAACCCACAAACAAACCCCACAATTTTAGCCTGAAATATTTCAGTATTTTAAAAAGAAATTAAACAGCCTTGCTTTGACAATGAGGTTCTGAGTTTTGGAAAAAGCAGCACGGAAGTAAACTTTCTAAAACATGAAAAACATTGCCTTTTGGCAAAAATTTTGGGTCTGTATAACCGTAGTATCAAGGAACAGATCTTTGTATGATGAAAAATATTTCCCACAGCTAACTCTAGCCATAGAGACAAATATTCTTTTCCTGACTGCTCTGCTACAGATCTTTTGCCTAAAAATGATTTCTTTTTCTGCACTTTGTGTTCTGCAGCTCCTCTCTGTTGTGCTAGTTGGCAAAATATTCACCTTTAGAAGCATCCTCTGCTACTGCTAATCAGTTAATATAAACCAGAATGGTTTGGTAAAATGTGGGTAGACTTTAGGAAAAAAAAGAAGCCATATGGAATCACTAGGATATATTTTACAGTATTTTTTTTTTTTTCCTAAAAATAGTTGTGATTTTCTTGAGCTCAGTGTCCTGAATTATTAATATTCCTGAAACTACCTAGAAATGTTTTATGTTCCCGCCACAACACAGTCATTTTCACTTTGTCTCTGGACACTTTTACATCACCTGTATTTGGCAGCTTGTAGAGAATAAGTACTTCCCAGCTTTGTACAAAGAAAACCTTTGTTTATCATGGATTTTGAAGAAATGCATTTTTTTAAATTAATCAATATCTATTCCATAACCTTAAAATTGTGCAAAAAACCATCTGTTCTTCCTCTTGTCTTCAGAAAGACACAATCTAGCTGGATATTTATCAGAAATTATCTGATTTAATTTCTTGAACTTCTAATGTGGAGCTTACTGGCTTTTCCTAAGTCATTTAGACCTAGCTAAGCTTTACCTAACATCGCAATGTCTTTTCTATTTTCACTTTCTGCTCTTGAATCATATTGCTTAGAATTCTGAGTTTGCTGTTCTTCCTCAAATTTTCTGCACTTCTCTGATATTTCTCCTAAAAAGCAATGTACAAAAGATGACGCATTACTTGATCCTTACTGGTCCAAGTAAGATTGCATCTTACATCTTATAGCCAACCTTCTTGCTTATACTTTTATTAAATTGTTTCTTGAGTTGCTTTTTTTTCTAGTTCCTGACATAATTTGATTTTGATTTTTGAGTTCTACTCCTCTCTTCTAAAATATCCCAAGTCTCTCCCACAATGATACCATCTGATATTTAACAAGTACGGCCTCCTTTCCTCCCGGTTTTTAATTAAATTCTTAGCGAGTACAGACTTGGATTTCTGAGACCAGTTTTCTAACCAGGTATAACAACCTTCATACCAGCTTCAGTGGTCATAACTCCCTGGATGTTTTATGAAAATATCACACAACAGTCAAAAAAGCTTGAAGAAGTAAAAATATAGCACACCTATCATGCTCAGGCACACACTCTTGCATTTCTCTACTCATTTGGTGGATCTTTCAGCTAAATGCAATGGTACTCTGAATAATTTAGTTAGTTATCTTACTAGAAATCAAACTGGAGGACAAGAAGAACTGAAAGGGACAATACAGATCCTTTAATCCTCCTGGAAATCTATATGCTCTTGACACCATCTGAGTTGCTGATTGCAGAGATACAGTTAATGTTGGATGATGAAGATATAGTTCTGGTTTCCACATTCATATTTACAGCTAAAGAAAAGAGGTAGCAAAGAGTACTCACATAGACAATTGTCATTACCCTCATGAGCTAAAGCACACCTTCTGCAACGGTTCTTTGAATATGGAAGTAGAATAATTTTCACTGCTACGGTATTTGTCAAAGGTCAGCTAGTCCAGGGAAAGGAGGTTTGAAAGTGATAAAGATCTCTGGCTTTATTCAGGCTAAAAGGTCACATACCACAGTTTAGAGGCCACTTGGGACCAGATCCCCCAATACCTAGCTCTGATAATAATCTAATAATAGCCTTGTATAATAACAACTGTCAAAAATCCAACATGTTAATTTAGAGGTTGGTTGTAAAGTCCTTCACAGATCCAGCACAATTTAAATACAGCTCAATTGCACCAATAAAGTAATTTGCTCTCTAAAATTTAGTGAACAGCTTTTTGCTTCTATCTTAATGCTTCCCTACCCTGTTGTGAAACTGTTTCCAAAAAAGACTGCTGTCCCCGCTGTTTGGGGAAATGTATCTGTAATGTCTTGATCCAAGCATTTCATATTCAACAGATGGTAATCTTGGCTGTACATTCCTTCTGGTTTCTCTGAGCCTGAGTGCTTAATACCTCTTTCTCTGCCAATCACTTCCTAACTAGCAAACGAATCCCGCTCTGACATACACGCTTCCCTGCATTCTCTCTCACCTTTAGTGAACACTGACACCTTCAGACATTATTCTGAGACACGTACTTTTGATCTACCAGGTGAAGGAGGAAGCCTGTGACTCTGTTCTTTAATCCTGCACACGGGTAGGGAAGAATAAAGGTCTATGTTTCTCCAGAATTAATATTTATTTCTTCATCAGGAAATTTTCAACAGCCTTTACTTCTGCAGGCTGAGAAGCTGACCCCTCAATCAGATGACATTTTAAACCCAAAGACCAAATCATTTTTGTACAGGGCTTTTTTTTTTTTTTTTTTTTTCCCTTCATTTTACGAACCTGAGGAGCACAGAGAAAAGAAACTACAGGCTTCCTGTAGCAATATTTCCAATTTTTGTGGGGTTTTAAAATTATTTATATTTTTTTTACTTCTCATTCAACAGATTACTACATAGAATCATAGAATGGTTAGAGCTGGAAGGGGCCTTAAAGATCATCAAGTTCCAACCCCCCTGCCATGGGCAGGGACACCTCTCCCTAGAGCAGGTTGCTCCAAGCCCCATCCAGCCTGGCCTTAAACACTTCCAGGGATGGGGCATCAACAACTTCTCTGGGCAACCTGTTCCAGAGCCTCACCACCCTCACAGTAAAGAACTTCTTCCTAAGATCTCATCTAAATCTCCCCTCTTCCAATCTAAAACCCCCACCCCTTGCCCTGTCACTAGACTTCCTGACTTCCTGATGAAGAGTCCCTCTCCAGCTCTCCTGTAGGCTCCCTCCCCACATGGATGGATGAAGTAAAAAAGAAATAGAACTAAATGCTTTTAGACATCACAATGAGTACTGCTATGAACTGGCTCATCCAGACAGATTTCATGAACTGCAAACTCTATTCCTATTAAGTTTGTCATTTGCTGTTTGCATCAATGCTTGCCTTTTCTTTTAGATCCTTGAGTGAAATTAGTTTTAAATAAAGTGAAAATGACACCAACAGTCATAGTTTCCTTCCTTTTTGATGTATACAGGAAGCGGGGAGGCAAAGAATTGTCTGTTCATGCTGATGACTACATCAAGGTGGTCCTATCTGTTATTTTCTGGGGGTGGTGTTGTTTTGCTTTTATTGTTGGATTGTCAGTTCCTTGTTCGTTTTGGGGTTTTTGTGTTTGCCTTATTTTTTTAATCCATGCAAATAGTAGAATCAATCTAGAAAGCTGAAAGATAGCAAAGATAAAAACATATGTCAAGCCTGTATGTAAGAAATAAGCCTGTTCAGTTAACATTTCCAAAACCGTATATATGACTAATGGCAAAGCACACACATGTTTGTAGTTCATCAGTAAGGCAAGGGCACCCCAAAATATCTACAAGAAACATCTGTTTACAGAAAGAAATGGTTCCTGAACTGATTTACTATAAGTTTAGGCAAGAGATACAATTTGAGAAGATACGTAATCCGGGCATGGTTTCCTGAAGTCATAAACCATTTTGTCAGATTGATAGAATCATACACTCATAGAATAGTTTGGCTTGGAAGGGACCACTAAAGGTCATCTTGTCCAACACCCCTGAAATGAGCAGGGACACCTTCAACTAGATCAGGTCACTCAAAGCCCCATCCAGCCTGGCCTTGAATGTTCCCAGGGATGGAACATCTATCACCTCTCCAGGAAATCTCTTCCAGTGTTTTGCCACCCTAATTGTAAAACTTTTCTTACTTTTATCCAGACTAAATCTACCCTCTTTTAGTTTAAGGCCAGTATCCCTTGTCTTATTGCAACAGGTCCTACTACAAAGTTTGTCCCCATCTTTCTTATAAGTACCTTTTAAGTACTGAAAAGCCACAAATAAGGTCTCCCTGGAGCCTCCTCTTCCCCAGGCTCAACTACCCCAACTCTCTCAGCCTGTCCACACAGTAGAGGACAGCCCTCTGATCATCTCCGTGACCTTCCTCTGGACCCATTCCAACAAGACCTTGTCCTTTCTGTGCCGAGGACTCCAGAGCTGGATTCAGTACTCTAGGCGGAGTCTCATCAGAGCAGAACAGAGGGGAAGATTCATCTCTCTCACCCTGCTGCCCACAATTCTTTCAATGAAGCCCATGATACAGTTGGTCATCTGAGCTGCAAGTGTGTTTTGTCACACTTGTTTTGTGTGCTTTTCATCCACCAGCAACCCCAAGTCCTTCTGGACAGGGCTCCTCTCCACCCCTTCATTCCCCAACCTGTATTATTACTGGGGATTGCCTCAAGCCAGGTTCAGGACCCTGCCCTTGGCCTTGTTGAACCTCATAAGGTTCACATGAACCCACTTCTCAAGCCTGTCCAAGTCCCTCTGGATGCTATCCAGGTGCCTCTTGATGCCATCTGATCTCTCAGGCATGACAACCACACTTAGCTTGGTGTCACTTGCAAACATGCTGAGGGTGTTCTCAATTTCCATATTTTTGTTTTAAACAAAATATAAATCTCTATTGGCTTTCATGATTTATATATTTTAATAGCTGTAGTTATAAAATATTAGTTATATTATTGATAAAAGAGTTGTAATAATAACAATACTAGTAATAATAATGATAATGTGACACTTCACCAGATCTTTGCCTACTTCCTGACTGACTAAACCAGTTGAATTGAATTGTACTTGGTAAGAACAGGAATCCAATGAACCACAAAATTCTGGTCAGATAATACTGGATTACAGAAAGGGGCTATAAAAACGTTGCACTTGTTGTCTGCAGAGCAGGAATTCCCTTTTATTTTGTGCAATGTTTGGTGCAGTATGTCCTCCTACTAAGATTAGGTCCTAAAGAACTGAATATTACATTTCAATATCATGAACATAGTTGTCATCATCGCTTAGCATTATTCTGTGCGCAACTACTATAACTGAGCCTTCAGTATTCTAAGTTCTAGTAAGGGTTTTTATTTCTGACAACTGCAAAACAAGTTTTCTTTTAATGGTTTATATAGTCTCATTAAAGATCTAAAGAGGGAAAATTTAGATCTTTTGAAGCTACTGATTTTTTTTATAGCTTATATCAACACATACTACAAACCATAGAACCCTGAAATATGAAGCATTAACATTCTAGGCACCACAGAAACCACTGTTTCAATCTATTAACATCTAGATAAGACAACAGAAAACAAATTTCTATATTAAGCACTTATTTCCTTTTAATTTTCCCACTGAGAGTTTGAGATGTTGATTACTTCTGGATAAAATTGCTTACTCACAAGTTTTAATTTAAATTTTGTATTCTCCATTGGAGAAAAATCACAAGGATACTTTAAGGTTTATGACTCTATTTTCTTATTGTCTTGCATATCATATAATTCAAGCTAGATGTAAAGTATCATCATCATCATCCCTAAGGCATTTTACATCATTATTCAGGTCTGAAAAGTTTTTCAACCTGCAGCTTGCCAGCTTCAATTAGAATCCGTGGGATTTAATTTTCAGTTTTCCTGTTTAGTGCGTATTTCAGAACAGAGTTTATGGATTCATTATTTTTAGGCTTTTCAGTTAGAATTCTGGAGTCTTTTCATTTTAATTCTTTCTTAAATGGTAGTTTTTTTAACTCAGTGTTATTGTTGTCAACTGTGGGTTTCATTATTGGCAAGATATTTTGGCATCTCCCCGTTGGACAAACTGTACTAATGGATTAATGAAAATAACCAGAATAGGATTTCTGTGAGCAGTTTTATCTAACAAGTCTAGAAGGTTGACTTCAAGTTAATTCTGTGGTTCTTTGCCACTGAAAAATGAGTATAATTGAGGCAGGCTGGAGCAATCCAGAGATTCTGCAGGTTTTATTTAATCTTTTTGGATCACCTACAACATCTCCTAATGGTGTCTTTGAATGTCAGAATTAACAACATAATTCTCGGATATTTGGCTACCATACGAATAAGCTCTATTCTTCTGGGGCAGAAAGCAGGTGGGGGTAAAATGAGCAGATATCCTTACTTTTAAGTAATAGGAGGCAGAGGGAGGAGGAGAGAGAGATGGAGCAGTAACCACAATCAAATCTCGCCATGAATTTCATAAAGTTTTAAGGTTAAGGACATGTTTTAGGGAGACAGTCCACTTCTATATTGGGCAAAGAGGCAAATACTGGAAGTAGTACGCTAACAAAACCGAAAAGTCCTCCTCAAATTAATTTCTCAGAAAATATAGGAGAACACAATGTTTGGGAGTAGTCAGAATAGATTCACTCCAGGCAAATCATGTCTGACCAGCCTGATTGACTTCTTTCTCACCTGGAAGAGGTGAATGAAGTGCACGCTCATTGAGTTTTCAGCTGAAATCAAACTGGGGGACCAACTCATATGCTGAAGGGCAGGATGGCCATCCAGAGCGATCTAGACAGGCTGGAGGAACTGGCCAACAGGAAACTTAAGAAATTCAAGATAAACAAATGTCAAGCACTACAGCATGAAAGAAAGAGTCTCTGAGGTGGGATATCTCTGGATTTGGAGCAAGTTTACTGAGCAGGACCTGCAAGTGCTTGTAGGCCACAAACGGCACAAGCCTGCAGCGTGACCTGACAACAAAGATGGGCAAGAGACTCCTGAGCTGTGCTAACAGAAGCAAGGCCAGGAGGTCCATGGGAGTGATTACCACCTCTCATCAACACTTGTGAGACTAAAAATCAAGTGTCTAGTTCTGGATCTCCTGCTGAATACAAGAGACACTGACAAACTGGAATGCATTCATGCTTGGGGCACTTGCCCTGTGAGAAAAGGCTGAGGGAGTTAGGAAAGAGAGATCTTCAGGGAGGTCTACCAGCAGTCACCAAGTACTTACAAAGGGGTCATGAAAAGAGCAGAGAAAGGCTGCTTACATGCACAGACAGAGGAAAAGAGACAGTGGCCAGGGTTTGAAATAAGACAGAATCCCCCTGAACGTAAGGAGAAACTTTTTCACCATAAGGACAGTCAAGTACTGGGCCAGTCAGTCTCCATCCCTGAGTCAAGACCAGACTGCCCTAAGGAACTGATCTGACCTCATAGCTGACTCTGCTTTGAGTGGGAGGTTGCACTAGAGATCTCCTGAGGTCCCTTGCAATCTGAATTATTGTGAGATTTTATGATAAAGGACGAAGAACACTGCTACTCATGCATGACCTTCAGCTGCTGAACAACCATCTTGCTTGATCATGAAGATAGAAATAATTGTCCGAATACTGATCTTTTGTATCATTTCATTAGGAAGCTTGTAGTATCATTGCATTTGGGAATATTAGTGCATACAGAAAAAAAAAATGTCATTAGTGTATATATAAAGTCTCTGTATAATGCAAAAGCAGCTAATTTCCCTTTCCATTACTTTTTCCTCATTTCTCTCTATCATTAAAATTACTGAGCTAATTTGGGTTGCTTTAACAAAGGGAAGATTAGACTCATTCTAGAAACAAATGCCAATGAAACTTGCTGAGATAATGCACTGATTTATTATATTTGGTTGCCTAGAAAATATTAACCTAAATGATTACTTGTACTAGAACATTCTACAGTATTAAAACTCTAGGCATAGTGAATAACAGCCGAAACCATAGATTTAATTTCTATTAATAACATGTAAAAAAAAAAAAATAAAAAAAATTAAAATCCTGTTTTCATCTTTCTAAAATGGCAGCAAACATTAAGCCCAGAGATGCCAGTTTGCTTTATGGTTCTACCATGGAGCGAGCTTTAATTTGACAGGCCTTTATATCCCAGTAACTATTTCTTAGTGAAATAAACATTTTCAATTTAACATGTAGAACAGCTATTGGAGTAGGAAGAATAACTTTCCTATAAGTTACTAAGAACAATTTAAAAAAGTTGATTCCATTCCATTCTAACAGAACTAAGATTGTTTAATCACTAACATAAATACTTGGAATGCAGAATATTTAGACTAGCTTAATTCATGAATTTATCTCACACAATATTTCCAACATGAAGAATAGGGATATTTTCAGTCATTACATATTTATATTTTCATATTCTTTTACCCACAAAAGAAATATTCCTATTTATCAAAGCACAACACATTCTCCATTCATATGTTTCCTTTCCTTGCACTGACAAGCAAAAAAACCTAGTTAAACGAAGTATAAAAATAGTCCCTCTAGGGGAGCAATTTTCCCACGCGAGGTTAATATCCAGTATTCTAGACACAAGGTTAATTATTGTAATTTAACACATTGAGAGAACTTACAATAGAGAGATATTAAAAAGACCTCTCAGGTTGTCAGAAAACTGATACATTTCATGACTATTTTCCTACTAGGTGTCATTATAGCACAGTAAATATCCTAATCTCTGCTCACTTTGGTTCTTTTGACGAAATTGCTTGGCAGATTGAGTTCATCAAATGAATATCACAAGGTTTAAAATACTATATTATGAAGCTCAAAAGCAAAAAAAAAGAAAAAAATAAGAAAATGGGCTCAAAGTTGAAATTTGTACTGGACAACTTAAGTATCTATGCTGAAAATTCTGAAAATTTAGGTTTTCACTTGAAGTTCTCCCATCTGCTTTAGCATTTGTACATAAATACGCTAAATAATCACATAATTACTAGGACACCTATGACATTTTATATCCTTTCTGCTTTAAATGTTTTCATGAACAATCTGAAAGCTATCTAGAAGGGTACTGAATCGCATAAATGAAGGCACATTCTGGACAGAAAAGTAGGGTAGAAAGTACAGGACAGGAGAGTTTTCAGAATATTTAAGTAAATGAGTAAATAAAGTATACAAAGAAACTCTGCTTGTCTTTTATATTCATGCAAATTTTTTGAAAACTCAGCTTTAAAACATAAACTCTAAAAACTCTCTTGCTTGGTTCTCAGCTAACCTAAGAAGTCAGAAGGTACTCGAGCAGTCAAGAAGGGAATTCCTGTAATTGTCTAAGTATCTACTTCTGTTCATAAACAGACAGGCCTCGGGATAAGTAGCTTGAAGTCCAGCTGAGATTTGATACACCCATTTCATATATTACCTATAGCAATAAAAGCACAAGATCAAGGCATTTTTGGAGCACATTTGGAGCTAAAATGATGATTTCACTTTACAAGTCGGTGTTTTTAATACTTATTAAAAACACTGGAAAACAACACTCTCTGCTCAAATTACAACCCCACTTTTCAAGCTTCAGCTGTTCTGAACTTAGTGTTTGTGTACAAACTCATATTCCTACCTGATGAATGTTTTGTATTATGTAAAATAATATTCATTGCTTTCCTCCCCCTGGACCTAATGGAAGTGATATACAGCTCTATATCTTATTAGTGAAGATATTCTTAGGCTTATGAAAAATAATAAAGTACATATTGAAGTTGGGTTTGAAGCCTAAGCCTTTTTTTTTGGCCTCCTGGGCTACAGCAACATGTGATACAGCTTCAGCTCTCAACGACATGAATTATTCTCAACCACGTAGAAGAGTTCCAGTAGAAGAAATGCCACAATTCCATATACTGGTATTCTATAAACAACCTACTAGAGATGCCTCGAAGGATGAAAGGACTATTTCAAAACCACAAAGGTGGAAAAAGAAAGCCAATTCACACCACTGGTATTCTGGATGTGATGATAGGGGATAGAAACAGCTTCTCCTTCGACCACACTATAAGAATAACAAAAATTGCACAATAGTTGATCTTGAACTTAAAGAAGGCACTCAAAACTATGAACGTTTACTGGAGAAATGCATCTCAGTCCAATGTCTCCCTAACCTCAGTAATTCAAGCACAATTTCTGCTACTGACATTGGATTATTATGATCCCCTTTTGGAAAACATCATACTCCCATACTCCATCATACATAGTGATCTTCCTCTGCAACATGCAACATCAACACTAAGGAGCTATACTGTTGCCTAAATTTCTCTTTGCATCTATCCCTGTATTTTTCCTGAGACACCAAGACTTCACGCGAATGAAAAGTTCTTATATACTTAGTGCACACAAACTTAAAAAGTATTTCGTTCTGTTTGTTTGGGATTGTAGAAAATAAAAAGATTCAGAGGAATCGAGTCAAAGTTAAGCTCGTATGACTTGCAGTTACTGAAAAATAAGGATAGAAGGAAAAGCAGGAGATTAACTCAGACTGACTACAGATCATTAATAACTTAGAAGGGAAAGTTCTGAGTTCAGTAATTGGAATAGAAACCCCTTTTAGACCCAGCTACTGACTGGGGAGGCTGGAGAGTGGGGAAAAGTCATCCCCAAATAAATGCATGACAATTTTTTAGACCAATTTGATGTGGTGTGAAGGAGGAATTTTTCCTGCAACCAAGCCATGAGATCGAGTCTCTTCAAAAAACACAGTTCAGAAGCTGGAGCAATTCTCTCCTCAGTTTCATCTGAATTAGGACTGTCTACGGCGTTGATTTTCAGTCTGAAAAGGTTTTGTTTGCAAAATATTAGAATAATTTTTCTGTATGTTACCCCCTTCTATTTCTTATTGCAATCCAAATCAGTAAGAGAAGAAAAAGAAAGAATAAAATGAATATTACTTTTTTAACTTCAAGAAAGTTTAAAATTTATTGAATTTCAAAAAAAGTAAAAAATTTTGAGTGGAATCAATTTGTAGAGGTCCTTGAAATGAACCAGATATTGGCACAAAATAAGAAATCTTCTAGAAGCCATTTTGTTACTCAAAAAATCCTTTGTGAGCAAGGAGAGAGATTGCATCTTCATCCATGATAGTGATGGGAGGACAAAAAGTCAGAAAAGAAAGCTTTCAGAATTTTCTTTTCCAGTAAAGGAATGACAAAGTCAGTAACCTTCCTCAAAATCCCCCCATGCCTCTACTCCAAACCTAGATGAACCCTTTTTTTTTTTATTGTTAAGATGTCATGTACTTCTTTTATAAAAAATATTTTTTTTTCATTATTTTACTGAACACATCTATCTAGACAAGGTAATAGATAACTAAATGTATCTTTGATCTGCACTTTTGTTGGATGAAAAAGAACTCAACTATTATCAATGCATTAGCAATGATAACAAAATTTCCCACTTTAATACCCAATACCTTTGCAGTGTTTCAGTAAACATAATTTAAAATAAAGATACGGTTTTCTTTCAAAATTACTGCTGGTCATTAAAATAAAGCTTCTTTTTACTATATATCTTTTGCTGGCTAATTACTCTGGTAAATAAAACGTCTCTGTCAACAAGTTTCTAGCTACTGGATCTTGTTGTGCTTTATCATTAATGTGGTTTATTTCTTTTTGTTGTTTTTTGTTGTTGTTGTTGTTATTATTGTTGTTATTTCAGTCAAGATACAGTTCATTTATTGAAAAAATAAAAACCAGTGAATTGCAGTTGCAAAAAATATATGCACATGACACTTACTTTGTTTACAGTTTTATACGTGTAACCTCACCCTGCTTAAAGAACAGTATTTTTAAAGGTGTTTTTGTCACACCTTCAAGTTTGCATTTAAGATAAGAATCAATAGCTATAACCCACAGAATCACATCTGGCAATTTATAATCAGTTTTTGGACCAGCTAATCCTCAAGTTTCATGTGTGAAACTATCGTATGTGTACGTAAGAATTGAGTCTTTACAAGCAAAAGCAGGAAAACCAACTAATTCCTCATGGAAACACATACATTCTTTCCAATGGGTAGTGGAAGGAAATAGAGATGGTACTAGGTTTCTTGTTTCATCTTTTAAGTTCGTTTTCAAGTGGAGAACTCCAAAAAATTACCATCCCTGGAAGTGTTCAAGGCCAGGCTGGATGGGGCTTGGAGCAACCTGGTGTGGTGGGAGGTGTCTCTGCCCAGGGCAGGGGGCTTGGTACTGGATGATCTTTAAGGTCCCTTCAACTCTAACCACTCTATGATTCTATGAAGTTATATAAGGACATAAGAATTACCTTGCTACCATAAATAGTGCAACTAACTTCCCATATCCAAGGAAATGGGTACATCTAAGTCATTTTATTCATTCTGCAAGGAGTTTTAGATGGAGCAAAAGAAAAGTAAGACTCTATACTCATTTGTGCACAATGCTACTACAAAATAACTCTTCTTTTCCACTTCACTAGAGGTATGGATGATTTTAAAAAAATAAACCACTAAAAATATCACCCAGAAATCCAAACATGAGTGAGGGCACAGAGAAACATTGTCTAAATACGGTGTTTAAGTGAATTTGCATCCAAGCAGTGTGTTAATCAAAAATATTCACAGGCATCATTCATTCTCATTGAAAGTGGCAGACAGATACGCTATCGCTCATGATGGTCATCAAACTTGGCAAATTACTGCATTCCTCAAAAATTAGATTAGTGTTATGAACGCAGAGTCATAGTTTTCCATCAAATTGGCTCACCTGCTCTTTTTTTTTCTCCCCCTCAGCTCTTTACAGGCAAGCATATGACAACATGACTTTAACCTGAGTTTGTGGTCACACAGTCTGTAGATGTATTTTGGAGAACTTATCATTTACGGTGACAGTGTAGCTGTGTGTATTTTTCTGCAGTACAGACACACGAGCCTGAAGGCAGTAGGTGTAGACACAAACTTTCTTGACAGGGTCAGTCTTGTCAATAGCAACACACTGCTGTCAAAATAAACTTAAATTCGACTTGTTTAAACTGTGCAACTTCAGCTGCCACATCCTGCTTAATGCAGTTTACGGTTGTACATTTTACATTTTGCTTATCTGTGTATTGTGGACCAAAGTTTGATGTAGCTGTGATTCGCCAAAAGACTTCCTAATATTCCACATTTCAATCTACAGTGATACTGGTCAACTGGTTTAGCTTGTGTGCTGTTCAGTTATTTAGGTGGGTCATCAGCTCAGTATCTATAAAGATTTCACATTAATATCCATGACAAAATAAAGATCCTTTTTTACAGTATCTGGACAGTTGCTTATTTGCTGGATAAGTTTGTGCATTTTATTTATAGCTGCTTCATTAATATAAGAAAATAGTATGTAATTATGTAGTAAGTAAAACTAGCTAAAATTACAAAATAGCCTGAGTAGATTTCAGTGGTATTTTCATCTCTGATTAAACTCTCAATAACAGACTGATTTTTTAGGGTTTTTTAATATTAAAATATTTTTAAATTGGAAGTTTATTTAGGATTATGATTTCTACTTTTATCACATCAATGAATAGACTCGTTATAGAATTAATCATTATATTATACGTTGATTTATATTTTACAAATGTAAATATATTGAAATGCTTCCCAAATTAAACTGTAGTTTATAAAATTTATGCCAGCAATGGAATATTGATTTATTGAAGTTTATAGCTATTTTTAAACATGTTCAAGGAAAACTTGACTCAGAATATTCTCTTTCTTTCTTTTTTTTTTTAACTGAAAGACACAAAGAAGAAACTGCAGGTTGCATGATAAGCAACACAAACAATAGTACAAATTATTCTGCCATAAAAGAAAAAAGAAATAATTGTATTGCAGCTAATGACTGGAATTCACAAAAAAATGTGTACTTTTCCTCAGCAACAAGTTGTTCATTATCATGTTCCCCAAAATAATTATTCCACCCTATTTGCTATGTCTAAGCCTGTATATCCTCCTGAAAGAGAGACTATAGAAACATTTCTAAGTGCCAGCAAGTTTATGATTTGTTTGTAATCTCTAAGTGAGTGATACTTCTCAGCGTTTGAGGTTTAGAACTCCAAATATAAATTCAAAGCAAGGTCATGCACGTCTCTTACTACTTAGAAGACACTTTTATTCTCAGTAGATTCACAGACTGTAGAATATAGTTCAGACTCCACCATTCCTACCAGGATCTCTCATCATGTTTGATATTGTTATATATGAGGGTCTGGTATTCTAAGTCAGGAATTTTTCAAGGGATGGCAGTGTCTGAAATACCTTCTCCAGACACCTGTGATCAAAAAAAGGCCATTCTCAAAGCCTCCCTTCTCAGAGACCCTTACAATCAAACTGAGAATGAACTCAGTATGGCATTTCTTTAATAAAATAAAAACAGCAAAACCTGACACTTATTCTTGGCAGGCAGCTTACGCTTGGTCTTTCGCTGGGGACAGAAACAGTGTTTGTCCTGAGCCCTCACAAGCAAACAATTTCTGCTCATTTTCATGGCTTATGTACCAACTGCTTCTTCATCCTTCTGAGAATTATTTCAAACAGGGCACCATCAAGGAGAAATGTCTGAGAGCAGGAGTTGAGCAAAGGGATAAAAATTTATAAGCCACATCAGTGTATATACATATATATATTGGAGTATAGTTATAAGAGATGGAAAAAGAGTGTGGGAGACAAAAAAGCTATTCTAGAGCATCCTTAGCTCTAACAAAGAAAGCAGAAAGGGCTTTAAATCTTCCTTGACTTTTTTTTTTCTCCTATAATTGAGTGTTCTATTTCTTCAAATAGTTACTGGTTAAAAGAAACAACAAAAAGAAATCAAATCAAACCAAACAAACCCACAAACTAAACAAAAAATTGTGCCAGCTTATTGGAATAATAATATAGAGCCTTAAATATTTTTCATTTGAGGAACAATGCTGAAGAAAGCATTTCTACTTTTGTAAATAAAAGCACTTAAATCTTGAGTTAGACTTCAAGTGGTTGAGATTTTAGTAAGTCTCCTTTCCCATACCAAATAATACTGATTTTCCTTCAACCTCTATATAAGTTTGGTGTTTCAGGTGATCAGTATATGATTCTGCTCTTAAAGAAATAAAACCCACTACCACCTGCTTAGTTCTGCTAAGCTTATTTTTAGTGAGAACTGACAGTCTTGTTTGAGCTGGCTGGATAACTAACTTCTTTTAGCTGGCTGGATAAAGGTTAATATTAACCTTTTTTAATGCTTTTCCATAAAGGAAAAGAAGGCCTGCTTTCTCCTTATAAGAATCTAAAACAATTCTACCTGTGAACGGGTTTTAAACTACCTCTCTTCTGTCAAATCCATTTAACCATCCCAACAGAACAAGTCCCTAAAAGCAAATACAGAGAAGAAAGGCTTCTGAACTCTCTTCAATAGCACAAGGTTTTTGCTCTGAGACAAAAGGTGAGATTGAACACATCTGCAGCACTTAATACAAGCTCAGCCAAAACCTGCATAATTCCCTTTGTTTAAGCTTTTTTTTCTTTCATTTTGAGCTCACAATAACAGGAACTCAGTTTGGGATTATTGATTTGAGGGGGTTTCATCTCCACTGACTAGCAACTAGAGCAATTCCAGTTTCAAGATATACGCATGTGAAATGGATTTGCATCTTTTTTTCAGTAGTTTTCATTTTCACGGTTATTACTTAAACGATATTAAAATGTTACTATCACAACAGCTAAAACCAAGCATCTGTTTCTGTATTAACATCTGTATCTAATGTCCAATTAGATTTTAGCTCATTGCAGAAAATCTACCCCTATGCAATAGATATGACAGTGACATTATATGCCTTTATATAAGTATAACTAGGTGTATGATCTCCTTGAAAATATCAGTCTAAAACACCAAAAATTTCCTTTCTCTGACAGAGCTGCACGTTAGTGACTACTAATTTAAACAGAAAGCAACTTACAAGAGAAAGCATCTTATAAAAATCGATGAATACGGCGAACATTCCCCAAATTATTTGAAAAGCCTTAATCATCAGATGTCTGTCTAAATACTTAAGGTTATTTCAGTTTAATGAAACAGGTCAAATATTACGATGCTGACTAATTTTGCTAGTATGAGAGATCAATAACTCAACCTGCCAGATAAATATCCCCGGAGGGGTTTAATGCCAGGCTGGATGGGGCTTGGACCAACCTGTTCTGGTGGGAGGTGTCCCTGCCCAGGGTAGGGGGTTGGAACTGGATGATCTTTAAGGTTCCTTCTAACCCAAAACATTCTGTGAAATCCATGCTGAAGCATATCTGTAACCAGAGTCTACTGGACAACAGAGTTCTACTTCATTTGTTCGGTCCTTAAAGGAAAATCTTTGACTGTACCATTGTTAATTTCCAAGAAACTGTAAAATAAATATAAATAACGCAGACTTTCTTTTTCATAAGACCATAGTATCCTTGTTACTTTCATAAACTATTTCGTAATCCTATAGAATTTTAGATTTTACAGAGGAGTCATTAAGCGTAACACACTCCAAGCTCTACACTTTTCCAGTGGTACTTTGTAAATCAAAATATATATTAAAAAAACTCCAACAAACAAATAATTTATAATCTGTAAATTTATTCCTAGCTTGGTTTGGTTTGTTTTTTTTTGAACCCAGAAATTCCAGGCTGGGGATAGATTTTGAGAATACAGAACAGGGGAATGGGAAAAGCAACACTCTACACATACAGAATGTTGCTCATAAAATAAGCAAGCAGCAGAACTCACAATAAGCAAGCAGCAAAACTCAAGCCTTGAGCTGGCAACCATTTCCTTCTTACACCATCTGACTTGCACAGAGGCTGCTTGAGATGTGCTTTCTTGGAGACAGGTCACAGTTGACCCACAATCTAGCAAATTTGCGTGCTGCCATCAGTAGCAGCAAAACCACTTTTCCCTTTTAAAGGCATGCACAACGGAGTGAACTCCCTCTATTTACTATATACCACTCTTCAGACGTGAGATATCATCTTTGTTGGACACATCCACCTCCTTTGTACGTAAAAGTTGGTTTTTATTCTGACCAGAAGCCACAATTGATACAGAATCTAACTCCTATATTACTGCTGAATAACATCCCAGGCAAAGAGAATTTGTTACATGAATAACTATTAATCACCATCACTATCTGTTTAGCAAGTTTTTCTCTCATATTATCTGATTTTTGTGTTTTGGACAATATTCTGTTACCAGAATCTGTTGTCAGAATATTGTTAGAGTTCATCAGATATATCAAAATATTTGTTACCAAGCCAAAGCTATGTTAATTGAGGAACTTATTCAATCAGGCAGCACAAAAATACCCACAAACCTCAGTGTTCAGGGCGCTTTTAGAAACAAGTAAGTAGTTAAGTAAATTTTATGGAAAATCTTAGCCGTAAAACCAACCTATCTGAAAACTGCACCCTTAATATTTTGCCACTCCCACCAAAGAATCTATTTCTTTGTACCACAGTAATCATGCTTAAGAAACTTCATGGGAACTATAAATCTGTGTTTCTTGATTTATTTCAGCAGCCAAATTAGAACTAAAAGGACAAAATGTGCATATCTCTGCACAAAGGCGTAACTTCATGAAAGGAAGGAATTTTAAATAGCAAACATCTCATTAATGGGCATAGCATCTACAGCTTTGCATGTCTGTAAATCATTTAGCATTGTATAAAGCTTAGGTTCTTGCCCCCTACTGTGTCTGTTTTGCAATGTTCCACTAAGATGCAGATCCAGCAGCTCAAGGATTGCCCCATGGAGTAAAAACAATACTTCATTTACTCCCTATGGCAGGATACTCGAGTCCCTCTGCCAAATTTTCTTCCTTCCTTTCTCCGTAAACAATATCTGCATATCTCAAAAGTAACACCAACTATAAAAGAGTGCTGACAAACTTTCAACACTTAGACTTTTCTCCTTTCCTCACATGAAAAGGCAAGGTAGAAAGTTAAAACAAACAGGGGAGGCTGCTTTTTCAACTTTAAGCAGCCTATTAACGAGCTAAAGTGTGTTACAGAGGACCAAGATAAAATTTAAAGAAAAATAAAATAAAATAAAATAAAGTATAACTCCCATACTGCTAAAAACCAAACACAGTAACCACAAAAACAGAGCTCCAGTGGAGATATGAGGGGCAGGAAAAAAAGGACCAACCACACACTGATATGTTTTAGTCCAGATGTTAACCCTTCCACTTTTCCCCACCTTGTCTTCTGCATCTCCCTACCTGTGGAGCAAGTCCCCCATCAGTGTAGGAATAAATTCATCTGTGCAACCATCTGCCTGGCAGATGGTGTAGGTGTTGAGGATCGCCAGTCACCACCTTCCACTTGGTCTTGTCATTATCAGGAGTTAATAGACTCCAGGGCAGGAGGTGAGCCATGTACACAGCAGGAACAACAACGTGTTGTGCTGTGTTTGCTCACCCAAGGTCTCCAGAGAGAAATGGGGCAAGAGAAGGAAGGAGGCAAAGGAAACAGGAAGGTTGCTTTTTTTTCCACCTAACATGTCATTACATAGCGGACAGTAAGTGTTACTTCAACTTGCTAACAGATGTTAGCCCTCCTGTGCAGTACATCCCTTCCACTTGAGGGGTGTACCCTTCCACTCTAAACACACACAACAGTATTCCTAAATTATTAACATGTGAACTTATGAGCCAACACCTTTTTTGTTGATTTGTTGGTGTTTTTTTTTCCCAAATGTGACCAGGAAAAAAAAAAATACAAAGTTAGGTTGTCAGGAAAACAGCTGGGGAGAAACTCCCACCTGATAGTAATGTGGTAAATACTCAAAAGGACCATTTAAGGGAAGAAAAATCATTTCCTTTTCTTTCTCAGAGCTGAATCCCAATACTCGTTTCTTATCCAGACTAGGTAACACTGACTTTCAAGACCAGGCTCCTTTTTCCCTCTGTAGGTTTACACTTCCATTATGTATTTGATGCAACTGTCAATAAAAAGTCGACACTTACTGTAAAGAATCCTCACAGAAACCTGGGAAACCTCGTAGCTTGTGCAATGTTGCTCACCGAGGTGTCAACAAAATCTGCTTTTGAGTTACTGTCCCCGCAGTCCATGGCCAGAGGATGTGAACTCTGTTATTTAGTACTGGAACTAGAAACCGTGGCTCTCATAATCTGAGGCAATTATTTTCTTTGTACAGTTAACTGATTGATTACAGAGGGGACTTTTCCATTTCAAAAGATGCTGAAATAAACACAGAAAGTTTACTCAAAGCAGAAGTCTTAACTACAGAGTTAGTTCTTCTTGATGTTTAGTGTTTGTTTTTTTTCCTGTTGAAGAAGATGAAATCTGTTTTGACTGCTGGGGCTTTTTTATTACCATAACATTAAAATATTAATTTAGGGGCTTTGCTGGTAGAATTCTAATCACATCCCTTTAATTTTATAATGTACAATAAACCATTTAACAAAACCTCACTTCTTTACTCAAAGTCGAGGTATTTCACTATCATTTGAATTTGCTTTACAGCAAATAGTGTCACCTGTGCTTACTCCCCAGGCAAGAGCTCTGTAACTTCAAATACCAGTTCCTTCTTTTGATTTCTTCTCCCCTATTTAACAATCCTGTGAAACACATCTCCTCCAATAAAGATCAGGAATTAGGTGCCTGAACACATGCTAGATTCTGTCCCATTAAACTCACAGTTTCTATATTCTTCCAGATTTTCACCCCCCATCATTTCATTAAGATTAATTCTGCTCCAGAGCATATCTCTTCTAGACAGTTTGATGATTCACCGAAATCAGCCAGTTGGAACTTGAATAAACAAACCAAAAAAATGTATATGAGGAGAACACAGACTTTTTAGTCTTTAAACACCAGACAACTGAAAATAATAAACCAGTAATCGATGGTCTAGGCTTCCTCACATCCTGACTAGTCTGTAGGAAGCTATGGTAGGTAGATTCAGGAGAGAACAGTCTTTTTTTTTACTGCTAAATATCTGCATATGCATACAACATGTATGTGTATAAACACACACACGTCTTATTGCCTCAAGCCTACAATCTCTGAGATAAAATATACAGGCACTACCGACTGGAAGTTGATGCAAAGGAGAAAGTAGCAAGAAAAACAAAAATCCACACACAAAAAAACCACACCAACAAAACAAAACATTTTCTAGTTCAGGCATCCAGATTTTTATTATAAATAATAGTAACTTCAGAAATCTCTTAAACCATGCAAAATGCTTAATAGGATTTTAGGAATTTTCCTACAAGCAAGTGTTGTCAATGTAATTTCAAGCTTTTTCTGTTCTCTTAGCGCATAAACATCTGCAGCTAATGCAGATTCTTGCATCTATTTGTCATAATAGCGTGTCTATCTCCCTTCAGAGTCACACAAACGTACTCTCTAAACCTCCTAAGTATGCAGGTCCTGACTTAACCTCATTTTGTTGACTCCTATGACCCAGAGCTCAAAAGCTTGAAATTTATACCAAAAAGATGAGTACCAGCTGTTGATACTCTGCATCTCTCAGCCCATGAAGGGATATATATATTTTTTTCTTTATGTCATATCCTCAAAGTCACACAAAGACATTTAAAATTAAAAGCAGAAATGGGGTGCCATTAATTCAGACAGAGGAGAAAAATGAAAAAATAAATTGTATCACTTTGTCTGGGCCCTGTGGCATTTTATAAAAGTAGATCCAGAAAATAAGAAGGAGAAACCAGTGGAGACTGGATCATGAATGGGGGTGGAAATTGTTTTTATTGATTTTCACTGGCAGTGGAGCTCATAACACACAGATTATATTTATAAAAGGCAGATCCTGATTCATTAAGAAGCTCTATGCACAGCCCAGGCAAAGTCTGTTTCTCATCTTTTAATTACTATCATTTTCCTTATAAAAAAAAAATTAAAACGGAGGAGGAATTGAATAAAAAAATAAATCACACATTAAAAGAAATAAGAGAAAACCCCTTAAGACTAGGGATATGAACTCACACATAATGCTAATAGGATACAGAACCAGTGCTATCCCTACATAATATATGGAATAAACCAACTGAATTATTGTGCTTTAAGGTACTGTATTGGGTTATGTAAGGAAAAAGCCTTCTCATGCAGCCTTTTTGAGCAAGTAAACAATCTATTAGTTATTCTTATAACCATTGCATTTTTAGAAAAGTCTTGGTGGGGCAAGGGATTGGAATCTTTCACTGTTTATGTGTCATTTTCATTCTCTGGCTTGCTGGAACAGTTTGAGCTGGGATCATGCTGATAGATTGCAATAACTGCTGTGCTTTCAGGTATATCAGAATATAGCTCAATGACTCTTTGAACCTTTCCTATTTAAACCTGAGACATTATGAAGCTGCAATCATAATAGATAATTATTATTCTCTCTGTCTTCTTGAGTTTGCAGATGGCTTCAGTCTGCAAGACCAAGACTCAGTCACAAGGCCTGATTGGATCCCCATTTACATTTATCTACATGGAGAATAATTCCACAAAGGCCAATGGAAACCTGCTGAGGTAAAATTGCTATGAAGTGGCTTGCGAATTGAGACATGAATTCACAGGTTTTATGTAATGAATTGCCTCATCCACAAGAAAGTGTGGGGAATTGGAGCAATTCATAATGCACAATAATACTGCACTATATACAATTTATTGTTATAAAGCAGTGGTTTTTTTCAGGCTTATTCCTTGTCTCCTGACTCCATTCATATTTTAATTTTTATTTCCTCTTATTAAATGTTTGCAGTTTTGCTTTCTTCTTTAACAACAAGCTTGAAAGCAATAAGATGATAAAGGAGGGGAGGAGGGAAGACAACATTTATATGTTTTGTGAAAAATTTAAATTTCAGTTTTTAAGCAAAAAGTCACAGACTAAGGTAGTTTATACTTCAGTTTAGAAATACTTTAACACTTCTAAAAAACTCAACTGAAATATATAGGCTCTTATCTTTAGCAACAGAGCTGCATACTTCCTAAAAAGAAGCAACTGGAGAAGAAAGAGACTTCAGATAAAGTTTTAGCTGAAACCAAAGCAATTCTCAACTTTAACACAGTTTTCCCTAATGATAAGTCAATTTTATCTGAAGAAATGCTACGTAAAGGCTATGCTGGCTCCCAGTTCTTTGTATGGATACTCCTTGACCACCACAGTGAATCAAGAGAGAATAAGGTATTGCAACCTGTGCTCCATAAATAAATGTTGAAAATTAAAATGTCTATATTAAACTGTATATTAAACATTTTTTGCATCTAAGACAAAGATGAGGACACAACTCCTCCCAGAAAAAAAAAAAAAAAATTGAAAAAGAATGGGTAAGAAGTTTGTTGCACACTTTCTACCAAAATAATGCTAAACATTAAACCAGCCTGCAGCAAGTTAGATATTAATTTCCAAATTATCCAACCATAACCATCTTTCGAAGGACACAGTTCACAACAGAATTCCAGGGGGAATACAGTTGATAAGGAAAGTCTATTATTGTTGCACGAACACAGTTTAACTTTATTTTGTGGGGCATGGCAAATACTGCAAAGCAACTTTCAAAAGCCTTTATGGGTAGTCATACAGCTGAAATGATTAAAAAAGAGGTAACAGTTCAGACCACAGAATCACTGAATGTTATGGAGTTGGAAGGGACCTCTGGAGGTCATCTCCTCTAATGTCCTCTCAGATTGAAGTCGTCCAGAGCAGGTCACACAGGAATATGTTCAGGAAGGCTTTGAATGTCTCCAGAGGAGGACACACCACCACCTCTCTGGGCAGCCTGTTCCAGGGCTCTGTTGCCCTCAAATCAAAGAAGTTCCTCCTCATGTCTAGATGGAACTTCCTGTGTTACAGTTTGTGTTGTCACTGGGCACTACTGAAAGAAGACTGGCCTCATCCTCCTGACACTATATAGGAATTGATCAGATCCCCCCTCAGTATTAGAATCATAGAATGGTTAGAGGTGGAAAGTACCTTAAAGATCATTCAATTCCAACCCCCCTGTGCTGGGCAGGGACAAATCCCACCACACCAGGTTGCTCAAAGCCCCATCCAGTCTGGCCTTGAACCCCTCCAGGGATGGGGCAGCCACAGTTTCTCTGGGCAACCTGTTCCAGTGCCTCACCACCCTCACAGCAAAGAGTTTCTTCCTAGTATCTCATCTAAATCTCCCCTTTATTGTGCGGTTAAGCAAGTCAGATCTAAGCAGAATTTCAATCTGGCATGTGGCCTGCAGAAAATGATCTTTCAAAAGCATATTGGTGAAACATATGCTGTGAGACAGTACTCATGCAGCAGAGTTTAACTAAGAGAAATGTTCAATGGGTTGCAAAATGTTTGCATGCAGGTATTTCCAGCTTTTGCATATATAGATTTAGCTTAGAGGTGGGGTGGGAGAATGTTTTTCAACATGCCGAAAATAAACACAGGAATTCAACAAACTCCGGTAACAAAAAAAATTAAAACTATTTTTTCTGGATTTTAGAAAGCGTGGCTATATTTTTGAGATAGCGTGAAGAATAAGAACCTAAATCAGAAAGTAACAAAAACTTTTAATGACTGTTAATTAAAAGGTAACAGATGCTGATGCTACAAGTATTTGAGTAGATGTATATATAATTATATATATATGTATATATACTTCTTTTTATGTATAATTATATATATTAGAACTAGATAATTACAACTAATTTGGAATTTTCAAGGCAGGAAAAGGAGTAGATGAGCTGAGACAGAAGCTGACAAGAAACTAACTCAACCGCATCGAATTCTGGGAATGGAACACTCCATAAAGAGCATACATGAAAGTATGTGCATAAATTATTTCTGAACTTATTTGGGAGTAACACAACTCATTAATTTCAACACCAAATGTTGTTATCTTGTAACAACGACTCTATCATTCCCGTTCCAAACTTAAGGTATCTTCAAAATACTTAAGATTAGCAGCAGGACTAATAGGTAGTGGGCATGTGTATTAGAAGTAGAACAACAAGTCAGGGAAGTTAAATAACACATGTTAGCATGGATACGTGTAAAAAATATGTTGATGTAGCCATGAAAGATTATAATTTTCAGCTAGTATTCTGACTGTAGTCTGGTGGTTCTGTTTTTATTGAACATTTTCTCTGGAGCTGTAGATTATGCACTTAACACATAAAGCTAGTATGCAGCCTGAGAAGCTTGATGTTCCCTGAGCCTTCTCTTATGGAGATAGAAACCCTGCTTAGCTCTTTTCAGTATGTTTCAAGATACCTGGTGAACATGATGCAGCTGAATTTCCTATGACAGATGCATCTTAAGATGCTGATTTGTCTATGTTAAAGCTCAGGAATAATCGTGTCAGCTTCACACCTCAGATTCAAACTATGGATCAGAAAGCAATATTCTGGGTTAAGTAGGGACACACAAAACCTTTGCAAGAATGAGAATATGTATGAAATAAATACACTCCTGTGCTTCACAAGCAGTGGAACTGATAGACCGAACAAATGAGCAAAAAAGCATAAACGGCTTAAGAGGAAGGGAAAGAAAAAGTAGGAAAGCAGAACAAAACAACCAAAATGGTATATTCTGTTGCCTAAAACTGGACAGGATGGGTACATTGCAACAGAAAATGTGATTCACCACCTAAGCACTAATAATGAAGCAAGCCAAAGCCAAGCTGCTCTTTCAGAACATCCCCTAATTGCACTGAGATATAAACCCCACTAGAATCCTGGAGTCATATAAAAGCACGCGGAATAGAATTGAAAGCTCCATTATAACAAATCAGGAAAAGTGCTTCTGGAGTTAAAAACAGATGACGTGCACAGAGCTGAGATGATAAATAACGGAGATTATAATAAAACTGAACAACAGAAATAACATTTTAAATGCACCTTGTTCCTACGTAATTGAAACATCTAAAGGGAAAAGACTGCGATACAAGAAATGACATCTAATAAAAGAAAGAAAAGAAAAAATAAACAACTCTTCCCCTCACTCAACACTCTACAACTTTTTAAGGGCATGAGACAGTGCAGCGGTTGGGAAAAGTCCTACAATGGAAGGATTGTAACAACAACAACAACAAAAAATCCAAAAGGAAAAATAGCATTACTCCAATCTAATACGTGAGTCTATTATAGGTGAATGCTAAATATTATATTAGATGAAGACAAATACCATGTCATGATAGTATTTTCATGCAGTGATAAAGAAAAAGAGTATTCTTTAGCAGCTTCTGAGACCAAAGCAAAACTGAAAGCAATTTATTCAGGCCTTCTCTAATTTAAATCACACCACATAGAAACCATTAGTAGGCTATGTCTTCCACAGAGATTGATATAAACAGGTAGCAGAGGTAAGATATAAGGTAGTGATTTATAACTACTTACCTAGAGACTTTCCTATGATACAGAGAATTGTTTATTGAAAATGCACACATATACCTCCTGTTGAGACTTCTTTTACTCCAGTACTTTCTTCTGATCTTCAGGATTTGCACATGCTGACACTGCTCAAAATACAGCCAGTACAAACACACTCCTACCCCTGGTGTTATAAGATCCCTAATTCAGATCACTTTGGAATTATTAAAACTCTAGAATCTTCTCTCTGGGCTAGCAAGTGCTAAAATATGTTATGATTCAGTTTTTTAAGCACTGGTATTACTATTAGCATAATCAGTGAAATATCAACCTCTGAAAGGAAGAACACTAACAGCATTTTTTTATATTTTGTATAGCAGATTTATAAAGTAAATATGCTAAAAATTAATTAAAATAAATATATCTGCTATTATACTACCACCTAATGGCAAAAGATAATTAATATAGCACACAACTCCATAAAGATGCCTGTCAATCCCTGCAATCCAAACACTTGGAACCAGCAGTATCTTTTTCTATGTCTTTTCCAGATCTCTCATTTCTCCTGCTGCAAGACATGCTTTGCACTCCTCCGTTCATTCTTCTGTCTTTTTCTCCACTTTTTACTACTTCAAGTACATTTCCCAATCATGGATGATTAACCAAGCATACACCACTACAGATAAGGTCATTCCAGTCCTGTATTCAACGGCATTTCCTGTCCACACACAGTTATGCTAGCAGTTGCTTTGAGCTATAAAATTCTAGTTCTCCTTTAGATAGAATATTAACCTTCTTCCTATTCTATTTTTTAAAAACAGATTTACTTAATTTTGTAGAAAAGAACCTAGAGGGTTGGGTCTTTCTGGGCAGGAACAGCAGCATAAGCTAGTGGCAACAAAGACCAACACCACACCTGGCTCTACCACTAAAAGCATCAAGAGGAGGTTGAGAGAAGTGATCATTCTCTTCTACTCAGCATGTTATAGGAGTGTGGATGTCTCTAGCTTGGGTGTCCTTAGGCCAAAACAGATAATCAGAAGAGTTTTGTCTCAGAAGAGGCACCAAAACAATTAGGGGAATGGGAGTATGTGATACAAGAAGAGAGACAAAGACTTTGGTTCCTCTAACCTTAAAAAGAAGATTGCAACCTTCAACAACCCAACAGAAGATGGAAAAGAAGCAGACTCTTCAATTAGATATTAGGAAAAAACCGAAGTCATAATGAGCGTAGTCAAGTATTGGAAAAGGTTACTGGACAGATTCTGAAATCTCCATCATTGGTTATGCCTGAAACTTGACTGGATAACATCATTAGCAAATTTCTCTAAGTTGGTCACTCTTTGAGGAGGACTTTTAGTTACCACATGGCATCAAATGTCTGCTATTTTCATGTTTGAAACTCTCCATCAAAGATTTCACATGGAAAAAACTAGCACCATCACCTTTCTGAACTTCTCCCTACGTTCTCTTGACTTATCCCTAATATAAAAACTAAAATACACACAAAATCCCGTTTTTCCTGCTAGTATGGCTCAACATTATTTGCTTCAGAATGAAGATTACAATTTGCTTTTTTCCCCACGTGCATCACATCTTTATAAAATACACACAAAAGACAATTCTATGATACTATGATTCTGAGAGAAGTTTTATAATGAGGATAGTGAAACACTGAAACAAGTTGCCCAGAAGGATGGTAGATGCCCCATCCCTATAAATATTTAAGGTAAGATGGAGCTTAGAGCAACCTGATCTTGTTAAAGGTGTCCCTACTCATTGCAAGGGAAACTGGATGAGGTGACCTTTAACAGTTCCTTTCAATCCAAACTATTCTACTACCATATGATGACAATTTGAAGAAAAAAAAACCCAAACAAACAGAAAAACAGAACAATTTTGGTTTTTCCAAAAGAAACAAAAATAAAAATGAAAAAATACACAAGGATGAATCAATTTGTTTACCGAAACATGTATTCCTTGATAACACAACCTGCAGAAGGGTTTAACCCCAGCTAAATGGAACTCAGATGAATTATTTCTGCTGCACATTAGACTCCAATAAAAAATATTTGATTGTGTTCATGATTGTATGCACATTTTTGAGAACTGAAATAACCAGAAAAATAAAAATATGGCACATAACCAATCTTTCTGTTTAATTTTAAATTCAATTTTTTTATTTACAGTTATTAATCTGCATTAAAATTAAACCTTCAAATTAAGAGCTTCATTGATTTATGTGTTAAAGCTCAAATATGTGATTAATTTGTCAACTCAAGCGATTACTACCGCAATTATAAAACACAGATCTCTGTTTATCCATTTTAGTATGGGGGAAATATGCCACTGATAGTAAACACTTTCAAAAGCTCAGCACTAAATTGAATGCACTTGTCCTTCTTTCTCCAACTCTCTCAGTATTTGAAACAACAACTGACTACTGAAGTTCTAAATAAAGTTCAAAATTAATATTCCAGATCACAGAGATAGTATGTACACAATAATATATAAAATACATTTCATTGAAATCTATATAACCATATAAATGAGTTATGGATTCAGGTTTTTTTTTGAAAAAGATTAATTATAAAGTATTCAAAAATGCTAATCTGATGGTACTGAATACAAATACTATATGGTATCGTTAAAGAAAAGGGCTATTTAGATGAACATAGTCAAGTCAAAAAGAGATGATGACTTAATCTCCATTTCAGCTTGAATTTCTGCTGTCACACACAATTCTAAATGTAGCAGGAATGTAAATCTGTGCTCTTCAATGTTTGCTCTGTTTCATAACCTTTGATTTTAAACTGAAACATACGTCATGCACTTGGGTTGTCCTTCCTGTGTACCAACACCTTCCAAATTCTAAGGGAGCCCTGTGTCCTACTGTGTTGATGTCTGCAGAAGATGCTTTGCTAAGACAACCTTCTGATTTAATGTTGCTGCTGCATCACTTGGCTGAAAAACTCAGCGTGTGCTTGGCCATAAGCATTTCCTTTGCTGTAGTGCCACAACGCCCTTGTGTGATGAATTAAGCGTTCTGACATTTTTAAAGCACAGTTGTGATATTTTATCCTGTGAACACAGTATGTAGAACCAACGTCAACTGTTACTAGCAAAAGCTTGAGGCTTATGACCACTTCTGTTGAATTTACCTTTCATCCCACATAAAGTAAACGAGTTGGAATTAACAGGTCTGCCCTTGCAAAAGGGAACAGCATGTCTGACAAAGTAATTCCCTGATAACCACAGCAAATTAGTCTTGAGCCCACTGACATGGGAAGATTCTTACTGGCATAAAGCCTGAGTTGTGGGCTTAAATCCCTCATCGTAAAATAGTAGTATTAATTGGGAAATCTTCACTAAAGAGAAATTCACTTTTTTCTTTTGAGTTTTGGTGGGTTTTTTTCTTCTTCTTCTTTTAATTTTTATCTTGGTTTAGAAACACAGTTGGCCAAAAATTATATGTATGTGTATATGCTGAGTATATCTCAAATTTTGGATACGTATCCACAGCTGGAAAGCCTACCCACATCTTTCTTTGGAGCTGTATGTGGAAAAGAACAAGTTCACACCTACCAATTGTGAATTTGGAAACATTTTCTTTCCAAAGATATATCTTCTCACAATTAAATGCAACTCAAAATGTTGCTTCCCAGACACGAGAATTTACTCTGAGAGAAGCCTAAAAGCCTGATGTGGGGAAAAGAAAGCCAAAAAGACCAGAAGCAAACATTCCAGAGTTTTATACGTGGATATCGAAGCTGTCAATCTCACATCGGAGACTGATGTTGGTGAATTGACTTAACTGCTGAGGCAGCATCAGATAATTATGAGTCAGGGACGCCAATTTACTCTTGAAACTGTGTGTGTGCTCCAGCACGTTTTGTGACTGTGCTAGAATTCCTGGTTTGAGTCTCTGTGTGTTTGTCTGTGTACTTTTTGTGATCTTAGACATGAAAAACCCACCAAGGGTTTTCAGGTTTCCTGTCTGTATCTTCTCTAATTTCCAGAAAAACAGCAACAGATTTGTGGAAGAACTTCACATCTCCATTACCACGATATATTCTGAAATTTAAAAAAAAGGTACCTTGCCAAGCTACAGATACACATATGCTTTCCAAAATGAGTTTCATATATCACCAACATAAAAATGTAGAAAATCAAGAACTTCAAAAGACAATCAGATAAGAAGTTCTGCCATGCCTTATCATGCAGCTCCAAACTCTAAAAAATACTTAATCACTTATCTATGCAGATCTGTACTCAAAACAGCTTTTGCAGTTGCCTAAGACCTAGTTCAGCTTAGTTAATCTACGATTAGTCATCTTCCTTCTCCAGATAAGTACTCCAATCACCAATTTTTCATGTGGACAGCAGAGTTTGACAGAGGGAGGAACCTGGAACTCCCCAAAAGGAATTCGTGTGCTCTACCAATTTTATTACTAAAAATAAAGAGAAGAATCCACTTTCTTCTCTATCCACGTTTTGAAAGATGGAGCTAAGGTGCTTAACTCAAGGTCCTGAATCCTCTAGTAGAGGGACATTGCTGTGGTACCTCAGTTATTTCCTACTGACTACCTCAGGGCAGCTTCACTCAGAAAGCTGCCTTCTGTGAGCCTCCCTCTTCAGCAGATAACTGTGTGGAGAGAGGTATAACGAGCTCAGGCAGGCAAAAGTAAGCTCCATAGACATCATGCTCTCAAAAAAGCTTTTGAGTCATTTGATGCACTTTTGTAGATCTATTCCCAGATGCTCACCTCTATTGACAGTCAAATATCCCTGAAAATTATAGCTTGATACTTCCAAATCAAGACAGGGTCATCCATAAGGTGTCTTCAGAGCCAGACTGGGAAGAGCTAATGATAAAAGCACTGAACACTCAAAATTGTACATCAGCTGGATTTCACCACTCAAATGACTGACTGAAAATTAAAGGCCAGAATGTCAATAGAGTGTCAAAGACTTGCTACAGAAATACAAGATTTAGGAGAACAGTGGAGAAAGTAGTAAGGAAGATAAGTTTCATCAACAGTAGAAGGAAATATCGGAACTACAACAATACTTAAATAGGAGGGAAAATGTAAACACAGTTGGGTTTTGCTTCATTAGAGACACAAGAAAAAAACAACAGAGGATTGTGTGAAAAAAAAAAGACAACTAATGTGGATAGTTTTAGAATCAAGGGGTGAGAATTGCCAGTCCTTGGAGAGTGGGAACATCTAATGTAGTCTGCAGACTAGTAAAATGCACTATTACAGGTATTGTTTTATTAATATCCTGGTCTGTAATGCATCTTTTAGCAAATAATTACCTTCCATAAAACATAGCGCGAAGTAGCTTTACAGAGAATTTTTGATTGGTAATACTATTGTTCAAGAGATGACAAAGTTCTTATGCTTTAAAGGACTTTAATGTCAAGGTTATTAACCAGTTGTCTGCATCTGAAGGTAACTCGTGATGCCCCATCCCTGGAAGTGTTCAAGGCCAGGCTGGAGGGGGCTTGGAGCAACTTGGTGTGGTGGGAGGCGTCCCTACCCATGGCAGGGGGGTTGGAACTGGATGATCTTGAAGGTCCCTTCCAACTCTAACCATTATATGAATCTAATTCTAGGATTTATAGAGCCAACAGTGGAAGGAGTTCTGATGGTCAGAAAAACTGGTGCCTCTGCAAAGGTAACACATGATCACCTTTTACATTAATTTTCTTATTCCGTTTGATATTTTCTCTATCCTCATGCCCCTTTCCCTCCACATTACTACAGACAGCCAAACCTTGTTCCTCAAAAAACATTGTAGTTGCTCTACATATCAAATGTTAGATATTCATGAATCCAATTCATTGAGCAAAAACATTTTAATAAGGTGAGGCGTAGGGGAAATGTAAATATGTTTAATTCTCTTCATAGTGGTTTTTCTTTTTGTCTTAAACACATTCTTTACTGTTCTGATTTTGTTTAAATTGAGACTGCACATACATGTATTAAGTCTTAAATTATACAAGCACATATACCATGTAACCTGGGAAAAAAAAAAAATTAGCTCAGTAGATTTTGGGGGTTTTATTTGCAGTACTCACGTACAGCTAATAGTAGATAAGGAAACTCGTACATTAGCAAAACCTAAATTATGCTTTGAAGCTGTTACTTGAATTTAAAACACAGTTGGTGCCAGGTTAATAGTGACTTTAGTCAGCAAAATTTTCTATGGTTCTGTGGATTCCCTGCAAGAAGAGATTGTTGTGTAGCCTACAGCACACCAAATAATGTGGTTTGATATCCACCTGTCAAGCTAGAATTTGCAACCACAGTAATTAGTAAGGATTGGATTTTGACATGCTAAGCATGATGGTGCTTCTCAAAACTGCTGAAACAGAAACCTGGAGGGAGAAGAAGAAATTCTGAGAAGAATCGTGGTATCAGTACACTGCTATGCTGTGCCAAAGCTATTCACAGCATTCTAATCCCTTCACCACACTTTTTCCCAGCTTTGAAAGGTCTACTTTGTGATAGCCATGTTGATCATTGTCAAAGAAGAGCCCCCAAACAAACAAAACAGAAATACGGGTTTCTGTACAGCATTTATCGTGGCTGCTCCTGAAGGAGATGATTTGGCAGATTCATCAGACACAAATTTTCACACGTTTTTGACATGCCTGGGTAAGACAGAGAAACCCTGCACAAGAAATAGGGCATTTGCTCCCAGAACATAAATGTTTTTGGGAAATCTATTGCATATGAATCCTCTTAGAGGCACTGTTGCTTAATACTTTTTTTTGATACTTCTTTCCTGCCTGATAAAATTTTTATGGTGTCTTTGAACACATTGGCCTACAGATACCTTGGAATATCTTCTAAATAACAGTGTCAATATGTAGGAGCTCTCTGGAAAGAGTTGTTAAACCCAGTGAGGATTTTTAAAGGTGTTTGGTTTTTCTTTTTTTTCCTCTTTTGTTGCCTCTGTTATGTAGGAAGGAATGATACCTTTACACCATTAAATAAAGGAAGCAATGTCTAAAGAGATATCCATATTATATCACATGAAGGAAAGCAATTTTCAGTGAGCAAATATTTAGTACTCTCTAAAGAAACCAGGTTTACTGTCAGCATCCCAAACTGGGTGTTTCAAAAGCAGCACCTTCCAAAACATTAGCCATTCCTGAAAAAATTTGCCTGTGATCTTTGACAATAGGCACAAATCTTGCAGATGGATCTTTGACATTACAGTCCGTGTTTCTGGAAACAGTTCAACCAAGATCTAAATCTGTTTCCACCCTGAAAATTTATTTTCTCTGACTCTGGTAGTTTTGAATTCAAAACTGTATTTCTGCTAATTGGTCACTGGAACAGAACAACTTCTGGGGAAAAAAGTGCTTGCTCAACACTTCCTATTTTCACATTTAACATTTAAGTTCCCTTCTACAGGAACATGGATGGGGAAAGCAGACGCACAAGTTCTTAATTGCAAAATGCTGCCACTCCCTTTATTTAGGAAGCACAATTCTTCAAATCACATTTTGCGGCACACCCAAAATGTTAATATAATAAGATTAAGTATTATCTAATCAAGAAGGAAAGAGAAAAAAGTTTAGAAAAAGTTGCTGAATTTTTAACACAATTTTGCTTAGGCTCTAAGGAATCAGGTGTTGAAGATTTCATGATTTTTATTAATTGCAGAATAAGGTTCCAATTTAAAAGTAATCTAAGAGGAGAAAGAGAAATAGATATCCCTTGTTATTTCCGTGTCAACTCTTTTCCTATATGCATGAACATAGATATCATTCCATATACAATCATATATACTACAACTGCTTATATCCTCACATATAATTTATCAATCACAGAATTATGGAATGGTCAGAGTTGGAAAGGACCTTAAAGATCATCAAGTTCCAACCCCCTGCCACAATCATTCACTCATTGCATCCCAAAAGGAGCACCACCCTTTCCCTCTCAGGGCAGTTTTGGACATCTAGTGGAACCTGTTTTTAATAGAAACCTTTTATTTTTCTTTTTTTTTTTAAAACAAATGATGTGTGGCATTATCACATCACTGTGCTGAATTGTAATTTTACTTGAATGAAGAAACAGAATGGTTAGAGTTGGAAGGGACCTTAAAGATCATCCAGTTCCAATCCCCTGCCATAGGCACGGACACCTCCCACCACACCAGGTTGCTCCAAGCCCCATCCAGCCTGGCCTTGAACCCCTCCAGGGATGAGGCAGCCACAGCTTCTCTGGGCAACCTCTTCCAGTGCCTCACCACCCTCACAGCAAAGAATTTCTTCCTAATATCTAACATAAATCTCCCCTCTTCCAATTTAAAACTATTACCCCTTGTCCTGTCACTGCACTTCCTGACCAAGAGTCCCTCTCCAGCAATCCTGGAGCTCCCTTCACATCCTGGAAGATTGCTAGAAGTCTCCCTCGAGCCTTCTCTTCTTCAGGCTGAACAGCCTCAACTCTCTCAGAGCATTGGGAATTTCTATTTACTCTGGTATTTTCTGAAATATGATCTTCACTCCCCTGAAAACCCTTTTGTGTTTGTAGATCTCAACACAGGAAAGTGCATCATGGAAACACGAGATATGTGCTACCTCGCACACAAAGGTCTACATAGCTAATACCCAGAAAAATGTAAACTATTGAAAAAATGTAATATTCTTTCAGCTGTGTTTTGGTGGGAGGGAATTCTAATACTGACAGAGCCTAACCCCTGCAAATGGTTCAAACCTGCAGCTCTTAACAGAAGTGTTTGCTTCTTGCAGTTCAGGCATTCAGGCTCCTAAAGGAGCCTGAGATTAAAGTCTCAGTAATATCCTTTGAATTTCTTATCAGGTAATTCAATAGCTGACTGACTGCTGTTGCATGCTGATCTGTTGCAGAATTCATTCTTATTCATCTACATTACACATTGCACAGGATCTGAGATGCTGAATACGGGACTGCGAATTCAGTGACAAATTCTCCAAAAGTTTACACATCACAACCGTTTTCTAGATCCAGTCCAAATTGCTCAAAATCTTCCTAAATACTTAATATCCCCCCTTTATTTTTCCTAAAATATAACGTTTGTTTGCAGGACACAGGCTAAAGTTGCACAAATTTAAACTTAGAGAAATTTTTACTCATGTTTCTTTCTGATAACTGCAGTTTGCCAGAGAGAAAGATACATGAGTTTAAGCTGGAAGATAGATGAGGTGATCCTGGGGATGGTAGCTGCAAGGGATAGCAAAATATGTGCCAAATGTGTTTAAGACAAAAGTTATGGAGTTCTCATTAACAAAAAAGTACGCCAAAGTATTGTAATGCTGATATTATCAATACTTAGTATGGAAGTATTGGCATTGATTTTACAAAAAAAATCCCGAATAATTATAAATTTTAAATCCAACACTCAAATGAATTAAAAATAAATATAAATACACTAAAATGACCTGCCAGATCACTACCTCATTACTTGGGTACTAAAGAACAGGAATACCCTGGACAACTGGAAAGAAAAAAGATTACTAAGAAGGAATGACACCAGAAGATTTGTCAGGGATCCCTCTTGTCTTTGGTGTTTTCAGCTCAAAGCCAGAGTTTTAGAGAAGTTATAACCCAACAAACCCAGGTAGATCCATTCAAATATCTGTGTAATCCATCAAAATAGGTTTAAATTACGACTCGGTATAAAATGGACAGGTTTAAGCAAGCAAATTTGCAAGTTTGCAGGTTTTATTAGCTCAGTTCTCACGCCATGCTAAAGCAAAAAGGTTCTTCTAGACTTAATTTGATCTTGAAGGCCTCATGGTTGCATTTGCATGATGCTTAATCTGACCTAATCAACCTGGCCAAGAGAAGAAGAAAAAGAGCAGCTTGATGTCACTGCATCTGCAGCACGGTGGCTCTACAAATCAGTTAATCCACCCAAAAATAACAAAGAATTGACTGTTCGAAGTAGAGAGAAATAAGCTGCAAATCGACCCTTTGCAACTGGAACTGAAGTGTGAGATTCTTTTGGTAAACTCCATACACACCTCAGTTATATTTCTTGAAAGATACAACAGGAAAAGAGTTAAAGTGTGAAATGGCAGCAGCAGCTCTATGTTTAGGAGAGAGATCATCACAAAGAAAAGAGCACTGCTTATTTTCTTCTCTAATGGAAAAAAAAACCCCAAAACAATCAGATCTGTTTAACTGTAACAAGAAAACCCAAACGGATTTTATCTTTCTAGAAACATTTCATTAAGAACTTTGAATGGGTCCACCTGTAAGCTTTTGCTCTTCTGCATTGCTGCATGGAGGAAAGAAAAACAGGGTGTTTCCTAGGCTTCATATTTGCCTGTTATTCTAATACTACTCACGCAAGCAATTTGTTTTAAGAGACATACTATTTGTAGCTTGACTACCGTATTACAGTTGTGTGAAGAAAATTGCAACATACAAACCCCCTTAACCTCTATTAGTCTTCAGCTGTATGGAATGCATTTTAACCTGTCAGATCTTGTGTTCCACTGCTCCAAGATCAAGCCATATGTAATATTCATCAGTTTAAATAATGTCGGAGGCAAACACTATTCACAGCAACTTCCCCAAACACTGAAACAAGTAGCTGCTGCTGAATATTATAATGCCATTTGTTATCTATCTCAGCAACAGAGAGTTCATTATTGGACAAATTAGTTTCCAAGTTACTGATGCTGAGCCATAAATAATTGGAATCAGCAGAACTATTCCCAAGCATTTTTTTCTGCTGCACTTTTACATATGGTAACTGCTTGGAATGGGTAAAAAATTGCGTATTCCAGGAATCATTTTTCCTCCGTGTATATGCGCTTCTATCCCATTTACTGCAAGCTGTATAATATCGGGTTGATCTTGTAAATGAAACTGAGGGAGACGTAACTTCTCTTAACATCTCAAGAATGTATAATGACAATTTGTGTGTTTTATGAAAGTAGCTGTTCTGCGAACACCACTGTTTTGAACGAAGAGCACAAAGATGCTGTAGGTAGGTTCAGTATGTTATCAGCATGGTATCAGGCAGCTAAATTAAAAAAAAGGTAGAATAATTTGCAGAGTTTTACTTCAGTTAAAAAAAAAAAAGAAAAAAGAAAAAAGAAAAAGAAAAAAAGGACATTAACTTTATATACAATGTCAATGTAAATCCATCTGGAACTTCTGTCCCAGATAGCAAATTCTGTTATACCCCAGTGAAGCAGCCCATCCCACGTCTCCTCAGTTTAGCTGGAGTTAAGGTGAGGATGTAGGAATGGAGCCAATGAGCCATTCTGGGTAGAAAAAGTTTGAGAGGTAGGAAGTAAAAAAATCCTGAAAACTTGCAACATGTTTTTAAATCACTGTGAGAATGACTTGTGCGACTACCTGTGTAATCTCCCATGTCAAAATGAAATACACCCATAATAAGACCTGTGAAATCTGCTAAAATAGATATTCTAAACCAGCTCTGGTTTTTCATAACTGCTTCCTGCCTACTAAACGCTTTTTAACCTCTATTACACTTTGCCTGTGAAATAGCGTAGAAATGGGATTTTCACAATGAACTAAATTAAAACTTAGTAGCTGTCTGATGGCATTAATCTTACTTTTCTTCCTTCGTTGCTATTAAATATTTACCGTATGCTTCTGGAATTTTATACTGTAATGACTGTCATTTTTCAGAACCTCCTGCTGTTTTGTTCTGTGCATGAGGCTGGAAGGAAACAATAAAGGCTAGAGTTTCTCTTGCTGCATATACAAATTTTTTCCATATATTCAGTGGTACAACACACTCTCCATCCTGGAAGGAGAATACAGGCTTTATGTACCATCTGGGTTATGTATCTCACTTAATTCTGCCTAAAAGTGCAAGAATGCACTGAGAAGAGGAGGCCAACCACAACTCTGCTCGTGGAAAGTACAAAACATGTCCTCATCCCTGAGAAAGAGTGATTTTACTACAAATAGTTGATAATATCTCTAGCTATGCATGAAATACCACAAGTTCTAGAATTGTTCCATCTCACTTCAGTCACAGAAGTGACACAAAAAAGTACTTAAATGGGCTATAACCATAGCGTAGAAGTCAGGTGAAAACGAAATAGACTTCTTCCACTCATTGCTCTGGTAAAATGTGACTCAAAGCACATTAAATCCACATGCAGTTCTTTAACTTTGGATCCAGCCACTTAGTAAGGCATGAACATGAAGGTATTAGGACTATTAATATATGTAACTCTCAAGGCTGGCTTCTACTTTTATTCTTTTACTGAAATTTATTGAAGGCACTGCACACCGGGTATTTTTCTTGGGATAACAAACTCAGCAGATACTTGACTATATTCAAGTTTCTACAGTTCCATCGACATTAAATATTTACCTTCCACTTCTGAAAATTCAACATTTTAATGAACACCTTCAGGTTTTCCCTGCTAACTCTCACCGTCCTACCTCATGCAGTTCAAAAGTAGTCGCACAGCTTAATGTTTCCCCCATCATATGGAAAATTATACTCGTATCAGATAAGAAAAGGCAGAAATGGTACTTTCATATAATTAGGTCTCAGTCGACCTTAGAGTACATACTACATTCTCAAAGAAAAACAAAATAAGAGGTGACATTAATAGAAAGGATTTCTTTCCAATTTTAAAAGGCATACCACAATTTAAACTTCAAAGTAGCTTCAAATTTGGTCATTTCTAAGCAGTGACTCCCCAGCTCTGGAGTCCTCAACACAGAAACGACCTAGAACTGTTGGAAAGGGTCCAGCGGAGGGCCACAAAGATAATCAGAGGGATGGAGCACCTCTCCCTATGAAGACAAGTTGAGAGAGCTGGGGCTGTTCAGCCTGGAGAAGAGAAGACTCCAGGGAGATCTTCTAACAACCTTCCAGGATCTGAAGGGAGCTCCAGGAGAACTGGAGAGGGACTCTTTGTCAGGAAGTGGAGTAATAGGACAAGGGGTAATGGTTTTAAATTGAAAGAGGGGAGATTTAGATTAGATATTAGGAAGAAATTCTTTGCTGTGAGGGTGGTGAGGCACTGGAACAGATTGCCCAGAGAAGCTGTGGCTGCCCCATCCCTGGAGGGGTTCAAGGCCAGGCTGGATGGGGCTTTGAGCAACCTGGTATGGTGGGAGGGGTCCCTGCCCAGGGCAGGGGGCTGGAACTGGGTGATCTTTCAGGTCCCTTCCAACCCAAACCATTCTATGATTCTGTGAAGGAATAAGCAAATCTTTACTTTCCAGTCAGAGACTTCTGTATTCCCTGAGTAAGTGAGAGGGGGGTAGATGTGAAGCTGAGAAAACACCACTCCTCACATGACATACAGTTCTCCTACTCACAAAACGCTACTTCAGACTACACCTAGATTTCTTGAAATTGTCTTCCTGAACCAGAGAGTTAGAGATGGTTTGCACAGATGGAGCCCAATCAATAGAACACAGCTCAAGATATGACCTTAAACTAAGCTGGTTGAAGCTTCCAAAAACCAGTGCAAAACAAAAAACCAAAAAAAACAACCAAAGCCAACCAAACAGAACTGGAATTTCAGAACAGATACCACAGAAAAATAATAGAACTCATGAGCATATGAAAATATTGTGTGTGGGAAGAGACAAAAGGTAGCCTACAATGGAGAGAGTTCTGCTTTAATTTTTGTTTTCTTGCATTAGGGCAGTAAAACACATACAAACAAATAGAGATTCCAGATGGTTAAGGCAAGCATGCTCATTCCTAATAAATTGGAGACATTGTTTAATACCAACTTCACTCTTGTGGAAGCAGAATTATCCCTGCAATACTGCCAAGGTCAGCGAAAACATAAGTTGCCTGCTGTGCCAGTATCATTGCACGTGCACAGGAGATGCTTGCTAGGTAAGTGTCCCCGTCCACATTAGGCTACCTCTCTTGATAAATTGTGCTTGTGGAGACGTTAGAAAGACCCTAACTAGCGCACAATTACATGGAAATTGAGCAATAATTGGGCATAACTAATTCATAAACAGACAACATATACATCATGGTTTTATTTGTCAAATCTTGCCATCTGTTGCATATGTTGTAAATAGAAAAAAGCTAAGAAAAAGAGCTGATTCTACCCCTACAGTGATCAAACTCTTTTGAATTTTTCTGTCTCCTTTCAGATTGCAATAGGCAGAAGTTCATTGACTTAAGGCCATTTTGCAAGTTTCTGACAGCCATGAAACAATGAAAAATAGGTTTATCATCTGACAGGATGCCAAGCATCTGAAAACAATTTAAAAGAATAAAATGCCTCTTTTCTTCTGAAGTATTTTATTCAGATCTTTTTTTCCAAACCTGTTTCAAACCTTACCACCTGCTACATTAAGAAACGAGTACATTGTAAAACTCTTAATGGCATTTGTTTTATTTGGTGGCAGAAAAAGAATTCTCCAGCGAGCAGACAAATACAAAAAGATAAGTTAGTTTCCAAGGATCCTGTATTCAAGAAGACAACAACAGTGTAGTGGTTTGCTTATATTCTTCTCATTATTCATTTTTTAAAAAAATCACTGATTAGTAGAATGTGAAAATAAGGAGGCACACAGGCTAACCTAACAAGAAATACCAACCCTATTTATGACTTCGTATGAAATGAGTTGTCTGGAGATGAACATCTCGCCATGCTTCTCCTGTACTCTGGAATGACTTCCAAATGCTTCACTAAACACATAAATATTTACATAATGTGCGTTCATATATGCAAATGTATGTATGTGTACACACACATTAAAAGCAATGATTATGAAGGCGGGTAGCTGTATGTAAAAGACATGCAGGCAAACACGTTTCCTTTACCCTTTCCTTTCAGCAGATGCCTGGGAATACCAAGGCAGATGGAGGTAAAAACACAGAACAAAATATTGTTATATTTGAAAGTGATGGGTTAGGGCTTTTGGGTGAACATTCAGGAATAAGATGCTGAGGCTGACATATATCTGCCTTGGACTGTACCATCTCACTACTTATTAGTTAAAAGCAAATAGAATTAGAAGGAATTCCAAACTGACAAAGAACATCATTGTACCAGCAAGTATTTGAACGGCATCCTCAACATTCACACAGTTTTGCACCTGCCTCACTGGGCTAGATGAGTCAGTAGAGTATTTTTTACGTCTCGTAGCCAGGCATCACTAACAGGCAAGCCTATCTGTCTACAGAACCAGATTGTATTCACAGTCTCTGCTCTTGGTGTCTACTTCTCCAGTGACTGATCAGTGAAAAGCTGTAAACAAAACCATCTGCTGGTGTCAATACTTATTCTTAACCAGGTAATCACTTTCTCCCCATTAATTGCTGCTCATTTCCTTCCAGTCTAATTTTTCAAGAGGAATAAGGTGGTTATGATGGGAAGTCGAACAACTTTGGGCTTCCGATTTCCTTTACAGATATCAAAAACATATTTTAGGTGAAGGAATCCACTACATTTCCATTTACAACTAGTTAAGTGAGTTATTAAGTGTAAAACGTTAAAGTTTTACAGGCCTTGGTTTCACAAGAAGCTTAAAGGCAGGTTCACTTTCTTCAGCCTGGTGTTAAAATGACCATGCTGCAGCCTGAAATGACTGGTGGTGGCTCTGGGTCAATTTTAACAGATTGATTTGTGAAGTGTTATAATGCAGTCTCACTCCTATTAAGTCAGAATGAGATTTTTCAATCCTGTTAATCCATCTTTATTGAACAATTGTATTTTCTGAAGGAAAATGGTCTCCTCTAGGAGTAAACAAGATCTCTGCATAAAAGCACGCGTAATGTCATCCTTAAGGAAAACACAGTATTTTTAACACTGTCACTTAGCAATAACATAAACAATGCCTTCCATCAAACTTTTCCTAACCAGACTGGAGGACTGCATGCTTGAGGCATATTGAAGGTTAGGCTGGCTTCTGTTTTCCCAAGATGTTTGAAACCAACACATTACACTTGTCTATCTAGGAAGATATTAAAGTCTGTTAACGCATTTCACATTCCACAAAAATTCGATAAGAAAACAGTTTACACTTAAAGTTCCTTTAAAGTCAATACCTGCTGTGGCTGTAACCAACAACCAAGCAGGCACAATCTAAACACGATACATTATTAAAAAGTGGTCCTGACAGCACAGTGGTTATGTGTAATAAACTTGTTTATACACTCTTTGTCAGGAAGTGTAGTCATAGGACAAAGGGTAAGGGTTTTTAATTGGAAGAGAGGAGATTTAGATTAGATTTTAGGAAGAAATTCTTTACTGTGAGGGTGGTGAGGCACTGGAACAGGTTGCCCAGAGAAGCTGTGGCTGCTCCATCCCTGGAGGGGTTCGAGTCCAGGCTGGATGGGGCTTGGAGCAACCTGGTGTGGTGAGAGGTGTCCCTGCCCATGGCAGAGTGGTTTGGAACGGGATGATCTTTAAGGTCCCTTCCAACTCTAACCATTCTATGATTATACATAGAATGGCATCTGAATATAAAGGCACTCTGAAGACAAAGGCTTTCACAGGCAGAAAATTATCCAGGTGTACTGCTGTTCTGAGAACAGTCAGTGAAACCATGAGTACCTCCACTCTATTCCTGTCAATCATGTTGGTTTAAGAATTTTCGCTTTAATATTATTTCAGTTATCACCATCTAATATCTTGATGTTATCTTGCTAGTAGATCAGCAATGCCTTAAAATGAATAAAACTAGTTTTGGAGGGGGAAATATAATACTTTCTGTTCAAAGAAAACAGAATATTCCTATAACATCACCGTAAGGATTAATATGTTTAAGCATAACATATTTTGCTTCATAGCATTTCTGTTGTGCCAGCAGAGCTACCCCTAAAATATATTTTACTAAGAAATACCTTCAAGGCATTGGGATCCTTGTGGTATAATTCATACACTTCAAAAGAATTACATACAGGATGAATGTGGTCTGCAATGTCTGCCACTGGTATTGTTTACCTCCAGGTGGAATTGAATTCCCTGAACTCTGAAGAGCAACAGTCTGGTAATGCAACATATGTGAAATAAGGTCATTCAGCCGCTACCTGTATTTTAAATGGTAATTCGTATGGAACAAAGTTAAAAAAACCCCAGAACTGAGAGTTACTAGATATGCAAATTAGTCATATTTTCTGTGCTAAATAAACATCAATTTTAATAGCTTTGAAAAACTAAGAGTTTCTGTTATTTCATACCGTCTTACTGTTCTATCATTTCAGGTCTTACGTTTTCTTGTTTCCTATTTTCTAAGCTATCTTTATGTGTGTAAATACATCAAAATATTCTATAATGTAACAACTTTCTATTTTCATTACAGAATCACAACATGCTATGGGGTTGGAAGGGACCTCTGGAGATTACCTACTCCAATCCCCTGCCAGAGTAGATCCACCTGGAGTAGGTTGCACAGGATTGTGTCCAGGTGTGGTTTGAATGTCTCCAGAGAAGGAGACTCCACCACCTCTCTGGGCAGCCTCTTCCAGGGCTCTGCCACGCTCATAGTAAAGAGGTTCCTTCTCATGTTTAGATGGAACTTCCTATGTTCCAGTTTGAGGCCGTTCCCTCTTGTCCTGTCCCTGGACACCACTGAAAAAAAGACTGGTCTCCTCCTCTTGACACCAACCCTGTAAGTATTTCTTATAAATACTTAAATATGATAAAATATGATGGTTCCATCCCACATGCTGTTGTGTGCAACACTGCAAACCTTTCACTCGGATTGAAATCCACACTGGGAATTTGCTGCTTTAAAGAACCAGTATATGATACATCTCGACTCGCCTCAGAGAAACAAGAATGGTAACGAGCAGTGAATAACTTCAGACTGGCACCAATCAACTCCAAAGCGACTGTGGTCCACAATTATCATGAAAAGCGTGATGCAGAAAGGGTGCTATGATCTCAGCCATGCCAATACTTCAGGGCTCTCCCTATCACAGCTTCAGTGAGTCCTCTGAGCACTCCAGCACCGCATGAACAATCCAAACTCACATCAAAACAACGGCATCAGAGTGCCTCACAGCAGTAGAAAACCAATAGCGCCGAATGACTTATTCTTCGGCAGTAATTGCAAAATCATTTTAAAATGAGATCAGAATTGCTGCAGCTATTCTTGAGCTTCTCTGATTCTCTTTATTCAATTCCTGTGGTTACCCAGGAAGCATTAGAGTAACAATAGACATATGGAATGAAGTCAGTGAGGTTTTTCTTCAGATTACTGGGGGCGAAAACAACTAAATATGCTTAGCACATGTAGCTGATACAGTGCGACTGTATCCGGATATATCTTCTTAAAACTCAGGATAAATCTCAAGGAAAAGAATTAAAAATAGCCCTAAGGACTTGACATGAAAGTTATTCAAATACATACATGTACTGCATTTATGGTGGTGCTCAGAATTCAGTCACCAGGACACTTTTCAAAGTACAGCCCCAAACACGTGACAGGAATTTAACCACCATCATCACCGTGTGAAAACTCTCTTTTTCTTTTTTTTTGGAAAAAAACAAGCACTTTAATCTTGATACAAACTAAGCGTATGTATGGAAATTAAGAATCACTCAGCTATATGGAGAGAACACCAAGTATTTACACTGTGTTTAACAATTTCCTCTGGGGGATGGTCGTGGTCAGTGAACTCCGATAGCTAATCTGCAACCAAGATTGTTCATGCCCCAGTGGATCAGAAGCTGAGTACAGCTACTCCTCCAGTAGAACTCGGTAGAAACAGAAGAGCAGCTGCTACGGGGTAAACCCAAATTCCTTGACTGTACAAAAAAGCGTGTGTTTTCCTGCCAAGTAATCTCTATCTTCAAACATATCTGATATTCCACCAGAATGCTATCCTAAAAAGTAACATGCTACTTTTCCTGCTGCAGATTTCTCATTTGTTTTAAGTACCACACAGGACTGCATTTGATGTTGTTTAGATGTCATTTGGATTCACTGCTTAAGAAGAAAAAAATCTGATGCTGCTGTTCTAGAGTGAGAAAATGTTCCCCCCTCCACCCCAGCAAAAGCTGATACTCAAATACCAATTTCTCCATTAATTTGTCTCTATAAAAGCAAGTTCAAAGCTAATGTTATGATCCTTTCCCTGCTTTTTTTCCTCATTCCATAAAGAATTATAGAAATGTGGCTTAAAATACTTCAGTACAATACCTACTCTGCCAATAACAGGGCAAGATTTATTGCAGTAAAATTTTCAAATAATTTAATAGAAATTAAGTTTAGGAAGACATTATCCAGTAGAATACTTAAAAAGTCATATACATTTCTCACCTACAGATATAATTCAAGGCTATAACTTACAATATCTTAATCATTCTCTTTTAATGCTCTGTATGACTTTTAGCTATTAATAAAGTATTCCTCCCCCCAAAAAAAATCATGGAAAGAGCAATTGAAAAGTAATTAAAAGCGCAGAGGTTATATGAGTGCTATCTAGTTCACTTTCACGGCTCATGACTTATTTCCCCTCTGTACTCTTGAGACAAGATTTCGGTTAGTCAAGATCTTCTACATAATTGTAGAGATGATTAGAAGACTCTTCTGATGCAATCCGTGCAAGTCCTACCATCAAGCAGACAATGGAGCTGTACAGTGCTGACTGCAGAGTACTAGTCAAGTAAAACTCACTGGCTGAGATTTGTGGAAACACATCCTACGTAAAATCAAAAAAGTAAAGCTTCAGTCACACAGAGGTCTGAGGACAGAAATCTTGTAAACACCACTCACGTCATTTAATGACAGCAATTAAAGCCATTCTGTTCTCCCAAAGTAACCACTGACATGTACTGCTTATCTTCTATTAATCCTTAAATCAAAATCAAAATATATCAACAAAATAGTTCCATCAAAAAGACCATCCTTGAAAAGAAACTTTTAAAATAATCCAAGTACAGGAAGAATGTCTATCACTGTTATAATCCCCTGGGAGTTGGACCAGATGATCTCTAGAGGTCTCTTCCAACTGACAATTCCATGATTGTGTGAAATTAAACATTCAGGTTGCACAGATTCATCTGTATACTCAGATAGTCTTTTGAGTCATCATTCCTATAACCAGCTTGATGACATTCCTTAAAATTCCCACTCCCTCGTGTCCATTTAGTTTGTGTAATGCATTATTTTGTACTCAAGATACTTTAAATTCTTTCAAGAGAAAGCGAACCCATAAAACATGAAGGACTGAATGGATTTTGCTAATCACCTGTAGAGTAAATCTAATGTTGAAAAATATAATTTGATATTAAGAGTAATTTGTGACCTAAACTGCTATTAATACTGTTTTGTGGCAGCTTCAAGGACTGTCTCTAGCCACACTCTGAACACGGGTAATTTTGAGCATAGAGGTGCCTAAACTCTTCCTGTTTTCTGCCTTAAAGGCTTGGGATTGAGGATATTGAGCGTGAAGTGTCACAAAAACACTGTCCTTTTCATCTGTCTATTAAATTGTTAGACATACAATTCAGGCTGGAGATTACCAAAATCCTTCCCTGCCCAGGTTGACCCAGATCCACACTTGTAAACTTCAAGAGCGCTCTCACCGAGTTACAAAGTCGGAGACATAATCTCTCTGCTCACACCTCTCTACTTTTCAAGGAGAGTCAAATCATTAGGGAAAACAAGGGGATTAACTGGTGCCCTACCTTTAAGACTTATTTGGCCTTTTTACTGGGAACGTGAAGATCAAAGATTGTTTGGGGTTTTTTTATAACTTTTAAATCAAGTATTCGTTGAAACAAGGATGAGGTTTCAGGTCTCCTAAGAAAAGAACGCTAACCTTTCCCTCTGAAAAAATAACCTTCAAAAATAAATCAAAGTAATAAGGAATATGCAGAATAAGCACGAAGATAGAGGTCTCCCTAGAAAACTACGGTTCACCCAAACAATACAAATAAAAGGCATGATTTCTTCCCACTTGTACCATAAGTTTTATGAAACAGTGTTTCACACCATTTCTCACAGACAATTTAAACACTGCAGCCGAGTTGTAATCCTTGTTATGTGACACCAATAACTGAGCGGTTTTTGTTGTTTTACAGAAATAACAGTAAGTCAACAGCTATATCAGTGCCAGCTAAGACTGTCAAATCTTTAGGCTAATTTACCCTGACATTATTTTCATTGACTTCACCAGGATCTGTGGGGGTTCACTGTACTGAACACAGCCAATTCCACTTCCAATTTACTGTCCTTGGATCTTTTTGTTGTTGTTGTTGTTAATGAGGATGATAATAAACTCACACGGGTTATACCTCATCCCTTCTCTAAATCCAGGCCCCTTTCTGGGATGCTTGGAAAAGCAGAACGTATCATATTGCCATGTGATATGATACAGAGCAGGAATAGTAGCAGCAAATATAGGATACAGCAGATAATGATTAGGATAACCTTACATAGGAGAAGCAATACTAAATATTTATTAGCATTCATGAAAATCATGAGGTCAATTCACTTGGATTTCATTTGGAAAAGTATAAATGCGAAATTTCACAGGTTAGAATATGCTTTATTTCTTTCTGAGAAGCAAGACTTAAGCCATCTGTTCCTTGTTTCGCTGTTTATTGTTAAAACTTTTCATTGCTCTATAGCCCTTTTCATATATCACAACATTATCCTTTTCGAATAAGTGTTACAAAAGGGGAAAACAAACAAAATACATGAAAGCAAGCCATGAGCCTTTTCCTTCACAGAGATTTTCAGTTTGTTTTCATTCCAAACCTCAAAACAAAGCCTGATTTGGAAGTCTTGCAAAAGTCTCGGTGAAATACATTTGTTTATTGTTAGTGCTCAAATGAGATCTGGAAACAAAAGCATTTTATGAACATTGTGGTGTAATTTGATATTACTGTAAACAAGCAAGTATCTCAATTTAATTATATTTAACCTCTTTATCTCAGGATTACTCTTTGCAGAGACTTTATCAAGATGTTTCTTGTTCTATATATACTCTAATTCTTTAAAAAAAAAAAAAAAAGGTAATCCATGATACTTTATTATAGCTATTGCCCAGGCAGAATAATATGTTGTTACTAGAGGCCTTCACAGATTTTCCAGTAAGATTTAGAATAAACAAACTTGAATAATCTTCAATCTTTAGGTCGCAGTGTATTCCCCTGACAAAAATGTTTAGTTATTATAGCACCATTTTCAAATCAAAAGACATATGGAGATTTATCATTTAAAAAGTGTGGTTTTGTAGTGTTTTTTGCAAACTATGTAAAAATATTATTGCTCCCTAGGTGGGTTTTAAGTGAGGTTTTGCCATTTTGGTTGAGCAACATTAGTGAAACAAAGCAAAGCTTTTCCTAAGCCCTGTCTCATCACAACATGAACATGAATAAACCTAACTTGTATAGATACACATCTATTTAACAAACAAACAAGCAAAAGAGCTCTGGAGAGATACTAAATTCTGATAGTATCAAGGCAATGTTGGATGGGGTTTTAAGCAAACTGCCCTAGTGGGAGATGTCCCTGCCCATGGCAGGGGGAGTTGGAACTTCAAGGTCCCTTCCAACACAAACCATTCTATGAGTCTCTGATTCTGATTTGTTAAAAGTGCAACACACAACCAGAAAGCAGAAGAAAAGTTACTCCCTTTGAGAAGCATGCAGAGAGTTCTGAATAAAACCTAGTAGTCTTTGTGTGCAGGTGGAGTAATCTGACACACATACCTTAATAGTCACATACAGAATGAGCATAAAAGATCCAAATCATAGTATTACAGGCTCTTTCTTTGAAAAAGAGAGTTCAGTTGCTCACACTCCCTTCTAATACCACATTATTAATGGAGAATACAATATCAATGCACAGAAACACACGTGTCTATGTATAGAATTGATGCTGTTTTTTTCAGCTCTCTCTATAAATTTAAGAAATTGTCAGATTAATCTATTGCGTCTTTGATTTATGTGCACGTGGGTTTTCTGGGTACATGAGGGAGAAGAATAAAAACAGAAACTATGGCAATTATAACCTTTCCTTCTTCTTCTTCCTTAGTGCTGAAAATTCTCATAGTCTCCAGCCGCTTCTTTGCACTTTGACTTTTTCCTCTAAATACTCCAAAGCCAACAGAACAATAAATTGTGTGTCACAGCTAACAACTTTCTCCCTCAATCTGCATACCTGTGAGCCAGCCAACCATAAAATTCATCAGGTGACTACAGCTTGGGAGCTTACACCCTCTCCTCTCATCATAATTTCACTTAAACTCCAATTTGGACACTTACAGCCCCAAATACCTTCACTGAATGATATATTAACCAAAAGACGTAATAATTCGGCATGAGTAAGGACTATATATCACTATGTATAGCGTTACAAGAAATACTACTGATCAGTGTTTCCACTGATTTCTAAAATAAAATGCAGATCTGATCAAAATTTGTCTTTAAGAAAAAATAAAAATGTTTCCAATAATATTCATAAATTGTAATACGTCAGGACATGTAAAAAAAAGCAAACTTCTCACACCAATTACTTACAGCACCAACAGTTATTTCTGCTTTTAAACATTAGTGGGGTTTTTTTAGTCAAATCTTACTATCTGATATAAACTGATTTATATATCCAAAGAAATCCCAAGCAGGTAACAGGAAGCAGAAGTCTCAAAACAAAAGAAAAAAAAACCCTCAAATATTTTCATAAATCTTTTTCCGTTCCTCTATTTATTTGAGTAAGTCAAAGAGAAAAACAAATAAAAAAATAAATTCATGATTGAATATTTCTCCAAATCTGAAACACTTCCAAGTGGATGCTGGAAGGTGATGGTAAACTCACTTCCCATTCTAAACAAAGAAATAAAATACAGACCACAGAGCTGGAGGGGAGAAGAAATTTATAAATCAAAAGGGTTTCATTTTTAATAGCTCCACCCTCCATCATAATGAATCACAGAATGGTTAGAGTTGGAAGTGACCTTAAATATCATCCAGTTCCAACCCCCCTGCCCTGGGCAGGGACACCTCCCACCAAACCAGGTTGCTCCAAGCCCCATCCAGCCTGGCCTTAAACACGTCCAGGGATGGGGCAGCCACAACTTCCCTGGGCAACCTGTTCCAGTGTCTCACCACCCTCACAGCAAAGAATTTCTTCCTAATATCTAATCTAAATCTCCCCTCTTCCAATTTCTTCCAATGAAGCAGTTAAAAAAACATTTCCAAAGCTCAGCTGAGGTCTGCCAGACTATGACAGAGGAAGATAATACAAACTCTTTTTCTTTCTTCTGGTGGATACGAATGCAATGAGGTCCTAGTCCTGTAAAACACTACTCACATTCTAAATGGAGCATAGTACTCCCAATTCCCATTGACTTCAAGTGCCCGTGTTAAGTATTATTTGTTGCACTGAAACATTTTTCAGTCTCAGGAGCTTTAAACTCCACTCATATGAAGAATATCTATTTTCTCATGCAGCTGATAGACTTGGGGAAAACTGTTCTTCATGCAAACGAGGTTACAACACGAATAAAATTAACTGAAAACAAAGGTATAAAAAAGTCACAGAAAGCTTCCCTTCCATTTCCAGTCAAAGTATGGGGGTGGGGAAATCATTCCGTTCCCTGGGTGAACTACAGTTCGTAATTTCACTGCTGTGAAAAACTTAATGCAAACTGTAACTGTCAATGTCACACGCAGAAGATCTTTGAAGTATTATTTTCCTCTTTATTTCAGAGTGGTGGCAAAAGGAAGTCACTTAAACATATTTAAATCTGCCTTACTAACAGTAGCATGCTGTCCACCTTTTCTCTTCTCCTTTTACTCCAACTGCTGTTTGCTTGGAGTAAGTACTCTTAAATACTACAATCCCTAAAATATCCAGCCCATTTCTATATGACCTGATGGACACTCCAGCTCCTTTTAGGTACCACAGAGTTATAGCTCTGACAGACAAGTAAACACCGTATTTTAATGTAACTATAACCAATATCACACACACATACATCACACCCTGGAGAGGGAAGGGCGAGAAAAAAAACTTTGCTAAGTCTTTGGAAGGACTTACAATATTCAGGGATAAACAGAAGAAATCAAACTGGCCATAAGAAGGTAAAACATTATCCTTAGCCCACCCTCCCAGCACATCTCCATCAGAAGCAGCTGAAGCTACATAAAGAAGAGGATTAACGATAACTAGATGAACTGCAGAACATGTATTACATACTTGCTTTGACAAAGTTCCTTTTTCCTACTGCTTCCAGCATTTTCCAGTATAACTTCCCCATTGCACATAATTTTTATCCAAGCCTTTTTGCCTAAAAAAAAAAAGAAAGAGAGCCTCCATTCCCTTTTCTTACGCTTCAGGAATGACTTATCCTACAAGGCATCTCACTATTTTTCCCATTTTACTTCTCTCATATAGCATGGCTAGATAGAGAACTAACTTGGGCTAGACTCTACCTAGCAAAAGGAGGGGAGGGAGGATTAAAGAGGATGCTCTGTGCAAAGTCTGTGAAGAAACGTAATCCAACATTACTTTCTTAATTCTTTTTATCTGTTTCCAGTGCAGGTGTGTCCTAATTGGCATACTAAATTCAATTAAGAGACCGGGAAACGTGCCTGCCTCCAGTTAAAACACATAAGGGAGGCCATAAGTCATATCTTTATATCCTTTCCACTCAGTGTTGAGGAATCCAAACATTCTTTCCAAAATGGGAGCAAGGAGGGAGGGGAGGGGGAGAAAAAAGCAGCAAAGAAAAAGAATTCTGAGAGAAACTTTAAAATGACATGTTGAATCACAGGATATCAGTTAAAAACGACAGTATCTTTCAACAAAATATTGCTTCTACCCTACTGCTGATTAATTGCTCAGGCAGGATATTTGTCAATGTATCTTTACACATACACGGGTATATCATCAGGTAGTAATTGAGCTCAATAATGGAAAACTGTCATTCCATTTGACTTACTGGTCCATTAACATGGCTTACTCCGTGGTTGAAAAGTTACTTTAAGATTTTCTTCAACCACAAAGTATTTTTCAGATGTTTCCTCTCTACTCCCAAAGGTTCCTTCTGCACTTGCACATTTCCGTATATACATTATTATAGAGGTTAACAAAGACAGATCTGGCTGTATTGCTTTCTCATTGTGATGGCCACAAGGATTTCTAAAATATTCATATATTCTTATCCTCAAAGTAAACCAACACCTGTCGGCCTAAACAGACTTCTACAAGTGCACACAATATCAAGGAGAAGACAGCCTTTCTTTGTCAGGACAGTTTGGCAGAGATGTCACCCAACAATAATTCATGGGCTCTTCTAAAATGCGTAACTACTAAATGCACGTGAAGCCTGATCCTGAACTCTGCTTAAAATTTCAGGTTTAAAGTCTCCCTTGACATAAATATGGCTTAGTCATCATCACTGAAAGATTCAGGAGTAGTTCTCAAGAGAGGCTTCTTTAAGTGACCTATATTAGATGCAGTTTGGAGCGAAGCTCATCATAAATGAATTATTGACTACAATACGGGTGGATGCATTTATCATGCCTTTCTCCCTCTGTGCATTATATCGATACACATTTGTATGCTTCAGTCTCCAGATTTACGATATTTGTGAGAAATGGGTTGTATCACACAGGACGGAAGCGCCACCTGTGCTGTGAGACAAGAAGATATTGTCTGAAAATTGCTGCGGGTCAGAACTGCGCTAGATTAGACAGAATTATACAACTCTTTCAGTTGATAGCACAGTTCTGATATTTTGGATCTCACTTTCCCAATGTGAAAACCAGAGATTTTCATGTATTTGTGCAAATCATTAAAAAAATAAAAAAGATAAAGCTGATGTATGCCTGATATGTATCAGTAGAAACATTTCTTCAATTAGTGTTATGGTTTAGTCACAGGGCTTTGGTTGATTGGGTTTTGGTTGGGTGGGTGGGTGGTTTTCATTTATCAAAGTTAGGTTGACGGCTTTACTAAATGAATTTAAAGGTTCCTTCCAATCTAGACAATTTGATGATTCTATATGAAAAATGGTGGCTTGACCTTGGGCCTCAACTTCCTGAAAATCATGCTTATTCTGCTCTGCCAGGAATCACTTGAATAAATAGATAAGGTCTATCAAACCATGTTTATTATCTGAGGCAGTAGAAACAGTTATTGTCTGGGTGCAGAACACTTTATTGATAATATTTAACAATTTCATTATTAATTCTGCTCATTCTTAAATGAACGCCATGGAACTTTCAAGTGTTGCCCAGGCTGATGATAGAATTATGTGTGAGACCAGTACAATATCTGCATGTTAGAAACATCCCAGCAGCAGGCTCTGGGGGACTCAGGACTGAATAAAACCAAGATAAAATAGCCGAATATGAGGAAACGGGGGAAAGAGAAGAAGACTCTGAAAGGCTTGTGAGAAGACAAGGACTAAAAGCACTACTGGGTTATTTTTTCTAGTATATATAAACAGGTCCAACAGAAGGTAACTGGACAGATCAGGAGGCACAAAGCTCTGCCAGACTGTGCAGGTGAGATTAGAAAAACAGAGCCAGTTTATTTACTGAGAATTACCGTGCAGTTTAAAACCTGAGCAGTGAATAAGGTCAATGATGGTGGAGTGGTGCCAGGCCATAAGAGAGAGAGAAAAGAAACTGGAATGAAAACTGGAATGAAGAAAGTCAGACAAATAATATTTTTATCTTTTTTTAAGTAAGTTTCAGTTCTTTATATTAATATCTAGAAGCAGAAGCCCCTCCATCAATTATGTGGCAATGAACCAACATGGGTATAAAGACTTAGCCTTTGGACTTTGTCCTCAGGCTGACCACATGCAAGACTCACTTGCTGGAAAAGTTTTGCTCTTTTTTTTTATACAAATAACACTCTTCTATGTTTTATATCTGAAATTAATCCTGATGGCAGTGCACCATATTAAACGTTCAGGCAAGAGCAAAAAATAGCTTTTTACAGGTACACAATAAGGGAATAACTATCTAACAATTTTAAAGACAGATGATTAGATAGAATTTAGACTCCTTCAGCTTATCTTTTCAATAATACTTATTTTTCTATGAAACTGTTATGCAAAAACTTGTTTTTCCTTCCAAACTTCTTCCAACATTTTCCCAAAATTCCTTGTTGACCCCATTCAGCTGCATTCCAAAACACTGGTGTGAACAAAAGGAATTGTAATAAGCAAACCCACAGCTCTGACCATTTGGGGAGCTCATACAATAGAGTCTGCTACCAGTCTTTCTTTTTTCTTCCTAGCTCACAAAACAAACCAGTGTTTTCTCTTGTCAGGCTGGAATCTCAAGTCAACACAAGAGGAAGTTAGAAACTAAATAATAAGAAGAATACTAGTGCACTGAAATTGAAAGCAGCAAGGGAAAAGAAAGAATTTTACCCTACTGAAGATCTCACACATTAATATCAGGAATAAAATGTTTATACAATACACAAATAGTTTATTTGTTATTAAACAGATGGAATCATATCTCAGTAGACTTTGAAAAAAAAAACAAACCAAACCAAAACCAAACAAAAACCAACCCCAAACCAACCAAAAACACTTCTCACAAACTATTTTCAACTCAACTTTTGAAGAAACTAGTTAGTTCTGCTGCCTTCAAGTACAGTGGGTTTTGTGTTGTTTTTTGTTTGTTTGTTTGTTTGCTCTATTGGATCTTGCTTTTTGTTTTGTTTTATTTTAAATGTAAGCCAGTTACAGGTTAGGCCACTGGATATCAGCAGCTTTAAATCAACTGGAAGCAAGACCCAAACTGGAAGCAAATTCAATGCAAGTTCAAGAGAGTCACAAATGGACCTTAGCCTACAGAAATGAAAAGAAGGAAATAAAAAGAATAATTCCCTCACTTTGTAAGTTGATGTTAAAGAGAAACACAATTGGCATCCATCAGTTCTCAGAAGTGAAAGAGTTACTTCTGACTAGTGTCTTGCTCTTTTGGCTACTAGTCGGTCAAGGGAAAATGAAGTAGGTACAGCTGAAACAACTGCACTGAAAGCTCTATTGTCTATAGCTTAAAGGGCCTTTCCCAGAGAAGATAAAAACCACTGCATCTTGGTCTGTAACATTCACCAAATATTCCTATTCCAAAACTGTGTAAAACACAAGAACTCAGCAGCACAATTCATAGAATCATAGAATGGTTAGAGTTGGAAGGGACCTTCAAGATCATCCTGTTCCAACCCCCCTGCCATGGGCAGGGACACTTCCCACTAGACCAGGTTGCTCAAAACCCCATCCAGCCTGGTCTTGAACACAAATAAAACTTATTTTAATTATAGTTAAAAATATTTTTTTATGCTTTCTTGATCATGGTAGTTCTTAAACAACAAGAAAAAAACAAACAACCAAAACCAAAAGAAGCACAAACAAAAAAAGACCCTTCCGGTAAGACAACTGGCTACTATTTTACTTGCACAGAAATTTCTTTTAAAGGACAAAGGAATGTCACAGAAAACATAAGATTTTGGAAAACTTACAGAAAACTTCCAGAAAAGTTGCCTGAACAAGACAAAAACCAACCAACATTCTACTGAGAACTTTTGTTGAACTATAACACGTTCAACTCTCTGGCACCAGAGGCTAAATTTCATTGTTGGGGAAAACTCTCAAAAAGGTAGCCCAACAAATAATACATCAAAAGAAAAGTCTACGTTTTCTATATAGGACATAAGAACTGAAAGAAAAAAAAGTCAAGATACTTGTTCTCATGAACAAGACCGCTTTTGGCCACATCTGTCTTTATTTCAGACCAATACATCTTGTTCTGTCTGTGGTGTGTCATTAAACTGTTGGCACACGAGTGCAGTCAAAAGTCATAAGTCTGCATTTATTCTATGATTCAGGAGAGAAATATGAAAAGGTTCACATTTTCACCTAAGCTCAAATTACTATTTCCATGTAAGGTACATAATTCTGGACCTAAACATGATAATCAGCGCTACAAGAACTGTTTAGGTCATGCGGAGCTTAAATATAAAGGGAAAATAATAGAATAAGGAAATGTAATTGCTGTAGGAAATGGAGTTAGAAAACTGCCTTATAAACTGTAGGAACAACTTTAAAAGAATATTTTTGGATAAATGTTACAGACAAGGTTACACCACACACATTACTTTAGACCTCTAGGAAACCAGGAAATAATTTACATACAAAACTAAATACAGTTAAATTAACACTAAAACCTTTCAGAAGCAAAAATTCCCTGCTTCTTTGAATCTAATCTATTAGTATAGTAGTATTTCAGTGTTACGATAAATTTTATTTCAAATAAACGTCAGATAAGTTATATGTTTAAGGTACTTTAAATAGGTTTTTCAGGGGAAAAAAATAAGATCATCAAGTAGTACTTATGTCTTTCTAATTCGAAAATAAAAATAAATATAAATACTGAAAAGACTCTGTCATGCCCTTATGATGATCAATTTGTGTACACTGCAACAAACATCATGGTGTGATTCTTCTGGATCCATTGTATAGAACTACACTAATTGGTATGTTAAGTTATGCTTTCTTACCCTGCTACTGAAATTCAGAACTTAATTTTCAGTGATGTCAAGCTTAGAAACATTAGATACCAAGTGAGTTACTTGCTTCACAGAATGCTCTAACCCGTCGTGGTTCAGTGTGTGTGAGGAAACTTCACTGTTTGCTAAAACACATAAAGAAATTCTGCTAAATTCTAATTGCTTTGCTTTTTCTTTTTTTCTTTTTTTTTTTTTTTTCCTCCAAACAAACCTCAAATATCAGAAGACAATCTGATGTGGAACACACTATACTTCAATTTTTCCCTTAATTTCTGAGCTCCTGTAATTTGAAGCACCTCTGTACATTGAAAATACAAGGTCTGAAAGGCAAAGGTGACAGGTCCTTTGATAACGACTCCCGTGTCTACAACCAGAAAGCGTCAGCAGAACCAGGATGGTGTTCTCAGCACTGAGCCAGAGAATACACGATGTTATCTTGCATTGTACTGATACTAAACTAGGAAAGTACATGAGAATATTTTCATCTTAAGTGAAATAAATAACATAAGGAGAAAAAAAAAAAAAGTAAACCATAAGAAATAAAGAATCTGACGTTTATATACACCTCACTTCTGGAGATGATTTTTTGTACTCTTCCTGGGAAAGCTTACACGGATATGAATCATCAGAAGTCTAGCTGAACTAAGTCCTGGTTTTAACTTTTCCCCCCTTCCTCCAGACAACACGCTTTGCCTGCTCTTTTATCTCACACCAGCCCCACCACAATGCAAGGGCCTCTGCCTTTGGGCAAGGCATCTGCCAACTTGCTGAAACACCTTGGATGATTTAGCAACTTTCTTACATTCCTCATGGGGCTATTAAGTCCTATCTCCTCTTCATAACTCGGTTCCTTGAAGCTGGTGTGTTTAGCCATCACTTTAATTATTTTACTGCTAAGCTTTTAAGTTCATCTGCTACACCCTGGGAACACCACAACATACACAGTGTTAATGGGCCTTTGCCCAGGCGTGTTATGCCTTTGTTGCTGTTTACATCACCCTCCAATTAACCGCCTGCTTTAAAGATAGCATATATCAGTCCTGACACTTCACAGACCTTGAAAAGGTGTCTCATCAAAACATGATGCCTCTTGTACATTCCTCCATTCCTTCAGTGCTTGCTCAAAAGTGAGTCACAATCATTCACTCATTGCATCCCAAAAGGAACACCACCTTTCCCTCTCAGGGCAGTTTTGGACATCTAGTGGAACCTGTTTTTAATAGAAACCTTTTATTTTTCTTCTTTTTTTAAAACAAATGATGTGTGACATTATCACATCACTGTGTTGAATTGTAATTTTACTTGTATGAAGAAACAGAATGGTTAGAGTTGGAAGGGACCTTAAAGATCATCCAGTTCCAATCCCCTGCCATAGGCACGGACACCTCCCACCACACCAGGTTGCTCCAAGCCCCATCCAGCCTGGCCTTGAACCCCTCCNTTCTGGGCTGCCAGCATGCACAGCCAGCTCATGTTGAGCATCCATGAGCACTCCCAAGTCCTTTTCCTCAGGGCTGCTCTCCAGCCATTCTCCACCCAGCCTGTATTTGTGCCTGGGATTGCCATGCCCCAGGTGCAGAACTCTGCACTTGACTTGGTTGAACTTCATGCAGTTTGCATGAAGAATAGAAGATTTGTACAAGAATACAAGAAAAGCTTGTATTTGTGTTTTTCTGAGGTGCTTTCTTATAAGAATACAAGAAAAGCTTGTATTCTTATAAGAAAGCACCTCAGAAAAACACATAAACAAAACAAAACAAAATACCCCAAAACTCAGTTTTTCTCTGCTTATATCCCAAGCACAGGCATATGAGTTTTATAGATAAATTTTAGAGTAAAAAAAAAATATATATATATAAAGCTGAAACCACTTTATTAACCTGCTGTATTCTAAATGTACCACGAAACCCAAATTCTCCCTGGATATACTTAGTTCAACAAGTAAGCCGTGTTCATAGACGCTGGAAAGAAAATAATTCGTCCACCTATACAAAATGTTTTTACTTCACTAGCACTTGATCTTTGAATAGTTTTGCTGTGTTAAAAAGACATACAGGGAAAAGGAAAATCACAGACTCATAAATATTTGCTGACTTCTTTCTCTGTATTTCTTATTGCTCGGTGGCATTTCTGCCAGAGAACTCCAGCTCAGTTTTCTCCGATTGAGTAAACATGACAATTCTTATGATACCTGTCCAGTAGCAGTAATTTCTGAGTGGGCAAAAGGTATAATTGCTGCATCAGAGAAACCAAGCTGGAATATTGCACAATGAAAGGAGAAGTATTACAACAGGTTGGAGGACACAACTACAGAAGGAGAACTAAAAAATTAATATTTATGAATTTGCTCCATACTGCATGGTGACTCCCTTCCCAGTTCTCATTGGAGTTCCCCTTGGCATTTAATATTAAACTGCTGGTTGCCAGTAGAAAGATTGGATTTAGATTCAGATAAATTTCATAGATTTCACAAAAATTGAGGATACTCAAAACATCTTGCAGTTACTTAACAAGCTGCTATAAAAAAAAATACTTCTTTAGTAGCTTGTAGCTACTTTTATTTAAAACTGATATGTTAAAATGATAACACTACACTCAAACATACCATTTACGTAGCCCCTTAGGGACTACAGGTAGTACATGAAGAAGGTATTATATGAAATATCCAATCTGAAGAAAAAATCTGAATCATGCAGGACTTCTGTAGCCTGTGAATTACGATGTGAAAAGGCACCTCAAGTGCTACAGCTGCCCACCGTTGCACAGATTATGAAAGCTGGGCAGTCAATATTAATTAGCTCTCAGTGTCCAAATTCATGATCAATCGTTATCATTGATAGATAAATATTAATACTTATTTTGTTCATTCCCGTATTGAAATTTGAGGGATTTCATTAAGCATGAAACTTAGTAATAAGCCATTTATGCCTTTAACGACAGTATGGGGTAGGTTAATTTTGTTCATGATTCTTTTCTAAACCAAACTTTTGCTGCATCTCAGTCAGAATAATCAGAGTTGTTTTTACAATTAGAATTAAAATTGTATGGTTCAGAATGCATCAATGTATCATTACCATCTTACTTGACAATGTAATATATTTTAAAGAGTCTATTCTTCCAAACAATATTGAGAAAGCACGATCACTGCCTAAATTTACTTTCAATTACCATTGCCTAATTATCATTTGGAGAAAAATATTTATTCAGTATGTTATTATATATTAAGATGTGAAATCCATGTCAGGTTCTGCCTTAAGTTCTTCGCATAAAAGCAGCTTCCCTAGATGAAGCCATTCTTTAAGAAAAACATTTATAAAAAAAAGAACCCTTCTAGAAACAACTAAACAAACTAAATCCACAATCACTCTGTACCATGTGCAACATGATGCTATTTATGAAACTTCTATTATTTATTTTTTCAACAGCAAGGTGCACAAAACCAGTATTACTATATACAGAGAAGTTCTGCCCTGCTATCGACTGTCCTTGCAGATTTCTGGTTGTGATAAAGAGTAGGTGGCAAAATTAATTTCATTTATTTGTGGATGTAGTATGTCCCAGTTAAAACACAGATCACCTTTAGTCTATTCATCCTTTTGAACACCTAATTTAGCAAAGTATTCAGTTCATTTACCTAATACCTACATTCAGAAGGTCAATGGATATCTATGGAAGTGCACTGGGACACATGTGAGAAGGTTTAGGAGGCAGTCTTAATCAGGCAATGGAGAGAGAGGATGAGGGGGAATGGCTCTAAACTGAAAAAGGGAAGATTAAGATCAGATACTAGGAAGAAACTCTCTCTTTTGAGGGTGGCGAAGCACTGGAACAGGTTGCCCAGAGAAGTGGATGCCCCATCCCTGGAGATGTTCAAGACCAGGCTGGATGGAGCTTTGAGCAACCTGCTGCAGCAGGAGGTCTCTCTGCCCATGGCAAGGAGTTGGATCTAGATGATCTTTAAGGTTCCTCCCAATTCAAACCATTCTATGACTCTATGATCTTAAAAATATAGATCCCACCCCAAGACACCTTGCTGTACCAAATTGCACAAAGATAAAAAGATGCCTGCAGTCTTGATTCTGTGACACGATACTTGTATTTTGCATAGTAGCAATAATCTGGGCAGCTGATTGTTACTCAGTACAAACACATTCCAAAACTTAATGTTGAATTAAGACTGAATCAGTGGAATTCCCGAGCTGTGTTTCCCAAACGTTAAAATAAATTATAACATTTCACGGCCCTTGGCCTAAACCTCAGTATTTCAACAGAGATTTGTTTCAATGTTCAGAAAAAAGGTTTCAGCTAAAATCAGATAATTTAGGCTGTATTCTAAAAATACATACTTTTCTGGATCTCATCTCTACAGATATATTTTACTTAAGCAAATGTAACTCTAAACTCTATAGAGCTCCTTTGAAATATTAGTTGAACAACATAAAAAATTATACAGAATGCTTGAAAAAAATTAACCTGCTTTTAATTGAGTAAGTCTTCATGATGAAACAAATAAATACTGTGGCAGTATTTATAGCAGTGCATTTAAGGATCACTAATTTTATTACTTTAGTTCTCTGTGGCAATTAAGAACCCAGATAGTTATGACCAGAGTACTAAATAATTGAACTATTTTCCCAGTTCTGGTTTAAATCATTTTCATTGCAAGAAGAAAGAAAATAATTCAAACGACGTTGAATTAACCTTGCACATAAATACGTTGTGAAGATGTCTCTAATTTATTTAGATAAATATTTGTATTATAAAATAATATGAAGAAAATTACTAGAAACTACATCACGTGTTGCTGTTTAAGAAAATCCAAATCTTAGATTATTTCCTTAATCAAAGGAATCTTCTGACAGTTTTCAAACATGAATGTACCCCCTCTCCACCCCTTTACCCTTGCATCCGTAATAAAAGAGAAAGAATAATGGAAGAAATCAAACTAGAGCATTAATAGAGGCAGGGACTAGAACAGAGACCAAGAAGAGATAAACAAATAACGTTCTAGAAATGTTTTAGAAATTCCCCCTGCCTGACATTGTCTTACTTGCTTCATGTCTTTAACATCTAAGCAACTACAGACATGAATAAATCTGCCTTGTCTGAAAACAAAAACGTCTCTTTTATACACAGACAGTTCATATGAAGTCTGAAAAATACAGATCAAAGAAGCCAGTTTCATTAAAAGTCAAGATTGAAGAAAGATTTATGAAGTCACTGGGCTGGGGGGAAGGTGGGAGGAGGAACTACTGTATAAGCATAATTTAAAATTGTTTACTTCAGCAGAAAGCAGCAAACCTGTTACGCGCATCCATGCATCAGCAAGTAATTCTTTTGTGGCCTCATAGTGTAGAGTAGATTACTTTAAATCATTATTTGGAAAATGGAAAGGTGAAAGATTACAGTTAATTATCACTTCATCCTCTAACAAAAACAAAGCAATGTCAAAGAATTAACTTTGCTTTTGAGAGGGAAATTGAAAGCATCTTAGTGAATAATTGAGAGCTTGAGATAAATCCAGTTCTGTCATACCTGACATCCAGTTTGTTGAAATCAAACGTCACCCGATTGAAAACAGAATTCCTATCCATTGTCCTTGATTTTAATTTTCTGATCATAAGGAACAAGGATAACACTGATTGTTTCAGATCCACTACGAGAATGCATCAAGACCTGAGTTTAGTCCTAGAATTGTTTCAGCATTCACAGGGCAAGCAAAGCTCTTCCGATGGATATGGAATGCATTTACCTCTATGAGAGCACCCTGGGTGCTCTCGTAGATGCTCTATGAAGCAAGATCTTGCTTTGCATTAGTGAGAACACTTAGATGACATCACTTTTAAATGTATCCCTGAAAGAAATAACTCAGTTCCTTAATGTCCCCTTGACATTTATTTTTCTTTAATTGATTGCATGCCTGAAATCTTACACAGCTCCTAAGCAGCATTAAAAAAAATAAAAAATAATAAAAAAAAATCTTCTCATGTTGGTTTTAACACTTTTCTTTCTGCATGTTTTATCTTAGTCTGTATTTATTAAATATTTTAATGCTAATTTTTCCAACAGAAAGAGGACAACATTTTCATTAAGGACATGAACACTTGACTTTTATACACTTAACTTTTCTAGGATATATATTCATGCAAGAATGTCAAAAAGGTGTATGTTACTAACACATCATTGCATCTTTTGTACAGTGATATACTTATTTTGTATCTATTCTAAGCCAAAAGGCTTAAACTATACTATATTTAGCTTTGGTACGTCACCACTCTTTATCATTTGTAAAATAATGTCCTTTGTAATACTGGCACATGTAATACCTGGACCTGCAAAAGTCCTACGGCCAGCATTTATAATTTATGAACAGGAGGGAAACTGTACTTTCAACACCCTTCATTTAATTTTCTCTTCTCTTTTTCCCCTGATACTTTTATTAAACATGAAATTCCTTATGGTCTTGAACTATCAAGACATGTTCTCTTCTACTGTACCTTACTTTGTCAATACCGAATCCACATTTCCAAAAATCCTCTTTCGTACATTTGACCCCTCAAAGTCTGGAACATTTTAAAGCAGCTGATTTGAAATGAATGCACACTCAGCACATGCCAAATATTTTGAAATTTTCTGAATAGTTCGCAAAGGTCCTCACAGACGTTAAAAAGAAAAAGGCTTAGAGAAACAAAAAGTAAATCCTTCTTAGATTAAGAAAATATCCAACTTTAAAATATAAATTAACTGAATATGAATCTGAACAAAAATCTGATTTTCCTGTATCTTCAAACCACCTAGGTTTAGTGAGAAAATTGTATCTGTAGGTCCTCAATAGAAACCTAAATATTATGCTGACCTGTAACCTTTAGGTAGTCTTAAACCAAAGCATTGGTGTTACTTAATCAATATGTGAAGCATTTGGAATCCAAACCCAAATTCTGTTTTTTAAGTTCTTATATACACCCTTTAATTTTTTATTATGCTTTTTTTTTTTTTCTTCACACTATGCACTAACATAGCAGGACCAAGTAGTTCTGAGAACAGGAATATGGTACCCAAACATCATCATCATCATCGAGCACCATTCCCCCTGAACGAACTGTATTGCCAGTGGTAATTCATGAAAAATAAATACAAGATTAATATATTTCCAAGACTGGCAATTAGGAAAGAAAAGGTCTCCTGATTCAATCTCTTACCCTTATCAAATGCCTGAGAAGGGGAAGATTTTTCATTCCTTTGACCAACCATGAGAATTATCATTTCAAGAAGAATTAACTTCCAATTTATTTGAAAAGTTGAGCTAGGAATTCAGGGCCAAAACAGTTTCTCTCCTGTTTAAATTGTGTTCATTGATATAATCATAGAATTGCCTAGGTTGGAAGGGACCTTCAAGATTGTCTAGTCCAACCACCAACCTAACTCTGATTAAAAACCAACAGCTCATCACTAAACCATGTCACTAAGCACTACGTCAACCCATCTTTTCAATACCTCCATGGATGGAGCCTCAACCACCTCCCTGGGCAGCCCATTCCAATCCTTGATAATCCTTTTTATGGTGGTGGTGTCACCGCAGTGACCTCATATTTCAGTACACCAGGAAAACATACCCAGGGAAAAGATCTTATGTCATGAAAACTGTTTGTTACATCAGACTATTAAAATTTCAGTCTCTACAGAATAAACTTCTGTTAATAAAGCCACCTTGGTCAAATAACAAGTTGTTATTGTTCAATTTCTTCTTTTAACATGACTAATAAAGCTATGTCTACAAAGACCTGTTGTGACTACACATCATATCAGATACATATAATTATGATGCTCCTCATCTTGGAGATTTCGTAGGTTTTTAACAAAATTCGCAGAGAAGGTGATGCTTCTGCAGGAAGGGGCTAGGGAGAAAATATTTCTGATGCTTGCACCATTCCCTGGAGAAAAATTTCTTCCAGATAAATTTCAGAACAATTTCTTTGATCCCTACATATGATTGTAGCAATAAAACCCAATCACCTGCAGAAGAATTCTTCAATGGTCATAACTCATTAGTATACTTGTGAATATCCTCGTTCTCCTCTCAGAGGATCTCTTTTTGGTGTGTGTTTCCAAATGTTTTAAAACAAATGGAAGATCAAAATAAAATTTAGTGGAAGGATTGAAAAATTTGGTTTTACTTTTACCTAGACATATAAAATATATTTGATTTATCATTATGACAGAATGATAAAAAACTTCAAACCCCAACATTTAAATATATTTAACCAAATCAGATAAGTTTTTTATATGGCATAAACTAGTTTTTATACTCACGTGTCATTTCTTATAATTTCTTTTTAAAATTCCAATAATATGATTCAGTATATTAGTGTCCTAGATTCTCTGCAACTCCAAAATTTTATTTTATTGCCCATCTTGCCAGTTTGGGGGACAAAGAAATAATAACTTAAATTTCTAATTAAGGCCTATTTTGTGTTACTTACTGATGTTGTTACATCCCTGGCTAAATGCTTACATATCAAATCACTAAAATTAATTAAAGAATAGGCTGACGGTGACACACAGAAAATACCTGTAAACATTTCCTGAAGAGCTTGATTTTATGTGCCTGATTTTGTAAACTCTAATGTTTTATGAATCTGGGGTCAACCTACACGTAATCTGACAACATGGTAGTGATCTCGTAGATTAGATTTTCCCATCGTTTACATGCAAACTGGAGAAGAGACTTAAGGGATTCCTCATACTAAGCAAGGTTGCAGTCTGAATCAGTTGCATTTGACACTAAAGAAACTAGGTCTACCTACAAGTCATCTTCATGGGCTCTATCAGTCACAGGAGGACTTCCCTCTCTTAAAGTATTTCTTCCTTTGAAAGGCTATTGAAAACTTGCAGAATATGAGTTAATTTAATCAACATCTAATGAGACCGCTACTGTGTTACACTGAAGAGTATGTGTAGAGGTAACTACAAATGTTATTTAAAGAGGACACAAAATTGAGGAGGAACTTGCCAAAGCAAGCTGGAAGCAAATGCCAGGAAGACAAGTTGGGGTTTAACACCCAGTTCAAGCTGGATGGAGGCAGCATATGATGTTCTCCTGGGAGCTCCTTCTTGCTTGACAGCCCTCAGTAAACTAAGCCCTTTGGAAGGGAAGACCAGAGAAGGAGAATGCCTCTTAATAGAGGTTTTAGAGATTTTAGGTTTAGATTAACGGAAATCTCCTTAGGGAGTTAACATCCTTTTAACAGAAGGGTATTAATTTTTTTACTCAAATGTCTCGGGTGCTCACCTCCATTGGGGAAGATTCAGCTTCCATTCCCCACTTCCCTGAATACTTAATGGTCTATCTAAAGGTGGGCCTGAGAGCAGTGGAGTATGGTAACCACGTTGGGTCAGGACAACCTCATTTCTAAGGCAGAAAGCACTTATCTTGATGAAATAGCAGTTATCTTGATGACTTTAGCCCACATGAAAGTAATGGAAGACATATTCACAAGGAATTAGGACAAGCATATATGTTCTCTCTCAATAATCATGAGACTGGACCGAAAATCCAACTTAAATCAAAGAAACAAAGTGCACACACACCAAGTATTGCGAGATTCATGATAAAATCTGGCGAGTTGGGAAGCCTGGTTGCAGCACCTGTGGAAGGTTAGTTAGCAGACACACTTACAGGCGTATTACAGAAAGCTGTAGGCACACTACAGACACAGAATATTTGCATATAAAACAGACAGAACATGCACTGCTGCAGGCACACTACAGGTGGTAGGTATTGTAGCTACAGGTAATGCTTATCATGTAACTTATAAATCGATCCTTTGCTAACTAAACTGTCTTAGAAACCAAAATTCCTAACTATAAAGAAAAATAAGCTACCCCATTAGATGGCTACTAAATACTCTGCCAAATATCTGTGGCTCTCTGCAGTTGAGAGATACGAAGAATTTATAGCTCAGTACTTCTGATGTACCAAAACGTTAGCTATGTTTTCTTTTAACTGCAATCGCCTGATTTTCATGCGGGTTCTCTTTGTACAATTAGCACAAGATCTTCTGAAATTTATCTAGCTGTTTTGCAAAAATTCTGTCTGCCATAATTACAAAATAAGTTTCCAATTAAGGAACTTATCACTTGACTCAAAGCGTTGAAGGTTCAGTTTAAAAATAATAGAAAAATCAGTAAGAATTGTCTAGTGTAACTTCCTTTTGGGTACAAAGACATATAAGGAGCAATGACTGATTTCTCTAGACACCTTACACGTTTACCTTTTTGCAAAGCTTTTTTGGGGAAAGGCAGTGATTTGAGTGAGCTGGTTTACGGGTAGCACAGAAAAACATGCATTAACACTACCATTGCTGTAGACAGCCTGCAGGTAAACTGAGGTCTTCCATTCCCAGGCTCATTTGTTATCTTTTAATTCTCAACGCCGGGGGGAGGATTTTCCAACACTAAGTTCTAGCATTGACATGATCAAAGCTGGAGTAGTGTTTAGTGTTGCAAATCTCAGTCTTGCCAACGTAGGATGCTTCTGTGGCAGTTCTATATCCAATAGTATAATAAATCAAGATTTTGATTATTTGCCTCAGAATTTGAACTTTTTCTTTTTGTTTTGTTTTGTTTTTTTTTTTTTCACAAAACAAGATGGCTCAGGGTGAGCAAATACTGTACAGATAGCAAATATCAAAACAAATGAAAAATACTTTAGTTTGGTTTGATCTTTTGTATCCTCGAGCCTAGATTCATCCAATACTGAATGTCAATGGAACATGAATATTAGAAAAGGGATGGAATATGACAGTGCATATGGAAAATGTTAGGTTTCCTTTTCTATCGAAACTTGGTTTCAACTTAATCCTGACTGGAGTGTTTTAAAAAGTTAGAGCTGAACAGTTAGAAAAGTGACAGACTTTATATATTGAGTGTCAGGAGTAATTTGTTATATAGTTCTAAAAATTTCATTTCTGTTTATGCTTTTATTTTAATTGTCCAGTTGTGTGCACAGAATTTGATTTATGTGTCAGGGCTTTTTGTTATTAAATGCTTCTACTAGCATTCTCAATTTCTCCTACAGGAAACTCTTTTAAAATATCTAACACCTTTAAAGTGATTTGGTATTACTTAAAACATCTGGGGAATTGCAACTTTATAGTGTTATTCATGCATAAGAAAATTTTATTGAACAGTTTCTGATTTTAAGGGCTTTTAATTTTGGGGCAGCCCATGCTTGCTAATTTGGGAGCTCAGCTTGATTTCCCATGTTTTCTCATTTCTCAAAAACCCCACTAGCTCAGTAAGTATTTGAGAATGATGAAAAAATATGCCAAGAAAGCCTTAAGCTGTATAAAAATAAAGAAAAAAAAATACCAAAAAAGAAAAGCCAAATCATTACCACTAATTGAAGAAATAAAAATTAGAGGCTATTCTTAAATCTCTGTGCTACAATACACTATGCTTTATGCATTGAGTGGTAAATGATGAAAATGAATTATTTAAGTCCTGCATTCTACTCAATTCTTTGAGAAATAATGTAAAATATTCCTTTGAAATCAACAGGTCTTCTTCAGTGCAAAAAACTCAGCAGGGAGGTAACGTGGGTGACACACGTGTCTCTGACCTTCATGTTTCCAAATACCTTGCTATTTTGAAGGGATATGTCAGAGTTTACAGAATTTTTTAACGTACCAGATTTTGGTGCAAAGTCAAGTCAAAGAAGCAAGAATTATATTGCAGGATCTCTGCAGAGAGCAAAAAGACTATTTGGGAAACTCTGGTTTGCATTTTCCGAGAACGTTTGTCTAAGAGAAGGCTGAGAAGTAACTTCATCACAGTCTACAATTCCTCAGGGAGCGGAGCAGAGGGGGAGGTGATTATCTCCTCTGGTGGCCAGCAACAGGACACAAGGAAATGGAATGAAGCTGCATCAAGAGAAAGTTCTGACTGGACATTAGGAAATGGTTCTTCACTAAGAGGGTGGTCTGTCACTGGAAGAGGCTCACAGGGAAGAGATCATGACACCAAGTCTACCGGAGTTCAAGGACCTTCTGAACTATTTTCTTAGCCATATGGTTTGCCTTTAGGTAGACTTGTGAGGAACAGGAAGTTGGACTTGGTGATCCTTATAGGTCCCTTTCAACCTGAGATATTCTATAATTTTACGTCCTCGTTAGCACACTTCTACGTTTGTTTTTATTCCATGACTCAAAGACTTCGTAGAAGAGCTAACTGAAAAGAATGTAGTGATGCATTTCCCTTGGAAGTAAAAGCTTTACGCAGCTCTGCTACTCCTTTTCTGTCTTATGAATGATCTTTATTATTAAATCTATAAATCTTTATATATTTACAATCTTAGCACAGCACTTTAACCTACCCTAATATATAATTTTATTTGTAAGGTGCGGGAGGGGGGGGGAAATAGTACCAATAAGAATGTGCAAGAATATGTTTACGTTAGGTGTTGGTTTCCTTGACTTTCATGGCCTTAACCACGTTTGGAAGACGTTACGGCTCTCAGAAGCTTCCTCAACACAGAAAACAGCTGTGATTATGGTCAAATCATGGCAAGAAGGAAGCATTTCATTAGATTAGCATTATAGCTTAGCTCTGTAAAGCTGTGTATCTACAGACAAATGCAAATCTAGCATTATGGCTTTATTAGAAGTATTTATAACAATTCTGCTCTATATGATAAATGAACTCACAGTAATTGGTTTCAGGATCTTATTCTGGCTATAGCACATCCAGTAGCACTTTTGAATATGAAATTACATATTTCAAACTGTCAGCTTTGTTACAGTTCCACGTGGAATGCATACCAATTACAGATGCTTTTTAAATATAGGTGGCCAAATGAGACCAAAAGAATAACGGCAAACTACCACAAGTAGTGAATTTTGTCAGATTTCAACCAAAAAAAAAAAAAAAGAAAGAAAAAAGAAGGATAAATATGTAATATAAAAATGCCTAACCTACTAGTTTTTGTGTAAAAAGAATGAGAAAAACATTTCCAGACATGCGGAAGATTTCAGTAGTTCTAAGGCTGACACTATTAAACCTTTCTGTTCTTAAGTCTAGTAATAAAAACAAGTATATTTTCAATGATATCTGTGGGGGTTGACTTTTCTGAAATCAGTTATTTGAGAACTCAGTCTTGCCTTCCACTGTAAGCATTGCTACATTTCTTGGAGGGGGAAAAAAAATATAAAAAATAAAAGACAGTCTATTGAGTGTTACTAAATATGTAATAGATTAAAAATGAAACCAAAGAGAACTGTACAGGTAAAACTTCTGTATTATTTTATATGAAGACTGCACATAAAAACAAAGCTATTTCTTCCCAAAAACCTGATCTATTTTTTCACACCGTTACCATTTGTTTCTGAAAGTAAACAAGTCCTATGTTATTTTAAAATATCTACAACGTACAGCTTGTTCTGATTTTCACTTAGTGAGTTTTACATCAAATCTATGAAAATGTTCACTGAAAAAAAAAAATAATTTAAGGGGAGGAAAAAATAATAAGCAACCACCGGTATTTTGAATAGAGATTGTACAGATATTTCTTTTTGGACTAAGATTAGTTTCTTACTTTATTTGAGAAATTATATAAAAGGACACTGTTAGCATTTTCCAGAAAGATTTGTAAGGAGTTATCGTGAAAGGTAATTAGTAATAACTGAGGAAAGGGTAAAATATTGGTTGGATTATAAGATACCACGTTGTGAAATACTGAAAAGTGTAAATACTGTTGACATCTGACAAACACAAACCTTTCTTCATCTTCCATCATCCCTTCCCAGCAACTGCAAAGCTATGTCAAAAAAGACTATGATTCTCCAACCAGGTTATGCCTTTACGCTTTTATTGTATTCATGAGTATCAGTCCAGCATTTAAAAATGCAAAGGTTGCTGAAGTTATGATTCTTGTCTTATTTATCTAAAAATTATGTATTATTTGAACTCAGGTCTCCAAGACCAGAGTGCTAGAATCAACTTACATTTCTTTTACTGAAAAGACTAATCATTTAATATCAGCTCAGAAGATTCAGACCATTAAGCAATTGGTATACAAAAGCTGAAGAGAAACGGTGCATGCATACTGTTATGAAAAAGCCAGTTCTGGAATTAGTTACTTTGTCCCACCACAAGGTTGTGTAACGAGGACCAATATTTTAAAGTCCAAGTAATGCCAACAATGGAAGACTATAGGTAGCAACTTTATTTTATTTATTTTAATACCTGATGTTTATCCAGCAGAGAGAATTTTTTTTTTTTATTTTTTTTTCTCCCTATATTCCCTGAATCTGGGAAATAGATGAAAATTCTGGAAATGTCATTGTAGAGGAAAGGATCAAATCCTCAGATCAGAATAGTTTATTCACTGTCATATTATTCACTAGCCACTCCGAGTGAAGTACATTACAGTAGTTTAAAAATAAGTGTCATAAAATCTCTGAGCAGAATGAAATGGAACAGGATTGTTTGGATAACACTGACTGGAAAAATACTTCTGTCTTACAGTATTTCCATGAGAGTTCATGGCAGTTTCATGACAATCTTATGTGATAGAAATAACACACCATACACCATATTATCTTGTAATTCATTATTGAGGGACTTGACTGTGAAGGCATATGGTGCAGTCTCATCACTCAGTTGTTAAAATATTGCATCTTTATTTACTTCTCTTCGTATGCAAACTGGATAAAGGTTTCAAAGACTGACAGAAGACTTATGGCTTGACTTATGGAAGTGACCCTCCACTACCATCGGTTCTTCAGTCTGAATTCAGATCAGCATAACCGTATTGTTTGCAACTTCATCAATACATATCCCAGAACTGAAACTTGTAATTGAGATCTGTACAGTCGCCCATGCATTTTCTCATGTGGGAGAGATTCAAAATGACCAGTTGACTATTTTATTTCCATCTGGCTTTGCTAGACTGTTCACAGAATGGTAATATCCACAGTCTGTTGGTTTGCAGTGACTCACAGTGCCGCCTACCATCCAGTGTTCACTTGCTGACTGAAGCTGAGCTTAAACAGAAACAGGTCATCTAGCACTTTCTGTGCTACTCTAGCCAAATCATGTCAACACTTGCTCAGTCGGGCTGAGAGAGTTGGGGTTGTTCAGCCTGGAGAAGAGAAAGCTCCAGGGAGAGCTTATAGCAGCAGTACTTAAAGAGATGAGGCCTCTTGATCAGGAAGTGGAGCCATAGGATAATAAACTTGTTTATACACTCTTTGTCAGGGAGTGTAGTCATAGGACAAAGGGTAAGGGTTTTAAATTGGAAGAAGAGAGATTTAGATGAGATATTGGGAAGAAATTCTTTCCTGTGAGGGTGGTGAGGCACTGGAACAGGTTGCCCAGAGAAGTTGTGGATGCCCCATCCCTGGAGGGGGTCAAGGCCAGGCTGGATGGGGCTTGGAGCAACCTGGTGTGGTGGGAGGTGTCCCTGCCCAAGGCAGGGGGGTTGGAACTGAATGTTCTTTAAGGCCCATTCCAACTAACCATTTTATGATTCTATAAAAATATCAACTTATTTATATTTACCCTTATTGAAATGACTAGATCTGCTCCTGTGAGTAGAAGTTTATAACACTAATGCAGCAAATCAATCAAAATAAGAAATATTGTGTGCATATCCAAGGTTTAGACCTTATTTCTATCCCACGCTAATGCAGCAACTAGAACCTGTTTTGCTATATATTAGTTATCCCCTTCCAAATTCACACCACTACGACTTTGTTGCTGGTACGATCTGGTCAGAAGTAACCATATTATACCCTATAGATAAAATGGTGACATACTCCTCTTTTAATCCTGCAAACATTTCTCATAGTTTATCCTTCCTTCCTTTGTATATTCCACTCATCATATTTCTTTATTAAATTTGTTTAAAAGGAAAAAAAAATGGTTTCATCATTTAAATTACCGCTGATAATTCATTAAGCCAGCATCTGTTACTAGCTCATTTTACAACATATTCACATGTTTCTGTACAGCCAAGGGAAATTTGTTGCGTAGATGAATTTTAAACACATTTAGTGTTCATAAGTATATCTTCACTTCTTTTCCTCCCTACCACAGCGTACTTGAAGGGTGGACAGATGCAGAATCAACTCCTGGTATGTGACTGGCAGCTGTTCTCCTTTCTAATGAAGAACTACAGATCCCAGATAAGAGAATATACAAAATATCTTGATCTAAATGAAAAACAAAACAGATCAAGAAAGACTAAATGAGAAGCTAGTATGCAATACTGCACTGTTGCTTGACTATTCCTTTTCAAGGAGAGTGACTAAGCTCCTAGTGACTTTTTAATTTAAAGAGTGTATAGACATCAAGTTGCTCAAAACCAAAATATAGGTGTTTCTTAATATTTTGGTATGTTCTGGTTTAACACAACTATGTTAAACTGGTTAGTCCTACTGTCAAATACTTAGAGTATTAAAAACTAAGTAAAGTCAATTGGACAGCTGTGGTGTTGACCTCAAGTAATCCATTACTGGACAAAAAAATGAGATGATGAGGTTCATCTACTGTCATTCAGGTGATTGCTGTTTGTCCACTGATTGTCAATATTCAAAATAAGCTGTTAGTTCTAAATAAGGAAAAAGCACTGTAGCATAAAATGGGTTTTGCTTAAACTTTGCTTGTGGTTTAGCTATACTCCTAAGTATTCTTTTTATTATCAAAATTTAAAAAAAAAGAAATAGGTAGCAGACAAACACGCACATGGTACACTTGACAATGCATTCGAAATACAAATTCTAAATGGTTTTGATTCAACACACTAATCCATCTTTACCTAAACAAGAGAATACAGTTCTTTCAACATTTGGAAATAAAGAAAAAAATAAAATCTCCAAACCAGCCTTTCCATCCGTGTTCCATTTTTACCACTGAGGTACACAGTGATTATAGTTTTCCATTGTACTCTTACTACTCTTACTTAAAATACTGTTAGTGAAATGTCAGTTGATGGGATTAGATCTATTTAATTATTTATTTTGAATCAGCTAGATAGTAATAATCCCTTGCCTACCTTAAATGTACTCTTGGCAAAAAAAAAAATAATAAAAAAAAAAATCGTAGGGATTAGGAAACAATTAGTCACGTGGATAGAAAACTGCAAAATAAGATTCAGCATGAAAATCTAAAAGAAAGAAAATAACTCAGAAAGGAAAATTACATGGGCGGGAAAAAAATGTTGGAAAATACATAATACCAGAAGAAATTTGGTAACAAGCGCACACTAAATTGGGTGTGGATTTGCAGCAATTTATGCCATGAAACAAAAGACCAGTGTGATTTGCAGCTGAATACATAAAGTCATCACATTATAAAAGAACCAGGATCACTTAATACTATATATGACTGATAAATTAGTATACAGAAAACCTGCATTTATTTATGTGCTCTAAAAGCACTGGAACAAGAACAGCAAAATGTCACTTCGTATATTGCTGTATGTTTTACTGACATGGCTTAAAAATACTGAATTTATATAAGTAAATTAGCCAGTAACCAGGGTCAGCTAATCAGCTAACATCATGGAGACTGTTATTGATTAAATATTTAATCAAAATACAGGGGGAAAAATATAATATCCATAAATAAAGGTCATCAAATTGCAGACCAGACCAGAATCAAAATAAGTATAGTCAACATCTGTAAATGCTGTCATGTAAAGGATTAAAGCATAACTGATGAGGACTCCACAATGACAGAACACACACTGGGGGAATTTTACTTCCAAATATGCTGGTCTTATGAATGAAATATCTACTAGTGGTTGGGGCATGCTACCTTTTTTACCGGAATGCATGTTTTTTGCCTAGTTTCACTCAAAAAGAATCCAATCCTCACACTGCAACACTTCTCTGTGAGAGGAAGTAAAGCTCGTTAAGTCATTGCAGTCAACGGTTTAAAAGCGTGCTCTTGCATGAAGTAAAACTTTAGAGTAGATATACCCAAAGTCCAGAATGGTGAGAGCAGAAACCTAAACTGATTTGGCCTTTTGAGGAACTTTGCTTTTTAGCCTGGAAATTTTAAGTCGCACCCCCAGGCATACTCAGAACTACATTGGTTTTGACAGGATATGTATGAGCTAGACGTCAAGCTGCATCTGATCGGTTCCTGGAAATCAGATGATATTTCACCTACAAGGAAAAGGGAGGCTTTCTCAAAGCATTCACTCCAAAACGGGTGAGAAAGATTCAGTTCTTAATTAAAGGGTGTTAAATACCATACATCCTCATTCCCCAATGATGACACACAAATACTGTGTGTAGTTTTCATCTAGGACCTTTGCCTCTTGCTGAGATTTGGACATTTTTTATAGGTCAAGACTATTTAGGCAAGAGAAATGGTCAACACAGAAATCATGGTTCTGTGTAACGTTTAGAACATCTGGCTATAGAAGTGAAAAAGGATCTCATTCCATATTATCTTAGTATTTTATCCAACAACTGTACAATACACAAACAAAAATAGCCATGGGAACAAGGATCATAATCTGAGATGTTCCCCTCCCACACACAAGTACAGAGCTGCTCATAAATGTTCTTACTTTTGTTTCATAATAACTTTAGCATGAAGAAACAACTTGGCAAACTCGGCAAGCTGGATTTGGATGTCATTTATCTGAAGGCTAATGCAAACCCATTCCCTACTCCAAAGCAATTTATGGTAGTCAGTGAAATAAGTTTAATAACTAACATAATCAGATCAAATCTAATGACCTAGTTTTTTTTTATTTATACCAGTAATATCTTGAGGACTAGCACTTTCAATGCATTTTATCAGGGAAGAGTCTTTTAATATATTAATGAATTAGAGGAGAAATGATGTCACCATCTCAGATAAAGAACAAACAGATTTTTCATCTGCGTTTGTTATGCACAGCATGAATTCTGAATGTACATCTCAAGGTGTCAAAGAGACATTAGAAGGTGCTGAGGGATCTCGGCCAGTTTATCCAGCCTTAAGCATGGTTTAAAAATAATTGATCTTTATTAAAAAAAAAAAAAATATCTGGAATGTTTTATCCACCTTACACCCCCAAAGGATGAAGAATAAAACAGCTGAATTGTAAAGGAGGATTAGTAAATTACTCTGTTTTCTCTATCTACTTAATCACACTGGGTGGTCTGCCCCCAAAAATCTATCTGCTCTCTCTCCAGCTGGCAAGTACAAACTACTGTCTGTTGAAACTCCGACACAGCTGCAAGAATGCCATGAAGGATTCCTTTCCCGCACATATCACATCCCAGTTGTTTAACCTACACCGAGTTAGGAAGGAAGCTCCATTAGACAAATGAAAAACATGACACAAGTTAATGTTTCACATGCTCATGTGAAATTACTAACATCATTTATCTTTTTTGTTTCCCCCCGCAATAAAGAAAGTGCCAGGGAAATAGCACAGCAAACACAACAGCGAGAAAGCTGTTTTGATGATTATGCCTGTAATTTAGCTGTGATTTAGAGGAACTTGTAATAGTGCCTGCAAGAGAAAAGTCAAATTTCTTCTTCACACTTTACTTTAACAGAAATCTAAGGAATTGCACTGAAGATTAACCTGAACTATTTTTTTGTATACTAAGCTAGTTTCACCCTTCAGGTGTTCCGGTATGCCGAGCTCCACATGTTGGAAAAAAAACCCAAAACATTGTAAAAGAGGAATGGCAAGTCATGTGCACCCAGTACCTTATTGGTGTCAAGAAAACACTCAACAGAACTGAAAAAGTATATAGTGTCTATATAGAATCATAGAATGCTTAAGAGTTGGAAAGGACCTTGAAGATCATTCAGTTCCAACCCCCTGCCATGGGCAGGGACACCTCCCACCACACCAGGTTGCTCCAAGCCCCATCCAGCCTGGCCTTGAACCCCTCCAGGGATGGGGCAGCCACAGCTTCTCTGGGCAACCTGTTCCAGTGTCTCACCACCCCCACAGCAAAGAATTTCTTCCTAATATCTAATCTAAATCTCCCCTCTTCCAATTTAAAACCATTCCCCTTTGTCCCATCACTCTACTCCCTGACAAAGAGTCCCTCTCCAGCTCTCCTGGAGCTCCCTTCACATCCTGGAAGGCTGCTCTAATGTTGCCGCAGAGCCTTCTCTTCTCCAGGCTGAACAACCCTAGATCTCTCAACCTGTCTTCATAGGAGAGGTTCTCCATCCTTCTAATCAATTTATTTGTTGTGTAGATTCCTCAGTAACAGATGCAGGAAAATGGGCAAGTAAATAAGATGCATCATTTTCTTTAAACTTTTTCCTTTTTTGCCTTTTACTGGGCATGATCTTACAGCAGTCTTTCCACTAAGATAAATAGATAGAAAACACTGACCATAAAGCTACAGGGTGGGAAAAATAAAATAAAATATTGTTCTTTGATAACTCACATGCCATCTTTTAGTCATATGGGCTAATCTTCCTTAAACTGATTGCTGGGATTTCTACCCATTTTTCTTTCCTCCACTTTTCTTATGAGGGTGAAAGATTGGTAGGCAACAGCAGGCAGCACAAGTGAAATATGAAGCATGAAGTCTGTTAATAATGCCCACCAAAGGAATGCTGCTCTTCTGGCAGATACAGCAGATGGCCACATAATGCAACACGATTAATAAAGAGGAGATCACAGGGACCAAGGCTTTGCTGGTTGCTAGAACAGCAATGGTCAGTAGATGAATACTAGCTTGAGGGGTTGTGGGGCTTTTTTCTGGTGACCTTTCTTATTGTTCTATTTTATTTTATTTTTTAATACCAAGGCAAAATTATAGATTTCTGTCTTCTCTCTCCATCTCCAAAACTAGTCACCTAACTCAATGCTCAACCATCTAAGGTCGTAGATGATTATCTCCATGAGCTTACCCTCTGCTTTGTTTGAAGTCAGTAAGTTATACTTCAGAGTTTAGCATTAATACTTTAACATTTTAGACCTTTATTTTTCACTTTAAAGCGTTTTCAGTTTGAATAGTTTCAGAATGTGTGCTGATTGTTTAACCAATTTGTACTACTTCAAAGGTTAAGATTCCAATTCCGTAACTCTCCCTTAGAAAATAATACAGAAGCGTAATCTTCAAACAGACAATCCATTCATTTAATGCAGAACTAGATCCATTAAAAGCAAACATGTAAGTGTTCTCTTTATATTAGGAACATTTCAGTTACTAAAAATATCCTCAGGTCAGCTGGTACTTTCATTAACAACATGTTCAAAAAAAAAAAAGAAAAAAACTAAAAGAGATTCATTTAACTGAAAAAAAAGTCATATTGCTAAGCCTGATGACAAGTTGAACATCTGTCATGTTCATAAGATAAGAAATCCAATGCTGAATTTGGAAATTGCGTTTTATGTTAGTAATAGAAAAAAAATAATATCGTGAATTAACCCATTACGATTTTTTTCTTATATAATACTCATAAATTGTTGCAGGAAATTAAAATGAAAAGGATAGTTACAAAAGGAAAACTGAAGAATGGCACAAGAAGTATTATGATCTCTTCAGTTTATGCCACGTGTGGAATGATGTCAACCAAAAGATGATCGCTTTCCTTATCCTTTTCATTTTTTCTCTTCTCAGATACAACTTTTGTTCTTTCGTTCTCATCCCAAATAAGAAATTTAAATATTCTGTTTTATTTCTTTTTAGATATAAATCATACAGACATGGCTTATTGTGTAGATTGAGAGAGATTCACATATGAAAATTGGGCATCTATTTCACATCTATTGGGTGGAATTTCCAGCTTTTTATGGTGTAAAGCTTTATACCACTTTTCATAAGTGGTATAAAGGGAAAGAGTATTTTTTTCTACCTAGAAAAATTCTAATAAAATAGATGGTAGGAAACACGTTGAAGGAAAAACTTCCATAGATCCTCTGTGGGATAGTAAAGGCAAATCTACTGACATAGAATGTTCTGTGTTCTGAATCCAGAAAGCTAGACCCTCAATCGGACGGGCAGAACTCTCATTCTCTGGAAATTCTGTATACTTCATCTAACCGTTACCAAAACTCGTATTACTGATCCTGTCCTGAGAACAGAAACTACAAGTCAGGACTCCCACAGTCAAATCTGGAGAATCTCTATCCCAGCCCAGCAGTTCTGTATTCATTTTACACAAGACAACCACCAAGCATCATCCGGTGACTAAGGCACTCCTGGGGGTTGTGGGAGTAGGAATTTCAAGGCTTTGCTAAGACTAAAAAAGACTTGAATCCCAGTTTGCCTGTACAGCTAAATTCTTTCGTCACTGATCTGTGCTGGCGTAAGAGAAACCCATACAGATGGCTTAGAAGATCTTAGAGCAAGCTAAAGGAATCAGGCAAAAAGGGAAAAAAATAAAGAAAAAAAGGAAGGAAAACAGTTATTCTGAGAAGCCTTGTTCGCAGTTTGGGGATTTTGTCTAACACCAGAGCTTAAGGGTGTATGAAGGTAGCAGCTATTTAATGCCTTTGTATAGATCCACCAGTAAGAGGGTAAATGCTTGAAAGATTAGGTTCAGCTGAGTTGTTTTGAGGCTATCAGTGACACTTAAATGATAGATGAGTACTTAAAGAAAGGAGATAAACAACTACATATCTTTGAAAAATCTTAGCAGTAGTTGGTAGATATAACTATTTATCATAAAATAATTCTAGAACTACCTTCTGGGTTAACAGAATAGCCTTCAAGCAAAAGATGTTCCTTGCTCTACGATTACAAATGTTCATATGAGGCCTCGATCTCGTCTTCTTTCACAAGAACATTCTTCTATTTTTTAATCTGTAAGAAAAAGGCTTGGCAGATAATTTTCTTTTTCAAATTTACTGATAAGAACTTAAGTAATAGATGCCACACCTAATTTCAAGCCACTTTACTGTCAACTCATTAAAAAGATGAAACAGGAAGTGGCTGAATTTTTATAATCACGTTAATTTACATTACAAAAAAAAGTGAACCACAGTGATTTTGAAGGGATCGGGTTTTGGTCAACGAAATGAACGGTCCTGAAAAACCTATCTTCTCATGTATGCGAGCTGAAAACATTCACCCAGAAAACATTTTAAAGTGACAACTGATATCTCTTTGTTTTGGAAACTGAAGATGTGCTACGTTTTAACTGAAGTTATTTGTCTTTTCTTTTTTTTTCCTGTGAAGAAGTGTTAGACCAAAGGCTGCCTATTCCATGGTAGCCAGTTATCAATCTGTAGAAACCATTATAAAGTGTTTTTTCTAGAACTATTTAAAAATAAAATAGAATTTAATGGCCTCTGTAAGACAACTAGAATTACATACAGTAATTAAGAAATTTTTATTTTGTCTAATCATTTGTTACATCAGATGTTCACTACTACACTCATACTGATATCATAGAATGATTTGGGTTGGAAGAAATCTTAAAGGTCGAGATCTAGCCCCCTGCCATGGGCAGGGACACTTCCCACCACACCAGGTTGCTCCAAGCCCCATCCAGCCTGGCCTTGAACCCCTCCAGGGATGGGGCAGCCACAGCTTCTCTGGGCAACCTCTTCCAGTGTCTCACCACCCTCACAGGAAAAAATTACTTCCTAATATCTAATCTAAATCTCCCCTCTTCCAATTTAAAACTGTTACTCCTTGTCCTATTCACTCCACTTTCTGACCAACAGTTCCTCTCCAGCTCTCCTGTAGGTCCCTTCAGATCCTAGAAGGCTGCTCTAAGGTCTCACCCAGACCCTTCTCTTTTCCATGTCCTATGAGAACATAAAGGTTTATTAATAATAGCATTGAAAACCAGACACAAAACAAGAAACTAACAAAAAGAAACCAGAAAACATACAAACAAACCCCAAAACTAAATGAACTTCCACCACAAAGGATGTTGATATAATGAGGACATTTCAGACAGTGATACAAAAATGTCCTCCTGACTTTACTGGTAAACCAAGATGAATTATATTGAAAGAGGAAAAGGTCTGACTAAACAAATAACCTGACTGCAATTTACTGCAACCCATTAGCTGGCATCAATGCAGTGAAGGCTGTGAAAATTGAAACATGGTTCATTAACCGTGTGTGTGTGGGTTTTGATAAGCATCTCTGATATCCACGTTCTCTCTGATGACCACGAATAATCTGCACTGCAGCAACCTGATGACGTGTTTCAGTGCATAGCCTATTGACCACCTGCTGTTTAATATGCTACAGATGATACTTTAACAATTCACAAGAAGCTGGGAATAGACAAGAAAAGCCTCTTGTCTGAGCTTCAACCCACATTACTGAAAAATCAGCATGTTATTTGACAGGAGAAGTTAAGGTCCATCATAACACTCTTTCCCCCTCCCCATGAACTTGAGAATGAAATATTTACTTGCAAATAAAAAACAACTAAGTGAATTCCAGTGTTTCTACCAGATAATCTGCTAGAAGAGACCTTAAGACAAGGTTACCGAGAAGCGTGAAGCTCTTTGCTGAAATGCACAGTGGGAGACCAAGAGGCAATGTTCACCTGTTTAAAGGTGGGAAGTTCTGAGGGGCTTTAAGGAAAATGAACGTAAGTGTGAAGACAGATAACAAACATTGCAGCAGGTTGCCCAGAGGGGCTTCTGGAATCCGTCCCTGGGAGATTTTCAGCCCTGACCAGGATTCAGCCTGAATGCAGAGTTGATCCTACTTTGTGTATGAAGTTGGATTTGATGAACTGATTTCCTGTGTGACTTGATTTTAGGGACAAGGAAAGGAATGACAACCAAACTTCTGAAATCTTCAAATATTGTTTTGCAGATGTATAATCCACATGTATAGATATCTAATTTAGATTTCTAAGCAAAGCAAGGAACTACAAACTTAATATGGGTTTATCTAGCACCTATTGAACAGAATAAATAATTTTTTGGTCCTCTGTAGCTAACAGAGGCAGGTTCCTCCAGAGACTAATTCAGAGATGAAAAGCATTATACAAAGATATGTCTTTGACAACTGAGTTCAAGCTCTGTGTTGTTATGGAATATCAAGAATCACTCCTGTTTTAAACAAAGAACATTCAGATGACAAACAGCAAATCAGAAGAGGGTAAGTTGATTTTTACATTGTCGATGAGCAATGATACAGCAATCAACTCAGTTTTACATATATAATGCTTGATAAAAAAAAAGGAAAAGCGTAGCAAAGTTGTAGAACCCAAATCTTGAAGTTCCTTTTCCTCTTTGGGCCCCAACTAATAAGTCTCCAACGCTGGGTACACAGGAAAGCATTTAAAATACAATTTGAAAACTGCTTCTCATGTAAAGGCTTTTCTGCCTGCTTAATACCAGTTTGCTTCAGATTAAATTGAAAATCTCATTTTGAAGTTTTATGGCCACTAACAACTTGGTTTATAAATCCTGTATTTTTATTTAAGGAAAACATTAACCTTGTGCATCAGGGCAATCATTTTCCACACAAGGACTACATGCTGCAAACCAAAAACTCTGGGAAAAAACCAAGCAAACTCAAAAACCCCCTCAACACTGGAGTTTCTTTATGTTTGATGAAAATAATTGATTGTGAAACACGTATTTTTATTTTTTTTTTAATAGTTGAACTGTTATTAGATTAACTAAAAGCTTCAAAAAGTGGAAGGGTAGCCTACTTCAAACTGTTATGATGATTAAGTTCCTGAATAAAGATTTTCAAAAGTTGGTGTTAATACAGAAAAGTTTCTTCCTGCCAACTTTGTAATAACTTGAGGATATAACGTATTTTACTGACCATAGCTGTAAGATAAAAATAATCTTAAAAATAAGTTTTAGTGACAACTGTGGAATGGCCTAGAGGATTAGATAAAGAATTACTAACTTCTGTGCTGTAATTCCCTCTCTCATTATATTATGGAGCTTTGGTACGGAGTTCAGCAAAGTCTGAAGACTTTGTGCACAACTCGAAAGTTCTTGTCTACTCTTATTGCCCACCACATAAACTCCAAAGCAGGAATGATGCTTTGATAGCATTTTGGATAACTCTTCTCCTTCCTTTAAATAAGGAAAGTTTTAATCATTGCAGATAAAAAAAAAAAGCCCATATCCATCCAAAAATACAGGAACCTTGCATTGCTACACATGCCTCTTCTGAAACAGAGAAATATTATTGCAACTCCTTTAGGAGACACAGTTTAAGACTTCTCACTATATGTCATGCAAAGAAACAGACAGTAAAGTTTTGGCATGCTTTGGAGCATTAAATACATGTTAGGAAAACAAAAGTAGGAAAAAAGTGTTGTAACTTGTTCTGACCATCACGTTAGAGAAAACTATATGCATGGGAAAAACGAAAAGAATGTATTTTGAATCACTCTGTATTCACATAATAGGAAAAATTTTCTCTAATATGCATTTGAAGACTTCTCAGCATATATGTGTATGTATATTCACACACATGAAATATTTCACATGAAAGTTAAGAAAGAATAAAATAAACTTGGTGGAAGAGTTTTTAGGAGTTTAAAATAGTGATGCTCTTAATGGTGACATCTTTATGCTTCAAAAGATGCTTCTATGAGTTGATTGGGGGTTTGCAGGGAGGGGGGGAAAGGGAGAAGGTGTGGCAAGGGGAGGGGGTAGCCTAAATTATTATTTGAAATTATCTATGGAAATGTTTCAGTTTACTTGGAGGTTGTTTCTACACTTGCAACACTGCAAACAATGAGGCTCCATATTCTGGTATCAGCGTACTCACTGAAGGATTAGTAAAGTTTAAAAAGAGAGAGTTGGGAGAAAAATCAAGACAAATGCAGTGTATGATCAGATACTCCATCAGTAACACAAGCTAATATGCAAAAAAAAACCTCAAAAATTCAATGAAAAATCCCATTTTTCTCCATTCAATAGCCAAAATAAATATATTTATTGAAGAAACAACTAAGTAGAAAGATACTACACACACATCTCTTTCTGAAGAAAAATATATGCTAGATACATCACATGCTAGGTAAGTTTCCCCAAAGAGTTAACCCATGTAAAAGTGATTGGCTTTATTGATGCCAAAGGCGGTAAGACCTTGAACAATCTGCTGAGTAAGTGGGGGTCATGTAAGTTAGAGCTGCCTGGAGCCAAACTGAAGTCATCTTTTTTCTAGGATAAAAATCAGAAAACAAACAAACAAACAAAACCCAGCCAACAAAACCCAAACTCATTCTCAGCCCTGTTTTCATACCTGGCAAGTTTTGTAAAGCAGAGAACACCCTGGTACAAGCATGTTTGTGTGATAAGATAAAAGTCTAGTTCTATTTATCAAAAACTATGAGGAAAATGAGAAAAAGGAAAAGCCAGCAGCTGTATGCAACCTATAAATACCATGCTATCAATTAACTTTATGAATCATCAGTTCAGAAAATCGCATTAATAACGTAGATACCTTCAACAGTAAATAATAGGTCATTTCAGTAAATGGAGGCAAAAGCACAGGGGGAAAAAAAAAGGAAACTCTATCTTTAGGTTTCTCTTCAAAAAAGAAATAAATAATCGAATTTGGCTTAGTTAACTGATGATACAAAATCTCTAATGACTTCTAGCCTCACAACATAAGCTTAGTCAACATCTGGCATGATATTCTACACTTGGAAGTCTTAGTCTTGACTGACTAGAGTTCGGCAAGAAGCCAGAAGCGGTGAATCACTTCGCATCCCATCAGTCTGATGTTGTTACATCAGAAGTTGGGGGAAGAGAGAAGCTGTTTGTTTAAAGCCACCTAGAAGGCACTGTTTAACACTGAGCTAAGTTGAAATTTCCGTTGTTAGCACTATCTTGTTTTGATTAACCTTGTGTTGTTGTAACTGTATATAACAAACAAACTATTTTATATATTAAAAGGAACTGTATGTATTAAATGAGATGATACTTCAGTGAACAGGTCTCTCACCTGGAAACAACAGAAATAATTTCTAGTCACAGAAAATGTTTGCATAGGGTTATCTTCTTTGTATTTTTTTTTTCTTTCACATGAAAATCCTGCTTCACTAACAGGACTACTGTGGAATTTATTCAAGTAGATTCAAGTAGTCTGAATAAGTCAACCAGCAGTGAGCAACAATAACGTCATTCAGAGAGAGCAAGTACACAGGGCTGGACAGTCACTTGATGGAATTAAACCAGCAACTGCCTAAAAGGAGAGCTAAACACTGCTAGCAGTACAACAAAAAAGGCACTCATATCACTGCTATGAATATAAGCTTTTCAAACTTATTTTGAGGCAAATTTTGACCTAACACATATGGCTCACCCGTATTATGCCCGTCCGTAATGCAGCCAACAGGCTAAAGCAAAGCAGTTATGGAAAACAAAGCCTTCTCCAACTGCGTATCCAAAATACTTATTTCTCTTTCAGAAAGATTTCGGGTTGAATCTGAGAGTGTCCCAGTCAATTACAAACACATCTACCTAATTAGAACCTTGTTAATGCTATCCTGTAGCAATTCAAGTCACAGGTGAAACAGGAGTAAGTTAATAGTCTGACTCTACAATATAAACAGGAATCCAAATAAACAACATAGACATCACCATTCATCAGTCATTGGCTTGCAATTATTCAGAATTCCTGACTATTAGACATTAAAAACCTCCAATGAACGTGCAAGTGTAGAAACTTGCACTGAAAAAGAAGTATTAAACAGATTTGGGCATTTTGAAGAGCACAATAAAGACAAACTTATGCTTGTGAGTAATTTCTATGAAGTAGAAAACAAGCTAAAATGGGATTACCTTGAAATATCCAACCTGTTTCATACTTCATAGTAATACCACTATTCCTTTGTAAATTATGGTTCTCATCGTTGAGTACAAGGAAAGCTAAAAGGAAAGCATAGCTTACTATCCACTGTCTTCAAAACTGAGTTTAGGTAACTAATTTGTATTCCGGGAGGAGTAGCAGCTCTCTGCGTATCATCCTGGTCATCAAACTTAATACTGGGAGATGAAAAAAGGACCTGAAGTACTTTTCATTGTCCCATCTCCTCCCAGGTGATAGCTCTGTTCTTCAAATATCAGAAGCACCAGTGTAGTTTCCCTCTCACGGGCAGTTTCAGGTAAGTATTTTGTTTAACTTAAGTGACAAAATAAATCAATTTTTTGGTATATTTTAAATTACTTCATGAACCTTTGGCCACGAAAATATTCCACAAAATTATTCAAGAAATATTTTTTAAAAGTGCATTTTTATTTGGCTTTTTAGCCAGGATGAATTTGAATCCTTGCTTCTCAAACTTTAAACAACACACTGGCACATATTCCAGAGCACTAGTTGAGACATATATATGTATATACCCAGGGTAAAATTTTAAACATCGGTATATTGAAAGATTCATTGCCTTAAACTAATTCTGACACTGAAATGGGATGACTTTTGGTAAACACTGTCACCTGAAAGCAGACCACCACCTCTGCTCTTTGATATGTGTACAAAGATTTTAAACAGTAAGAGTGACTGGAATTTTTCGCTAACATTCTTTAAATGGATTAAATCTTTACAGCCAAACTTTCAAGTTTAAAATCTTCATTTTCTCCCCCATAAGTGACTAAAAAAGCTCAAATATGCTTTTTGAAAGTAAAAATTAATGTCTCAAACATATGAAAACATCTGTAGTGCTCTCCTTCTCCATGAGGCACTTTGAAGATGAGCTAAAACTGATAAAGGGATAAAATAACAGAGTAGATTAAAAGTAGATTATGTCATAGAGCTGTATTTCACCTCCCACTTTGAAGTAAGAGGTACTCTTTGCTTTGCAGAGGTATGCTCCATGAAGCAGTGTAAATTAAAGTACTTTTAATTACAGATGTAATTGAATGGAAGTTCTAAACAAAGATTACTTGGTACTTTTAGAAATTCCCCTGTACATATTCCACTTCATTAGCATGTATTCTCAGAAATTACTGGATTTCAAGAGCAGCCCTTCAGAATTAAAATATTAATCCAATTATGTTATGGTTCTGTTCCACAAGGACCTTAAAAGTGTTTATATTTATGTCTTTTTGGTCTTCCAGAACAGTTTTTCAGTATGTATTTTTTAGGGGTTGAGAAGCACATATGAAGTATGTTCTTAGAACAAATTTTAAGTCTTTCTGATGTTTATGCTTCATTAACAAAACAGAATAAACTCCTGAATCTTCTTGCTTGAGGAACTTCCAAAAAATAATTATAATAATTTCATAGCTCTTGTGGGGATTTTTTTTTAAATCTTGTAAAATCCTGCACACTAAATGAGCTTCTGCAAATTCAGAAATCAAGATTCCCATCACCCATACAAGAATCCTACAAACAAGAAACACATTTCTTTTTGGTTTTGGTAGGGGGGTTTTGAGTTAATGAACTCTGCATTCCTTTCTGCATTATGTCATACCTTCAGGTGCAGAAAGATGCTTCAACCAACCCTACTGCCTTCCATAAAAGAAGAAAAGAAGCTTGAAGGAACTTCAAATAGAATTTCCCTATTCCTCATGTAAGCATTCTGAGAATCCACCAGTACAAGCAACACATAATTATACAAAGTATAAAATTTGGTCTTGGTTACCATACTCTTCCTATCATTTCCAAATAATTTCTTTTTAAGAGAAAAAAAGCCAAACAAACCAAAGCAAAAATTCAAAGCAACAAACATGTACTTACCGCGAAGAGAAAAGTCTGTGCTCTTTGTCCCACATGAAAAGAAACAGCCCCCTCCATCACAAGCTATAAGCTTAAAAAACTGAAGCACTCTAGGTGTGTCCAGAGTTTTTATTGGCTGGTTCTAGAGAGCTCAATTAGCACAACTATTTGGTTTTGTTTTCCTTAGTTCATTTATTTGTTTAGGGTTACCTTTACAAAACACAAAGCCTTTTCTTGATGGGAAAGAGAAAAGTTTACAAGTATTTATTCTTCCTAAGTCTGCTACAAGCTCTAGGTCCCATGACTAGTTTGTGCCCCGTGTTTTAGATGACTGTATTTTTATTTGAGCATTATTTTTAATAAACTTGGTATTAACAACACCAGAAAGACCTGGTTCAGTTTGCTGCTTGTTCCCTTACCAGTGTTATTTAACCACTATTTTGACACAAAGACTACTCACAAGACTTCTAGAGGTCTTCTTAAGACTCTAAAATGAAAAATGCCACTATTGCTCCTCAAATTTTTCAGGAAGGGAGGAAAAGAAAGGTTTAAGCCAACAAAATTATTATTATGGTGGGAGATACTAGAACCCTACAGAGAGTTTCAAGTTACTTACTGGTGACTCACCAGGACAGCTGTGGCTCATTACATTCAACATTGAGTAGAAAAGAATAATAGGAATTATTTTCTCCTAGAATAGGTTGTATGGTTGAACCTGGCTTCATCACAGCATAGGTTTTTGGCTCAGCCCAGCCTGTTGATGTTAGTACTGTGGTCAGGTGAAGGCTTTAGCTGGAAGGCAAAACATCTGAAACTTATTTGTTGGCAGAAGCCAGCTGTGATTAGTATCTTCCAGTAAAGTCCTGTACTTTCCTGAGTTAATAAACCTGCTTAATCCTGCTAATAACCTCTGTTAAATTGCTTGATTTTAGAAACTGGCAACCAAACCACTACAGCTTACCTTAAACCATTTGCAGAGCAAAGTAGGAACGTTCACTTAGGCGTGTAGTAAACTCAGATAATTAGTAATTGCTGTTGTCTCGTAGTCCAGATAAAAGCTCTTTATTTCTAATTTTTTAATCTATTTAATATAAACCTTTTTACTACTGTGTAGTTGCTTTGTCTATATATAAATATACTAATGTATTATATACACACATTTTCACGTTACACACAGACTCATCCATGTGAAAACTCAGCTGGAAGACTTTATCCTTCTGAACCATTTTCAAAGTCTGGATTTTAATACTTGGGTCTGGGAGGAGGGGAACTAAAACGAAAGCTTGGTTTCACATTTCACAGATGCAGGAGAAGGAAAAGCATTGCAGCACTAGCCTGGAGATCACTGAATCAGGTTGATTGAAGGTTTTGAATGGCAAAACATTTTGTACTTCGAAATTTGGATTATCTCATAGCCCTGAGATGGAAAAACTGTAAAGCATAAGGACAAAAAGGAATGAAGTGGCCACACAATTGCTTTTCATCTTCCAGCTCGTAGCTCCTGTCTATCTCATGACAGAGGTATAGAAATTGGCTTCTCTTTTTAGAAGTGGCTTTAAATTGGAGATAAACAAATATATAACAGAAAATATACTACTCACTGTTTATGAGAGAATAGGACTGCTGAGTGGGACACCTCTTTGAGTCCTTCCAGTCCCTATTTTATGAAAAAAATAAATCTCAAAGATAATAAAAAAATTTCTACAAAGATATTTACATCTAAAGCATTTTGTTGTTGTTGTAGTCTGCGTCAGTAAAGCTATGCAGCATGAAATAAATGTTTCCTATATCTTTTAAGAATGTTTTTATTCCAACATGATTTGACTTGTGGATTATATTGAAAATAAAAGCCAGACATATATGAGTAAGCTTCGTTGTTTGTTCAGAAATTTACAAAAATCTGAGCTTTACAAATATATTCTGAGCTGAACATAAATAGAACAAAAACAGATCTGGAAAACGTGCTATGAAAAACAAAAAAGCCTCAAAAAATATCTTAGAATGTAGATCTGGTTTCCTTTCCTTTGTTGTTTTTTTTCCCTGCACACAACATTCTATTTTTCTACATGAAAAGAACAGGTTTTTGAAATTCGTAGGGAATCGTTCCAGTAGGAAGAGACAAACCTACAACGATCATCTAGTCCATTCAGAAATTAAAGCATGTTGTTAAGGGCATTGTCCAAATGCCTCTGAACTGCTGACATTGGGGCATTGATCACCTCTCTAGGAAGCCTGTTCCAGTCTTTGGCCACCCTCTTGGTAAATAAATGCTTCCTAAAGTCCAGTCTGAACCCCTCCTGATGCATCTTTGAGCCACTCCCATGCATCCTGTGACTGGATTCCAGGGAGAAGAGCTCAGCACCTCCCTCTTCCTCCTCAGGAAGCTGTAGAGAGCAATAAGACCAACCCTCAGCCTCCTTTTCTCCTAAGAACAGTCATTAGGGAATGATCCAGCAAAGTAAAGAATCAGACGATGTACTAGATCTTAAGTGTAATAGTATTTTTTCATGGTAGATTTGGTTATGGCAGTTACAAATGAAAAGCTATTACCTTTACTTTAGTTTTAGCTCTGAAGCTTTCATTTTCAGTGTTAAAACAAATTGGGAAAAAAAAAACATTAAGAATTTTTATTTTTTTTTTACTGATATCTCCATTTGATATTAGGAGCTTACATGATATTTTACTACAAGCCAGGAAATCACCATGCAGTGATATAAACGTTTCTCCTGCAGCATGTCCTGCTGTTTTATTTTTGTACCCCTGCAAGGCTAATAAGCTACATGATATATGATCATCACGAGGTGATGGTAACACTCACAAGAGACATAAGTGTTTTGCCATTTATTATACTTGAAGTCGAATCATTTCCTTTACCATTAGTATAATCAACTATTGACTACAAAAATCTTTATAGAACAAAGATAAAAAAACCCAAAGGATTTCCAAGCCTGCATGGCTACCAAATGTAACTAGAAATTGAAAAGCATTCATTTTTTCAGAGAAGAAAGATATATTATAAATTGTCTGGATTCACCTTTAACTTTTTTTCACATAATATTAAAGGAAAATAATAGAAATATTTTAAACGTAATTATAAAGTGTAAAGTTAACTCCGAAATTTATGTCGACAAGTATAATCCACATGGGCAGTGAAATAATGTAAGAGAGGAAAAAAAGAATGGATTGGAAAGTCTTAAGACCTCGTCAGTATGCATACACAAGCAAGCTAAGAAATATACTATAGGTTATTATTGCCTGAAGTATCAAGTAATCTGTTTCATACATAGAATTCAGTTCTGGAGAAATGAATTATTTAAATCAGTTTTGATTAAAACAAAATTTCTATGATTTTTTCAGGAAAAACACCCAACCAAACACACCCCCCAACTTTTGGAATGCTGATACCTGCAAAATTCATTTTCTTTTCATTTTGCAACTACATCTACTGAAGGATTTAAAAATACCAACTTGAGTACAGGAAAAATCTCATAAACTAGTACTTTTAAAGAAATCAAGTTTTTCACCAGGGCTGTGATCCTATAAGAACTTCCATAACTAACCAAATAATGACGCACTAGGAAGGGAAGTGTGTATGTTCTTCTGCCATCAGAGCCCTACCTACTATCCAAGGGAAAGAGACTACTCTAATTCAACAGAATAGACAGAATTAGAAAAACACTGCAGTGTACACCAAAGTATCTATGTGCTCAAAATCATTAAAACCCATTTTCTTTCAAAAAACTGCATAATGAAGCATTTAATGCAAAGTTTTTTTTTCTCCTTTAAATTATAATTCTTCTTAGCTAGCTGAACTTAACCTTTAATTGAATGTAACATAAATAATTTAAAATGCTAGATTTATGACACTTTAAAATGTAGAAAAAAAACATTAAGTATAATCCTAGTATAAATATAAAATGCCCTTTTCATTCTCTCCAGCTAAAGAATCTCATTTATTATAATTAATGCTGGAAAGTTACTTTTGTTCAAGTCATTTTCACATTAGTGATTATACTGTTGTCATATAATTATCTGCTGCAAGTTTCTTTATTTCTTTTGACAATTATCAAAATTAAAAAGCTAGAGCTGTGTTGGTTAATATGTTTCTGAAAGGTATGCAGAAGACAGGGGACTTCTAAACTTCTTTAAAACCCAAAAAGAAACAGAAATCTGCTTCTCTGAAGCAGCTTCTTCACTAATGGTGCTGCTTCCAGACTTGAAATCCGAAGCTATCAGAGAATAGACTGGTCCTTTTATCAGAAAGCTTAAAAAAATATTTTTAAAAGACTTCCAAGGGCGATTTAACATTGTCTTAATTACAGTGTTAGCTATTTCTTCATGTGTGACAAAAGGATAATTATTCCTTAAGCCTACTAAAACATTCCATAAAATAGGCTGCATTATATTACTAGCAATAGTACTCCTATATATTACACTAAAGCAAGTCATTGTTCAACAGATGATTTTTTTGAAGCACCTGAAATGCAAACTTCTCGAAGTTCTCCTGAGAACATTACACAATAGTTCAGGAACAAACTTAAGAAAGGAAAGGCTCTTCAGGAATGCTGCTGGAGCAGCAGAAGCTTTGGAAACTTCTTCCCCCCTGCCCCAGATAGTAGATAAACTTGTAAGCAATAGAGAACCTCTTGGGGAAAAGAAAACCAGCAAGGCTTGGAAAGAGCCAGAGCAATTCTGTCTGAATTAAGCATTGCCAACTCACTTCTAAAATCAAAAGGCACGTAGAGCATTTAATACACTTTTCTCATCTCATCCCATCTCCGAGGGAAAATATTTATTTTGGAAAATGAATGTATTGGGCCATATCCAGCCACAGTAACTCCTTTTTCTTTGGATCTAATGGTTAGAACCATAGAATGGTTTGGGTTGGAAAGAACCTTAAAGATGATCCAGTTCCGACCCCCCTGCCATGGACAGGGACACCTCCCACCAGACCAGGTTACTCCAAGCCCCATCCAGCCTGGCCTTTTTCCTTTGTCAACAATTATGTGCTTAGAAAGCACAATGAATATAGAGATTCTTGGATGATGAGAATAGTCAGGGCAAAGGTTGAGCTTAATCAAACTAAAACTCGGCTGTAATATACCTGAAAGTTGCAATTATCAGCAGCTTTCCCTTTGAGAAGCTCCCTGATCTTTATGAAGAACTTCCTATTAATTTTATGCACTGAATTTTGCATCTCTTTTATAATTAACAAATTTTTTCATGGTCTCACACTGGCCACGGCAGGGTTGAAAGCAGACCCTAGACTCTCCAGCTCCCAGTATCTATTCCCATTCACGCTGTGAAATGAACTCTTAAATTGGACTCAAAGGTGGAAAAGGTTTGTTTCTTGCTGACGCAGCATGATGCAACTGCATCCCCTGAAAAGATTAGCATTTGGCTCCTTGAGTTGCTGATTAATCACTGATTAATGGTTTGCTTACCGTTTGAATAGAGGTATCATTTTATTTGCTTGTAAGTAAGTTTTCCAACTCTTTATTTTTTTCAAACTTATTGTCTCCAAGAGAAGCCTTAAAAACACTTATGTTTTCATCCTCTCATTTTGCCGAAGGAAGTGTCTTTGCAAGACAGTTCTACTAAGGTGATGAAAACAGTTCTCTCTACTTAACTATAGCAGTAACTGCAAGATTTCAAAGGCTGTCCAAGTTCAGATCTCAAAGATTAGGAAACACACTAAAACTTTCATAAAACTCTTACCTCCTCGAAAACTGAGGGAAAACCAAACTAAATACTTCCTTCTGTGCTACCCTTAAAAATAATTTTCAAAGTATTTCAGTGTTTGTCATCCTTTTCAGGATGTATCCCAGTGATCAGAGGCTTGAAAGGCAGAGAGGTTGCATATTTTGACAGATTTTTCCACAACACAAAGCGCCACAACTCTCACTGAGGTCAGCAGCATTTTCTGTAATGCTAAAAGAGAAAAAGTTACTCTATTTCAGAACAGACTGCATCTATAGCTAAGACGGATCACTGATGGAATTAAAAAAATGTAAGCAATCTTTTGCTTACATAGATATATGACATTATTAAATCTAATTATCTTTACTAATCATCTCAATAAACTACAGATTTTTCTTCCATGCTTCCCAGAGAAGCATCTTGTAGCACACAAGAAGTGCCAGTTTGCAGAATTGTGGTATTTTTGATAAAGTCACATCCCTGTGAGAAACACACAAAATCTAGCCTTCAAGCTTTAGGAGTGAAGAACAGAACTACAGAAAATAAATATGAAAATACACGGAGATAAGTATAAACAACCACAAATTTGTATGTTTGTATGTTGCTTTGGGGTCAATCTATTGTCTGTTTTTCTTGTAGGGGTTTTCCACCACTTCTGGCATTAATATTTTATTCTATCTGTGAGCAGCTCAAGACTTGTAGGATTTTGACAACGTGTTCTGGTTTAGAGTTTACATTTGATACAAACTGTCTGGGTCAAATAAGCATGAAATACAATAGGTTTGAATATTTCCTACAATTCTACATCCTTACTGATAGCGTTAGTAACAATCTAGTGATCAGCAGCCCTTCAGTAATGGCTTGCCTGGTTGAAGAATCATAGAATCATAGAATGGTTAGAGTTGGAAGGGACCTTAAAGATTATCGAATTCCAACCCCCTGCCTTGGGCAGGGACACCTCCCACCACACCAGGTTGCTCCAAGCCCCATCCAGCCTGGCCTTGAACACTTCCAGGGATGGGGCAACCACAGCTTCTCTGGGCAACCTGTTCCAGTGCCTCACCACCCCTACAGGAGAGAATTTCATCCTAATCTGAATCTCCCCTCTTCCAATTTAAAACCGTTACCCCTTGTCCTAGCACTCCACCCACTGACAAAGGGGCCCTCTCCAACTCTCCTGTAGCTCCCTTCAGATCCTGGAAGGCTGCTCCAAGGTCTCCCTGGAGCCTTCTCTTCTCCAGGCTGAACAGTCCCAGCTCTCAGCCTGTCTTCATAGGAGAGGTGCTCCAGCCCTCTGAACATCTTGGTGGCCCTCCACTGGACCCGTTCCAACAATTCCATGTCCTTTCTCTGTTGAGGACTCCAGAGCTGGACACAGGACTCCAGGTGGGGTCTTAAAAGTGCAGAGTAGAGTGGGAAAGAGATTCTACTTTTAGTGTTTTCACCATGTCATAGTATAAAAGTTAAGTAAAGTTGTGAAATACGGGGCCTTAAGGATGGAACTGTATTTAGCTATTTCTAATGGTTATAACTCCCTCTTTTACACAGTTGCTATAGTAGTGTAGATGAAGTTTTAACGTGTCTCCTTCGCTGAATCTCAGAAATACTGCAACCTTAAATACTTCAACCGTTTGGCAGACTATATTTCAAGTGGAAAAAGAAGTGACTGTCACAGCATTGTGCTAAAGAAATTTTAGTCCTGTGAGATGTGGCTAGGTAGGAGTAACTCAGATTTAGACTGTTGAAATCACTTTATGGTTTAATTGTTGTAAATGAATAATCCCTTCAGGATTAGTAGTGAAGGAGGTAATGCAGGCAAATCAGAGAAACCCTCTCAGTGCTCAAGACGTTGGAGATTTGGAGACAACATCATGAGACATAACACAGGGATTCTCTGCTCTCCTGGACTATGTCACTGAACACAGCAAAAACATTTAGAAAGGCACTTTTAATGGGGTTTCTTCATGTTTGATTTTTCTCTCAAGACCTATTTGGAAACTATATTGTACACATTTACATGCATATATATGCATATCTGTATAATTGGACAAAGATGTGATTATTTATCAAAGAGGTAGTCAAGGCAACCAATATGTTAAAATTTAGGAAGAAAAGTTCCTTTCCATAGAATAGCAGAATTGATTGGAAATCTTGAGACTAGAAAAAAAAGAATAAATTATTTATTCCTTTCTGTTTTCCATCCTTTCCAGGGAGAGAACAACAGAATTTGTCTTCAGCTAATAGAATGCAAGCACTTTCTAGTTCCAGTACTAGAAAGTACAATTATTTTCCAGGAGGCAAAAATTAGTGTTTTTAAATTGTAGGAGCCCTAATAAACCTCTTTATGTTGGGGTGGTCTGAACTTGAAGGAGTCCTTTCGCTCAAGAACATTTAAAATTAGGTCGATACAAATGCTAGGCAGTACAGGAACCAATTCTGCTTTGAAGCTTATACCTTGACTAGTCTCCCTCGCTACTATTCTGTTTAGTAAAACTATTTTAATCCATCATTGAAATTCAACCCTAGGTCCTACATAAACGCCGGGTTGACAGTATCAACCAGGATGATGGTTAATGCTTTTGGGGGCACAAGCACCTCTCCAGCAGGTAATATTCTCCAAGTGCTTACTCATTTTATACAAGCCACTTAACTACCACCTTAACGACTTTCTGTCACAACTGACCTGGGTTTGATTCAATTCTTTTACTGTTTATGTTCACAGTAATGAACAGATTTGTCTTGTCAGTACAGTTCTTACTTAAGTCCTTCTGAAAAAATATCTTCTAAAAATCAGTTACATGTGTCAGGGTTAAAAAAAAGCAGTACCAGATAGAGAAGAAGTGTGTTTGAGAAAATATTTTAGTTTTATAACTTTCTTAGGTTCCTCTGTTAATATAGCATTTATCAAGAAACTTTGGGATAAAGTCTTTGTGTTTTGGAAGAGGTTTTCCACTTAAAATTCATAGCATGAGCAATAGCATGTGGGACTCTACCTGGTAAAAGCTAAAGGCAATTGTTTCCTTTTGAAGAGAAAAGCAAGAGAAAAATATTCACTTATCTGAACCTTTGGGGGCATTTTAAGATTTTTTCTGCATTCTCCCACTACTGTGTGTGAGATTAGATCTGACTGTGTCTCCAGTTTCCATATCTGTGTTCCTGGCAAGTGAGCTATGCCTCTAAGGAACATTCCTTGTTAGGAACAGCGCGTTGTGGCAGCATAGAGCCTGTCCTCTGTACTGCCATTTATAAAATCCAGTATATATTCCTCTTTGACTCTCAGGCTGCTTTGCTTCACCAGGGTCTGTCCATGAGCCAGCTTCTTCTGCCAGTGTTATTTCCCAAAGCTTAATTCTGCAGGTATGGCCATTTCTTGTCTAGATGGAAACAACAGGTAGGAAAAATCAATTCTGCTCTTGCCCTTTGCACACTGTTGTTGAGTCCCTCAGATCAAAAAAGACGCAAAGACATTTTGCTACAGATTAAAATTTGTTCTTTTTTCTTTCCTATCACACTATTCATGCCATCTTTGCTATTGTCCTGGTAGAGAACCATGGGCAGAATGAATTATTTTGCACTAGTTTCTGGGGGAAAATAAATAAATAAATAAATAAATAAATAAATAAATAAATAAAGGATAACATGCAGCATCAAAATTATTATATCTTGTTTTCCTTTCAGGTTTCCTCAGGCCTTTGCTAATCAATAAAAATCTGAGAGAGCTAGCCAGAGCATGCTAAGAGTATAACAAAAGCCTATGTTCTTTCTTTCCTCTGTCAGTTCATTATATTCCTACACACCAACGTGTTGGAAATGGGATCTCAGGAAAGATGTGACTCATACGTGCAGGTTCCTTATGACCCTGTACATGGTCCTTGCATATTGTCAAATGGATCTACCACCATTTTTTTCAGTGCTCCAGGACAGCTTAAATATTTTCCTTATATGTTTTACATATCATTACAATATTTCTATCATCATGCCATTACCAACTGTCAGTAAGCATCAAATTTTTTTTTACAGATTTTTAAGAAGGAGATGTCAATTTAACTATCCTTGCCCACATATTTTTTTTTTTTTTTCATCCCAAGAAACATTTCAACTGAATTATGAAACTGCACCAAAAACTTTTGTTACAGATTTTTAAGCAGGAGATTTCACTTTAACTATCTCTGCCCAGTTTTTTATCCCCCAAAACATTTCAACTGAATTACGGAACTGCATCAAAACCAGTATCTTAAGCATGCTGTGGAGCATCAAACCAGATATCTACAAACACAACTAAAATACTTACAAGACTTACATTTAAAAAAATCAGCATATATAATAATGTCACTCATGGCTATTTTCCTCCTTTTTTGTCTTCTCGACCCCTCTCCTACCCCAGAACCCCCCTAGAAATGTAGAAACCAGCTAAAGTTAAATATTTTATTACTCTCTCATGTACTTAAACTGGCTGTGCATGAAACAGCAGAAACAAACACATCTCCTGAGCTGTCAAATCTACCAACATACCACAATAAACCCTGTATTACACCGTGTAGCAGAATCTGAAAAGAATGCTAGCACCAATTATTAATTCAGTAGAAGCGAATGGTGGCCACTGTTAATGGAATTAAACTTTGAAAGTTATGAATAAAATAGCATACGATACACACTTAAGATTATTTCTCAAATATTCTGTTTAAGAAAAATAATAACAGTAAAAAAAAAAAAGGTTCCTATTCTGTACTTAACAAGTAGAAGTTTCTGGTATTAGCTCTCACCAGTGGGAGACAGAATTACATCTCTTTGCCTTTGTAATAAAAAATTGCAGTGTCAAATTCCACAGAGAAATGTTACTTCAACATCTCAGTGACAATGTAAATGTCTTTGCACTGTCCCCCCAAAAAGGGGACACGGGATCTCCTCTTAAAAAACAATATGAATTAATTATGAGCAAAATAACTCCATGTAAGAAAACAACCTCCAGTGCAGCTGAAGCAGTTTAAAGATGGTAGAACAGCAGGGCACAGGTACCACACAATTTTTGGTGTCCTGAGATTTCATTTAAAAAGCCTTTTCCCAACATTTCCTCTGTGGACACTACTAATCTTTACAGCACTGTTACAATCTCTGAAAAATACAAGGAGAAATCCTCGGATCAAGGAAACAAATCTGCCAGAAAAACATAGGAAAAAACCCCACTCTGGTACAAGCTTGTCCTATGGTTTGTTTACACGAAATTTTAGATATAATACATTTTGATTTAGCTTCCCTTGCTGATGAAATAATGCAGATTGCTTAGCAAAAGAACAAGTGGCCCTGCAGGGCTCTTTAGGGTTGATTTGTTCCTTAGATATAGCAAAAAAAACAGGTTCAGACAAGCAAGTTGGGAAAGCTGGTATGGGCACGTTTGCTTGGCTGCAGGAGAGCATGCAACCATCAAAAATTGTCCTTTCCAGAGTTCTTAAAAGTACAATGAGAAAAAAAAAGCCCTATGGAAAAGCTTTTTTAACCATGAATGGATCAATCATTAATGAGAATTTATTTCTATTGGCAAGTTGACTGTGATACAAGGTTTGAAGTTAGCATTATTAGCATTTAAGACTCCTGTCTACAGTAAAAAAACCAAAACAAATGAAAAACATCCTTATAAAAGGCAGATTACTAAAACATACATTCTCATATAATAAATGTTGACTTTTCTTTTGCTTTTATCTGTACATAAAAGTTGTTTTGGAACTTAAAATCCCTCTTTCATTGTTGGTGGAGGTTTTGTTAATATTGTTATTCCTTGCCCAATACAAGTCAACCTCCTCTGGAATTTTATTCTAAATTACTGTACTAATACATTTGCATAATTTCTTTGAAATCCTAGTATTCATCTTGTTCTGGGGTATGATATGATTATTTTTCTAGACACTGAATGCTGTGTTGCTGCTGAGGCAAAAAAAAACAAAACCAAAACCCAAACATATAAAGGTGATACTACAATAGAATTCAGAAATTCTTAGATGTCTCTATATTATGCTGGCCTTGAAATCCTCTGGCTGATAAAGAAATTGTTACTCCTCTCTAAAAAGCAATTACCTCCTACGAAATAGAGCTTTCAGAACTCTAGATGTCACATATTGTACTGGGGCTTCTAATCACATTAAATACTATTGTGTAGATCCTGGTCTACTAACCTTATATTAATATTTGCTAAAATACCTAAGAAATGCACACACTTCCCCTCAGCCTTTTTTTTTCGGACCTTATTTATTTCTGGGTTTGTGTATAAATTACTCACTCTTCTCAGGAAATGAAATAATAACAAAAAAAAAAAGTAGTACTTCCAGAGAAAACAGCAAAGACCATTATGGGTACAAAGCAAACCACTCTCATTAGAAAATTCTCATCGACTGGTCTCTACCAGAATAGCAAGTTTATTTTTCCTTTGTCCAATCCAAGCCTAATGGGACACACAATCACATAAAAACCCTCTTTAGGAAAAAAGAGATTTTAATAGTTGCATGTACTCTAACAGAAACTGAACAAATCTGTGTCTATAAATCCATAAATGTTGTTAAATTCATTGTACGTGGCTCAGTGAGTCACAAACTGTTGATATCTAGGAGAATAAATGAAAGACGAGTCAATTCCTGCTATATTCTTCCCTAAGCACCCCATTTTGGCCAACAGATGACCCTATACATTGACCCTATGCATCGGCTGGGTTTCCCATAGATGGGATTTAAGAGTTCTGCAGAAGGCTGACACTCTGCAATGCTGCCAGGACCACAAACCTTTCTAGGTTGTGATTAGAGTCACAGAATTAAGCTATGTAGCAACTAGATAAGTAGACTGGCTGCTCTAACTCTGAATTCACACACCAGCAAGTTAAAAAAAAAAAATAAAGTAAAATACTGCCTTCAGGAAACTATTTTGAGCTGCTTAGATAAGCTACAGACTGGAAAAATGTAAAATTGCAGTTTTGGGTGTAAAAAACCCTGTAAGATTAAGCCTTTATCTTTTCTGTATGTTCTACGTTTTGTTGCAATGAGCTTTACCTTTTACAAATCTTTATTACAAATGACATTTTTTTAAAAAAGGAACAAAAGGGAACACTTGAAGAAGTGACTTGACTTAGATGTGAAAATGCAAAAATTTATGAAACTACTGTATATATCAATAACTCGGGGTAATAGCCACTTGTTCTGTACTGTTGCCCACCACTTTTACTCAAATTATTAATGCAAAAGGGGTGCTTAACAATTAAAATTTTCTTTATGTCAGTTTAATATTCTTGATATTTGAATTTGTTTGCAGACTTTTTAAAAACAGCTCTTTGTGAATGTTGCGACTCTTTTAGGTTCAACTGTATGACCAATGCCCTTGTTCCTCCATTCCAAGTACACCATTTGGAAAATACAGTCAAATTTTTGTTCTGGATCAATATTTCAGACTTGGCATTTTAAAAAATGAACTAAAGGAAAAGATACAGTTTCTTCTCTTCATTTCATTAGTCTTTTTTTTTTTCTTTTCTCTTTTTTTCATATAAGAGAAACTACCCTAGCTTTTAAAACAGCAAACCCAACTTGTCAAACTTGTATGAGAAAGGGAAAAATAGGATTATTGTGTAATAATCCTTTTTATACTACCTTTTCTAAAGGTAGTATATAATAAAACATTATAATTTGCTCCAACGGATATTAAATAAATAAATAGAACAATTCTTGGGAACTAGCAGTAGAGAACAAAATGTATTTTTCACTGAAATAGAGAAGAAATACCCCTATAAAGGACTTCTTTTGGATCTTCATTATACTTGAAGACTTGAAGGGACAGAAAGATTTAATGTTGTCCAGGAAACTGAAGAAACTGTCATTAAATACAAATAGAGAACAAGGAAAAGGCAGCATGCTGAAAGGGCTTCTCTGAACGGAGGAAAAATGAATTTCCGTTGACTATATGCATTCGATTTTTTCCAGGAAAGAAGCTGCCGTGGATGCAAAGGTTGCTAAATATTCCATTCATAAACCAGATGTCTCTTCTTCCTTGAGTCTGTAAATTTTGGAATGCGTTTCGTCCCCCGTCTACATTCAGGGCTCCCACACTATCAAAGGGAGTTCTGCAAGTCTGCATCAGTGGGAGGCAGCCCGAGCTAGCAGCTGGCACCGAGGACTTGGACAAAAGCCTAACTCCACTAAGTCAATAGCCAAACCCTCACCAACTGGACTGCAAACTGGAAGTCGAGGTCCAAATTAGTACATTTTTTGAGGGGTGGGTGGTGTCTGAGTCAGCTACCAGCTGAAAGATGAGTTCACAGCGTGGCATTGGAAGCAGGGCTTCGCTTTTTGAGGATTTAGTTCTCCACTTCCCGGTTTCGTATGTTCTTTGGTATCCACCTCAGTGAATTGATTTGAAATTCAGAGCCGAGGCAGGTTATGCAATTGCAGCTCTCTAGATCTCAGGAGGATTTGCAGGGAGAACTGACTCACCGAGATGTGCACATGTGTGCGCTCCCATGTGCACAAATAAACCCTTCCCTCTCTGTTTCATCCCAACAGATGCTAACTGCAGCAATTCTTCTTTAAGAATCCAACGTCTTCCCCCATTTTCAAATTATTATTGGTTAAAACCTGATGGAATTTAAATAGGGACTTTGGTTTTTAAAGCTAATAAAAGAAAACTTTCAGTAAGGGGCAGTTCAAGCTGTCTGGTATCTACTGCTTTTAAGAATGGCAAACAATTATTGCTGCACATATTTTCTCTTTAAGAGCAGGAAAATGAAATCAGGAGTGGAGGAAACAATCTCGTAATATAGCTTTAAAGAAGAAATAAACACAGCCTTATGCTATTCTTCACTATGAAACACTAAGAGAACTTCAGCAAATACAACAGTAGAGCAACAGGCAGATAACAGCAATAGAAGCAACTCTGTTCAGAACATCAGAAAAATGCTGAATAATTTGTTAGCTTCGCTGTCAATGTGCAGGGGTGGATTTCTGATACAGGAATAGGAATTCTTTCTTTGATTCCAGCAGATCTGAGCATCTGAGCAGCAAAAATCCTGATCAAGTTGAAAACAATTCACAGTGATACTGAGGTACACGTGGTGAATAGATGGCATATAGGAGGTGTTGGTATTTCTCTGGACAGCCATGGAAAACAAAAAGGTAAGGAGAGAGGACATGATATTCTATTCTGGTAGCTTCAGCAAGAGGTATTTCTGCTCACTGTTGGTCTGTATTTGTTCTTTTGCATTATGCTGTTGAAGTACAATGTGAACATAGAATAGTGGATAAGATACAATGTCTCAGTGCAGTGACACACACACACAGCCTAAAATAATTTAGTACAACCTAAAATAATTGCTCATATTTCTGTAGTAAGCTATTAACCTAATAAAGTAAAAATACATGTAAAAATACAGATAATTCAGCCCTAGGAATTTGTAACACCATCAAAATATACTTCCCTTATTCCTACCCTAAGCGTACATATATAATACTCCAAGAACAAATACCATATAGCTTTGAAACTATAAGGTATGACTGTGCATAGAAGTAAGTTGGCAAGCCACATATTTCTCTGCTGAAGAAATTCAGAGACATATGGGGTAAGGTCATCTAAAGGAACATGGTAAAATATTAAAAAGGGAAAAAAAACTCAAGGAGGAAAACAGTCAATGTTTTTCCCAGCTAGGTTCTTTGCCTCACATAAGGCTACAAGAGGGATCCCGGCACAGTGTGGCTTCTGTTTTAGGAACTGGGTTGTTTTTTTCCTCTTAGAAAATGTCTTTTAAGAGATCTTATCAGAATACTCCACTCTCAAAACAAATTGGTTCAAGACATAATCCATCATTGAACCTATGTGTGTGTTCCAAAACATTACCCTTACATGTTGCTAGGTTTACAAAACCCAGAGTTCATTGTGTGCCTAATTATAGGTTAGGATTTATCAGAAACAAGGATACGAATTCTTATGCATATGTATCATACAGTGATTTGTGCAACACTTTCTGGTATTTTGGGTTCATGCGTGCAGGGTAATATTTAAGAAAAAGTGGATGTAGCAGCTCTGAAAGAAGAAAGAAACCAAACAAGAAATTATTAGCATGTAATTACTACATTGAAAACCTTCACTGACTCAACCTCTCAGGTGGACTACTTATATTAACATTTTCAGGACAGAGTTTTAAAACCAAAAACTATTCACATGCAATTTGAGGACCTGAATTCAGGAGAACAGAACATCTGAAATTAATGGCAACTGCGAAAGTACAGTAATTATACGGAATAACTCAATGAATGTCTAGTTTTCAATGTCCACAGCAAGGACATTTAAGTCTTCAAGGACATTAGACTGTGTTATTTGCACTGCAAAAAGCTAAGGGGAAATGGATCCTGTAAACAAACATGGATTTTGTAAACTAATGGATGTTTTCTTTTTTTTTTTTCATTTTAGTAAGACTTTGGTCCAGAGAACAGATTCATATCCTGTCTTACAAATAAAAGTAAGAGAATGCTCTTAAAGGGAAAATTAATTACATCTATTAACTGTCAAAATTCCTTTCATATTCTCAAGTCTTCATCTCACGTAACATGAACGCTTTCTCCGTATTGGTGGTGGAACTTTGACACAGTCTAAATCTGAAGCTGTCATTGAGAACACAGCATATTGTCAGACTATATGAACCAAGACAATGAGCTTCTCTTCCCTGCCTTCTAGTTCTTCATGTGTTGGCCAGGGAGTAGTTTAACTACTGTTTTCTTTGTGAGACTCTAGTAAATTGAATCACAAACATTCTGAGCTCCTCTCTGACTTTAGACATGGCACTTAATCTTTCTTTATTCCATTTCCCCCTGTAAAAATGGAAGATGTAAATCATTTCCTTATTTTCCTTCTTTCATGGAGATGTGTGCTGTTCTCCAGCCCTTACATATTTGATACTGAAACATGGACTAACTTAAAAAACTCTGCTGCAGACCAAAGATATGTTCACATAGAAATATCAGAGCTAGCTTTATCACAGGTATCTCAGGTCTAATTAACAGTCTAATTATGACTGCATGGAAACAAACCTCCAGGGAAGAACATGTGGGCCAAAATCTATAGTGCTGCAGTTTCATCACTGTAGGTATTCCAGCTAAATTAAACAAAAAAAATAAAACTGGTTTGGCCAATACATGTACAAATAAATAGTAAGGGATATAATGAAATATTTCTAGGAAGGCTGCAAGAGATATGAGAGAGAGACCTGACAGAACCAGGTAAATGAACATGAAACAGAACAATGAAAAGCTCTGCTTAGAGATCACTCGTGGAATTAATAACATGGGAATTAATATGAAAAGTCTGTGTTGTTCATTCCTTACGTGGTGGACATACATCTCCAACTATCCCTACCTTCATTGGAAGAAATAGATGTTCACGGAAAGGAAAAAAATTATATTTATATGTTGATTAAAGACCGAAATACCTAGGAATATACATAGCTCAGAGGAAAGATACATTATAAGGAAACATAATGATCCACAGTATTTAAAAAGTAAAGCGGAATACTTCTGTGTTCTTTCTCATAATGATAAAAAGGGAAAGTCACTAAAACTTTTAAATAAGAGAAAAAGGCAAATTAAAATAATTTTGATAGCCTTCAGAGGAATTTCCTTTTGAAAGACATCCACCCTTCAGGCCAGTAACTTGAAAGGGGTTAATGACTTGCGATAAATTAAGTTCTATTATTATTATTATTATTGTTAACATTATTTAGAAAATCACAATTTAAACACATACTGACTATTAACTGTTAGAATCAGGAAGATACCTAATTCTGGAGTATCTACCACAAGTGTTTTTTCTTTAACTTTCCTCTGAGATGCATGGTATTAGGCATTGTCAAAACCAGAAGGCTCTGACTAAAGACCAGGAAACTCATTTACTGTGGTAATGTCTTTATCCTTGGGATACAAATACGGATGTAATAAAAATGTTCTCCAGAAAATTATTGTGCAATTTACGTTAAGACAGTGCCATTCTAACAGCGGAATTAGAGGAGAAAGCTGCACATATGAGCAGAACTTCCTTGTAAGGAAAGCTCCAAGGGCAGAGGATAAATTAACTCAGAAGTTACTTCTGGTTCTGCAGATTTTACTAATTAAGAAGATCTTTGCATACTGCATTTTCACAGTCAATCTGCTAACATTTCTTTTTTTCTTCCCTTTTTTTTCCTTTTTCTTTTTTTTTTTTTTTTCTTCTACATCTGACACCACAGCTAATCATCAGAACAAGACTTCAATCTACATCTGACGGTCATGTGGGCTGGTAGGTAACGTACAGCATATTCTAAGAAAATCAGCCCCCTTACCCTTTTTTTTTTCTCTCTCTTTTTTTTTTTTTTTTCTTTTTCATTTCTAGCAATTTATTCTTGCCTGAAAAAACAGACAAGTCTCTTACCAGCAAAGAGAAAGCTTAATTTCCTATTTACTCTGACTGTGAACTCAGCCTTCTCACATTCGCCTTAACTATAAAAAATGCTTTCCTTAGTCATCTTAGTTTGCAAAAAAAAAAAAAAAAGCACAAAATATATCAGAGGGTTTCTCGTACTGTGTTGAAAATCATAATTTCAAACTTTAAAATGAAAGGAAATCCAAGGCAATAACTTATAACTGCTTTGTTTCACACCAACTGAAATTAAATGGTAAATATTTGAAGTAATAGCAATTAATAACTGAGACAACTTCCAAAGTGCTGTTTCCATGGAAAATCTGCATGAAAATCCAGTATAAACTCTGATTAAAACCTAACCAAGCTAAACACTGCAGATTAGCTAGATTCCAATTAAATGTGACAAATGAACACTTGACAGATTTCAATTCCAATTCTATTTCTGTCAGAATGAACCATTAATATTGAAGATTACATTATTAGAATTTGAACAATACAATTGTGCTTAAAATAGTTAAAATACAGGTGGACTTCAGAGTCCAATCACAGAAAACTCTCACTCGAATGTCAGATGTTACATATATGAAGGAACAAAAGTACATGCCATCCTGTTCTCTCTTTAGTTAGAGATTAATGTTAACAGAAATTTCTGGAGGCAGATGACGTGCCACCGTTGAAATCTCGTTTTTCAAACGTGACAGCAAAATCCAGAAGTCTGTGGAGTATAATTTTCATCACAAAGTCACCCACCTTTCAAAGGTCTCAGTTCAAAATTTGAGAAAGGAGAAGGAATTCCTAATCACCATATGCAAGTCCTGCCACACTTTTTTTTTTTCATAATCATTTTGTTCTCATTCACTTATTCATGGAATAATATATTTATCTAACTCAATGTTTCTATCTATTTTATCTATAAAATACTGTTTTTAAAGCTGAATCCAACAAATTCATCCTACCAAACAGAAAATATAATCTTTCAAAAAATCAAAGTAATCTCTAAAATACGTTAATTGCTAGAACGCCATGCCAGTTTTCACATCAACACAAAACCTGAAATAAACTGGTTTGCTTTAATATTTGGCACCACTCAAACTCTCTTCGTTTTCAATTACACTTCAGTAAGTGTGATGATTTTTATTGGCTAGTCAATATATTAAAAATTGTGTTCAGTTGTGGTTCTACAGTTTTCCTGGGACACTTCAGGCATCCTACATGTCAGCATACTTTCTGAACTCAGAATTTAATGGCCAGCAATGTACTGCACTGCTGTATGACCAGAGGAATTAACAAATTATTTCATTTCATTATCTTAACTGCAATATCTCACTACAAAACAGGCAATAAAATAATCATCCCAATATAGGTAGAAATTCTAGAAACTTTTTTCTGACATTTTACTAGTAATACCAGTATCACCTTCTGCCCTACTACACACCCAGAAAAATTAAATGTAAAGAGATATATTCATATAAATAACCGAGGAGAATAGATAGATACACACTTAAGCACATGCATAACCTAATATATACTCTTTTTGGCCCAAATTTTTAAGCCAATTCTTTTAGGCCAATTAGTCATTTGCTGTTGGGATATACATTATAAGCATACGTAGGCTACTGTAGTTATACATATCTTACCGTGGAGATTTATACACTTTTATTGGGTTGACATGTCTATCTCAGGAAAGACAAAACCCCAAGAATAACTGTCCAGTGCTGTAATCTCTGAAAAACTAAAGCATGCACTTAGCCAAACTAATTTATCCATTCTATAACAGAAAAAGCACTACCCTTCTTGCATATACCCACCAATTCCAACTGGACCAGCAAACCCATGGATTCCTTGGTTATCAAAAATCTTTACATTTTAACATAGAATAATTAATTTTATTGTTTATGGGCAAATGAAAAGACAAGGAAGTCAGTGTCTGACTTCAGAGAAGGCCAGTATGTTGAGAACAGTAAAACATTTAGGTTTTATAAAATACATTTCAAATTGGAAAGACTTTTTTTTTTTTTTAATTCTAACTAGTTTTTGATAGAAAGGAGAATAAAACCTGTGATCTAATTCACCTTTAATTTTTAATAGCTGGATAATTACTATAGAATAAATAAGGATTCGGTATTTTTCCCTTCCACATAAGCAGATCCTGAATTTAAATGAGTTGTTCTAAAAGTACTGTACAAAATAAAGTGTGAAGAAAAGGAAAACAATGTTCTTCTTTTCCAAACAATGAAGAATGGCTTTGACACTCAGTGTTATTTTGAAAACAGTCTATATAACTTTTTTGGCTGAATGGAATTCTCTAGAGTGGGGTTTTTTAATCCTACTTTCTTTTGCTGAAGCTGTACATATTACATTCTGGGAAATTTCTTAAGTAGTTGTGGAACCAAAAATGGAAGGAAAAGAGAATAAGTGTCCTTTATGGTCTTTTATCTAAAATGAAAAGTATGGAATTTAATTCAATTGCCATCTCCCCAGCCCTCTACTGGTATTTTTTTTTTTCAATGTTTTAACTGCTTCTGCAGTGTAGTTTTTAAATCATATAAAAAGAAGGAAGTGCTGGTTTTATTAGTAATGTTATGTTCCATTATTTGGTATACCTGCATTTTAACAAACTTTAAAAGAAAATAATTGCAATTTTAACTATTTAATAGATAGATTTATTTAATTGTGGGGTTTGGACTGACCTTTCAAAAGTCTACTTTAGTATCACTTGCTAGTGAGATTATGTGTGTGAATGTCGTGTTTGCCCCTACCATTTTCCATATGCTCTGCCTCACCAACACTGCCATCCGGCGTAGTCCTTTCGTAGTTGTCCTCTGGGAGTGGAAGGGCACCCAGTCTTGGCCCTGATGAACTCTTACTGCTTGGTGTTTCTGACTCCTCCAGACCGCTGTCATAGCAACTCTGCAATGACCCTTGATGCGGGTCCTGAGGCTGACTCACAACAGAAAACGTCACTCTACGAAACGGCTGCAAGAGAAAAGATTCTGAATGTCACTGGAAAGTTCAGTCTTCCAACAACTGCTTTCGCAAAACACGACTTAAGCAAACTAATATTTTCACATTTACCAGTTAAACAGTTTTTTCTGCTAAATTAAAGCAAACGATAAGAAGTACGGTCCTTAAAAGACCGCTGGAGGGAGGATCTATGGATTTTGTCTGGGATGGATGGGCAAGGACCTTCATGTAGTTTTGCATAACCTCCTTCCAAATGGCTGCGCAAACCGAGAAAGCTGGTTTATAACTATTTAAAAATTCCATAGAATTTCCATTTTGCTCGACAGTAAGCATTTGAATGGAGTTTACGTACAGGTACTTGACAGCATGTGCATGTGTTAAGACTGTGTAGGTGAGTAGAAATGCTCACCTGTAAACTATATTGTGGATATTAGCAGCACACCCACAAACCTTTCATAAAATAACTTCCTGCGGTTTTGAAAACTGGTTGACATGAGAAAGGAGAAAAAAATAAGAATAAAAAAAATATATAAAAAAAAGGGAGAGGTGGAGGGGGGAGGGAAGAGTTCAGTCTTTTAGCTCCTTTGCCATAAAATTCAGTGCCTGGAGACAGGGTGTGTTGCCAGCTGACTTAATAAAGCCTTTAAAGTACTGCGAGCACAGCTGACACCACATGTTTCCACCGGGACTGTACAAACATAGATTGTTGGAGATTTGTATTCATTCAAAATGACAGATATTACTGTTGCTCTGGAAGCCTACACGCTGAACCCTGGCACCCGCGAGCATCCTGGGAAGTGGGAGAGTCGATCCTTCACATTTCAGAGGACACTGAGGGCAAGAGGGATTTTCAGCGAGAAGCCGGGGGATTCGCCTATGCCTTGAACTACACTCAGGCAGTAATGACACGTTTCAAATAGTTTAATGATAACATTCGAAATAACTTACTGTTCGCAAGGCTAGAAAACCACAGAGAAATACCTGTTGTTTTGGAAAGTGCCTTCCAAAACAAACGCCAGTGGGTCTATTTTATAAGACACTATGCAGACTTTCCCGTGTTTACAAATGTGAGATCCGAGAGTGCTGCCCACCCTTGGACTCAAACATCTTTCAAGCCCTGCGTTAGGATGAGATGTACCTCTGGTCACTATAGGGTAGAAATGCATACGCAAACTAGAAGCAGCAACTACAACCACTTACACAAGCCCTGAAGAATAGAAATCCACATTAAATAGAGGGATGGATGGAGTGTTGGCTAGAACTATTAATTTTTTTTTTTGAGGGTACAAAGTTCTGAAGATAGAAAGATATTCAGTACTGATGATGAATTGCTTGGACTACAAATAGACCGCTAAGTCTTCCTGGCATAAGTAGATAAAGTTTCTAAATGTGAGTGTTCCTAGAAATATAAGAAAATTCTAAGAGAAGAGTTGTGGGTATTCTCATGGTGAGTTTTTGACCTTTTAAAGTTTCCTTCTATTCTTCAGCTGCGAAGCGCTTTCACAGCAATTTAATTTAGAGCATCATATCGTATCAAATGCAAGGAGAACAGAGGAGCAAAACAAAAGAATGGAGAGCAGAAATAATGAACATTAATAAAGCACATTAAAAAAGTTTAGGGAAAGGAACAGCTACTCTAATGTGGAAATAATAGGAGCATAAAGGAGGATTAAAACTGCTATATTAAGATCCTATATCTACAACGTATGGTTTGAATATCTTTTCCCAATAGATGCTCAGAAAGATCTCTCCCTTGCAGAAGTTGAACTGTCCAGGAACTCTGAAAGCTTTCCTACTGGTTCTGAATCATGCAGGAAGGATGAAGTCCTTCTGTGTAGTCTGTCCTGCAACGCCTTTGCATCATTTGCATTGTATTTTCATATTTCAATACTAGCTTGGGTATTGTGTTATTGATAATTTACACATGTGGTCATTCCCTCAGCGAAATAACTAAATAAATGTAAAGAAAGGTAAAGTGTCTTTATCTAAGCTATGGTTTTAGATGTGATCAATCAATTTTCTCCTGTCTTTTTTTTTTTTTCAAAGTATGAAAGCAGTGATTTCCCTTCATGTGCTTTCCACAGATGGACTTGTAAGTATACAAGTATCAGATATCAAACAAAGACAATGATTTATATCTTGTGAACAGGCTCTGTTGCTTCTTTCCGACATGACTATTCTCAGATCACTTAAGAATACTTGCAAATAGAAATTAAGATTTCACTAGTCTGGTAAAGTTTATTATTATTCTTCTTACACTGACCAAACCCACAGAATCTTTCCACTGTCTTGACAATGAAGATTCATTTATTTCTTCACACTGTTACCATGATTGGTAACCGGCTGCCATTCCTGCTAACATAAGGAATGAAATTACTTTTTTTTTTTCTTTTAGAAAGTATGGTTTCACTATGTACTAAGGATGCCAAAGTTGCCAGTCCAATCTGAATTGTCCTTCTATTGTTATTCAGGAAACAGCTCAAGGAACTGCCTAAGGATGTAAGAAAAGAACTTCTCTTCACTCTCATTTAACTCATTGGAACAATGCCTGGATGGATCCTAAGATCAAGTTTTGCCTCCTGTAGATAGTACCATTAACAGAACCTTGTAGTGTGCCCACTTGTCTTTCCTGAAGAGCTTGTACTCTAGATGGTTGAGTTGTCCCACCACCCCTGAGGTGGACCCTCTTTCACTCGGTTTTATTATTTTGGTGGTCTCTGCTGTAAAAAATGCCTTGCATCCTTTGCTGTCCACCCCTGCCCACCACTTCCTTACTTAACTGTGGGTTGTAATTTCCCTCCACAACTATTCCTTGTTTGAAGTTCTTAACAGGATTCCCAGTCTGCTGGCAAAATACTTTTTCAGGTGGATCCTGTCTCACCCAATATGTTCTCAAACCTCCAAAAGGGGGTCCATTGGTCTACAAGCAAAATCCCCGTCCCACAGGACCTACCTGCTCCTTCCCTAATCTTTCGCTGTCAGGACTGAGAAGTCATTATGAAGTCCCATATGCTTTCTGATATGTAAAAAACACCATGTATTTCGACAGTATCATTTGGATAAACATAATAGTAGTCCTAAAAAAGATCTTTATATATCCTGAAAATTGAGGCTAGTCTAACTATGGTAGTTAAAAACCCTTAAGATTCCATCGACTTTATCTCTAAGGTAACACAAAAGTATGAGATTGCTATAAGATGCCTCTGAAAAAAACTGCGTATGTGTGTGTATGTTGCTGTTTATGTAACTCATAGTAGTTCTTTAATCATTACTAAAAAGAACACTTAAGTTAAATAAGATTTAATTCCTATCAAGTACGTTATGAGCAGCAGAATGTTGATACATAATAAATGCTATTTATGTGGCAGTTGCTATAAATGCAAAAAAACCTCCATAAACAAGAACTTTCTTCACGTACTCTAATCTTCATTTAGATCCCTAACTGAAAAAAAATAAAATATTTGAGGCTTCAAAGAAAACTACATACTGAGGCAAAGAGGAAGGAAAGAGGATGAATGCCAAGATTAATAGTCCCCAAAAAAGTACTTGGTAAAATCCTGGTAATCTCACATTTAGTGCATTGCCAAAAATAAAGGTATAAGCTGTGCTTTAACAAGGAAAAAAAAGACTACATCCTTAATTTTGTCTTTCCATTGATAAAATGACATCAGTCACATTTCACAGCAAAATGGACATGAGAAATTTCCAAGTGCTGACAAAATAAGGCACATACCCACGAGGGGAGAGGAAAGGGTTATGTTTAGCTGTATTGATTTCCAGTGCACAACATTAATACAGCTCCATCTGCCAGCACTGTGAATCAACACGATAGAGCTGCTTTTACCCAAATAAAGCCCACTAGCTGTTTATTTTGTCCTTCCCAGCAAAACAGCAACCCTAAGCCTTTACTGGTCCCTTAGTAGGGTTAGTCCTTACTGGATTCGCATTTAGAAAGAATGCAATAGATCTGATAATCATCTCCCTCTGAAAACGGATGTTACATTTTCTGATAACGGCATACGGAATTATTCCTAATTATATCTGGTTATGGAGAGAAATCAGATCACAGAAAAAAAACCCACACCTTTGCATTAATCATCAGAGTAAATCACTGTTTCTTCCTTGTGTCAACTGTATTTCAGAAAGCAGCTATTTTCTTTTCCCCTCACCAGCAGAAGAAAAATCACTGTAATGCAAAAGACATACACTTCTTGCAGCCTGTCTTAATTGAGCCCTATTAATCTATTCTACAGTGTTTATCAGTGTTCCTACAGTATTCTACGGTGTTTATCTCAGCCTGTACTAATTAACTCTTTCTTACCCAAGCTAGAAAGTAAAATCATATTATAATTTCAATTCATGAAGAACCCTAATTTCAGAGCTTGGCATTAGGGACAGACTGTGGACAGATTTGGTGAAAATCAATATATCCATACAGTTGCATGAGGCTTTATCGTGATACTTTTTGCCATTATGAGAGGAATTTTCCTTTAATTTCTAGCTTTGCATTGTATTTCTTGATACTTCACATTGTTTATGGATTATATTCTTTCATGGTTTCTGTACAGCAATCTCAATCAACTTTTATAAATAATGTTGGTTCAAATCCTAGTGCACTTAGACTATAATGGTGGGGTGGAAGAGTGAATTCTTTTTTGGTTTAGTTGAGAGCAAGGGTTGCAACCATCCACCCAACCAGCTACTTTGCAGTTCATTCTGGATACGAAGTGGATGTATTAAAGTGTAACAAGGAAGACTTGGCAATTTTCTCTCTTAATTACTTAGCACTTGGATAAAAATAGTAAGATTCTATCAGGCCTCCCTGCTGTCATAACACCTATATCTCAAAAGAATCAGGATTTTGAAAACATTCTGAACAACTGTAAAATACAATCCAAGCAGCAGCTTCACATGTTGAGAAATGTAAAAAAATAACCCAAACTGAGTACCAAGCTAAAGCAAGCTCTATTTTTTTTAATTTTTTTTTTTTTTTTTTTCCCCTACTGATGCATTCAGCATTAACTTGGGCATTACCCAAAAACCCTGGAAGATCAGGAACTAAGGTTGTTGTTTTTCCCTAAATCTCAAATGAAATTACTGCCCACTTTAACAACATGTGGTATCTTGGGCTATTGAGTATTTAAGTTGGCCAAAAAGCTAGCTCTGGAGATGACCTAGTCCAACCCTCCTGCCTGAAGCAGGGTCACCTAGACCAATTTTCCCAGGGCTATAATCAGTCAGGCTTTAAATATCTTCAAGAATGAAGACTCCACAGACTCTGAGTAACCTGTTCTGCTGTTCTGCCACTCTAATAGAAAGAAAGAGGTTTCTTTATGTTTGAATGGAAGGAATTTCTGTATTTCAGTTTGCACTGAGGCATAAAAAGCCCCAGTGATGAGTCAGACCTAAATAATATTATAATTCCTGTTAGCTTCAGAAAGTCAATCAATGTCAAGCTGCTTGTAAGACTAACACAGTGACTGAATTATGTATAGGGCAGATATGAAAAATAGGCAGAAGAGATACATCAACTCATCACATAAATTCAAAGTGTTTCTTTAGCACTTGATTTTTGATAAAACATGTCATTATCCTTTTCTTTCTATTCATTCTTAATTGCTGGAAGCTTGTTGGAAGACAAACAAAATATTAATGAACAATTGCTGTTCTGCATGAATAGTTTCAACCCACACAACTCATTCCCCTATTCAAATCACATATTTCTACTGTTCTAAATTTCTATCATTGTGGTTAATACAAAATTGGCAGGAAATTAAATTAAACAGGCATTATTTTTCAATGAGAAGACTGAAACACCTGAGACAAGCATTCAACAGGAGAGGAAACGAGGAGAAACACACTGATAAGAGCAATCATTTTTTTCTTTTAAATTTAGCAAAAAGTAGTAAAAAATACAATTTTAAACAGGAGTTTAATAAAATTAAAAGTATTCTGATATTGCAGCTCTGTAGAAGGCATCATTTGTGATGAACTGTGATTACCAGTTCATACCTGGTAAGAATTCTACACACAAGAGAAAGATTTTCCATCATTATGGCCATTTATTTTGGTAGCATTTTTATTAAGTTTGGTTGCAGCAGTGAGCTCCTGGTCATGAACCAGTAGTGTATTTCATTCATTCTGTAAGAATACGAAATACAAATCCATTAATATCTATGTGCTTAAGCCCAAGGCTACATGTTAAGATCTGATATTCAAGGATAATATTTCATAATGCATTTTACATTATGAGCATCTTTAGCTTAACATTCAAACATACATTTCTCCTTTTAAGTTCAGTGCTTTTCCAAAATATCCTATCTTGCCTTTTATCTAGATTCTCCTTTCTGAAACACACTGACTTCTGAGCAGACTGAAATCTTTTTCCTTCACCTAGAGATGTCTATTAAGTAGATTATTAAATTCTCATCTTTGTTACAAGTAAACAAATAAAGGCATGCCTATTATTTCCTTGAATATCATCAGAGAAGACACCAATAATGTGAAGAACATCCCTTCCTCAAAAATAAAACACTTTTTTGTGATAGAAAAATAGCAAAATATAGCACACAAGTTCATTTAGAAAAATTAGAAATGACCTGCAAGGCTTTTAAATGAAGCCAATATTCAGAGCATTTTACAAGAGCTCTTCTTGGAAGCTATTGAAAGATGAGCATAAAGAAAACAAGAATAAATGAGAATCTGTAGCAGAGATGGTCAAAATAATTCTATTATACTCTTTTGCCTGCTCATAAAACCATACTTTTGTTATCACTCCAGTATCCTATTGTTTGAGAATTATAAGAACCAAGCATCTATGACCCTGAGCTGTTCTTATTTTTCTACTACAAGAAAGAAATGAGTGAACTAGCACTTTGTCTTCCCAAGAACAATTATGAAGTGAAATAAGGTTTTTATCATAATTCCTTCTTTTCCTTAAAAAAAATCTTGTCCAAAATCAATCTTGTAGGTTAAACATAACTGCAGTGAATCTAGTATTTTTTCCTGAACTCATTGCATTAAATTTTAGTATTTTACTCCATTCTTTCTAATAATTTTCATTAAAATCTTCTGAATATCGTTTTGTTTGACAAAATACTATTACTAAGGCACTGGAACTGTATTTATTTAGCTAAGTGTCATTCCACTGTCTTATACTACTCACTACTTACACCTTTACAATGGCTAACATTCTGCACTTTCAAACTTTTCTATGGTCAGATCTTTCTCTCTTCCTGAAATATTCAGGGAGTTTGTCTTTCCTGGAGGAATTTGTTTGGATTTCATTTCCTTCTCTTTTATTTTTCAGCAAGAACTAGTCCAGGCATATAAACTCACAGAGTTTGTCAGCTCCTGCCTTCCAGAGTGAGAATTTTTTTTCTTTGTGTATTTGCTACACTCTTTCCTTAAAGTTTCTTATTGTCTCAAATATTATTCTCTGAAAACACACAAACAAACTCCTTGTTTCCTTCCTACCAGCCCAATCACACAGATATTAGGGTTGAGAACCTCAGCAGCTTCTCTTGAATCCGGAAAATTATCAAAATAATTTAATGTGTTGAGAAGAAAAAGAATGTAATCCTTTGCCCTAGTTATCAGGCACTAAAAAGCTGTAATAGGGGAGGTATACATTTATAAGCCCATTTCCAAAGTCATTTGAACAAAACTGTCCTTAGAGAAAGGATGAAACCAGAAAGACTGTCCCAATGTATTTTTCATCAGCTATAGGACGAAGATCCTTTAATTGTCTATAGTCCAAGTGGGTCAAAATGTGATGTGATAGAAATAATTAATCCAATTAAGCGATATTCATATACGTACATATATCACTTAAGGTTCTGTCACACCATTCTACTTCATACATACATATATTTAGAGAGAGAGAGAGAGAGATGTAAAGAAAAACATTTTAGAAGTACAGAATAGTTCACACGATATATAATGTCATACTCTATACAGCATTTTGGGTGAATCTGCATTAATATTTTAGTTCACATAAGTCACAAGCTACAGAGTTTATCTCCCTATCATCTCCAATTATTTTACTTTGTTATCCTTGGAAGAACTATCTTGAAGCAAATATACCAGACTGTCTTTGGATCTAATTCAAGTGCAGGATATGATCCAAAAGCGTGCCTAGATAGCTTCAACTAACAGGAGCTCAGTTCACAGGATCAAACTAGAGCTAGTCCATGGTAAATCTCTACAAAATACATATAGCATGAAAAAAATCAGCCTCAGCACCCACTGTTTTGCCATTCCTCTTTAGTTTAATTCCTCTTGTGTCATTCTATTTGCTAATGTAGACCATGGCCATTTATAAAAAATTGCTTTCTCTGTATTTTGTTTCCCTGTACAAAGAGAGGCTTGTGTCTGCAAAGGGATCTTTGCCAGAATGCCATTGAAATCACAGAGCCAGGGAGCTAAAGCATATATGAACCTTTCAAAACATCAAGCTTTAGTATTAACAAAGCACTGATGCACAAGAAATAACGTCTTCTTCTAAGTAATGAAAAATACTCCTGCTGCTAAGATTAGATGAAACATTTTGAATATATTTGCTAATCGACCACAGTGTTCTGTACAGAGCTCATTAGATAAACAAGTAAAAAAATAGCCATCAATAAAGATTTAAATTATTAATACATGCATTGCATCAAAGTAGAACTCTTTGGGTCTTAAATCTCATCTTTTGATTGACTTTATCTGTTTTCATTGTTAAAAAGGTTAATTATTAATAGTATGGAGAATATTTCCTTTTTAGTAGCTGTTCACAAAAAAAAAAAAAGGATTCTAGCCCAAGTGCAGGGAAAGTCACAGTATCAGATTTTAGGAAAGTTGAATAACCCTTGAACTGACCCAAGAACAGGGTCAATTTCTGAATGTATATGAATACATAAAGCAGCTGCTTCAAGACTAAGAGGGCAGATATGGAAATGCAGGTATTCACACATTTTGTGAGTGATTAGGAATAAGCATTTTCATAATGGTCACCAAAATTTTACTGCTGATAACATATTTTCCAAAATCTGCAGTCAATATATTTCCAAAACTAGGTGAGAGACCCAATATTTTAGATTATTCTTACGCATCACTTAGTTCTCAATGTTTATTTACTGTCCATTCACCTAAATTGTCCAAATTTTTCTCTAAATTTAAATGTCTTCAATATAACGGCATAGGGATTATATATGTTACATAAATTAGACAATAAAAACTCAGGCATAAAATCTCAGATACCCAACTACTCTTCTCTACAAGCAGCAGAAGGACAGAACTATAGAAATATATCCTATGTAGGAAGATATTTAAAAGAATACAAATATTCTTCACTAAATACTGAGGAATTTGAATTACCTACACAGCTTTTAGATCCCTCAAGTTAGGTGAAACAACTGCAGTTCTTGGTGAACACTGAAGGCTACGCATGTTATAATTATATACATGCCACAGGCTCAAAATACAAGGCCTTGAAAGAGAAAACAGCTAATTTTATTCAGAAATTAGATATTTGCAAAGGCATTATAGATTTGATGGGGGAAAAGAAAAAAAAAAAAAGGCATGAATGAACATAAAAGTACAATTTGTTCCATTATTTCATTTTAATCAGGGTTACATACATTTCCATTGTGACAAATAGATTGTTGGAAGAAATGTATTTGAAAGAGGTAATTGAAGACGAAACTGATAAAAAGGCAGTTACAGACCAAATAACAGATGAGGTCCATGTCCAGAACTGTACTCTGAGGCTAATTATCTATACAGACACCTTGTATAATTAAAATTTGTGCCAAAGATGGGAAGGGCGGGGAGGGTGTTCATTTGCTTCTTTTTTTTTCACATTTCATACAGAAAACCCTTTAAAACTGTAACATTACTGTAAAATTAGAATATACTTTTTCTTTCATTGAAAGAAAATGTTCAAAGTGCAGTGGTCTGCAAAACGGTATGGAATTTGATGGGTATTTTAAACCACTCATTAAAGAGAGACACTTAGCTGATATTAAACTAATTTTTACAAAAATACATCAAATAACTAAGCAAATTATTTAAAAGCAAAGGAAATATCTACATAAATTACAAACCTATTTATACTTAGATATTGGTGCTAATTTCTTGTAGTGGTCACTGAAACGATATGCCTGTTCCTTTAGGTTAAAAGTTACTTTGTAATTGTCAATGATGTCATTTGAAGCAAATTGCTTAAGGATGGGAACTGCTGAAATGTGAAACCATTACTTTGCACTTGACTCAAAATGTCAGTAATTATTTGAGAATGTAGTTAACACAGTAGAGGTACTTTAAACATACAGCCTCATAAGAAGCACTGGAATATTTATCTGTAGAATTGATTACAGCCATCAACTTGTTATACAATTATTACTGAATGAGAAAACAGTGTAATGCAACAGAGAAACATGTTTGTTTGTGGTTTGATTTCTTATTTTCTTCAAGAGCCCAAAGGTGAAATTCTCTGAAAACTAATTTTAATTTGTGTTTTCTAATAAAAATAATCCTGCCATGTGTTTGTCAATACATGTTCCTGCCAATTAATATTAAAAGCATGACTTTTGAAGGAGGAAATGAGATGATGGCCTAGAGGACGACAGGGAATTCTGCTAATTTCTTGGATATGCTTGTTTTTATTATCCTAGAACTCAGTTTCCACACGTTCAGTTTCATTTTCAGTTTTGCATTCCAAACCAAAATCGCTTTTATCTTTCACTTCAAATCTGGACCCAAAAATGAAAGACATAAGTGAATCACTTTAAAGATTTTCATCATAATATTTAACAAAATCATTACATGAGTTATATATCTGGGGAATAATCAAATTCTTATGCATAAAATACTGTAAAATAAAAACAGAAAGGTATGGTTTATAATAAAAGTATTTAAACTCAATTAAAGTGATCATACTTAAAATTTATAGATTGATTTTCATAAGTAGAACTTTAGTATAGAGAGGGCTTAATAATCAAGCTAGTCGGAGTGTTCTGGAAGTGGTTAGCATCAAAAAGAACCCCTCCTCAGTTCAAAACATGGCTCCATAAACGACATCTCATCACCAATTTAACAAAGTCAAAGTGTAAAACTTGAGGTGTGATAGCCATCAATATGCCACAATATGTTAAACACGGAAAAAGCCTTTCTCCTGCTGATGAATGGAGCATGTGTTTCAGTGATGAGGGCTGCAGATTAGTGTAAAGAGTCAGTTTTAAAAGATTCAGGTCATTTCCTCCAGTCCCTTCCAAGATCTTTTCAGCACAGTTCAACTTTGGCAAATATTGATGGATATTTCTTCAGATTGGGTTTGCTCTTTTTTTTTTTTAATGAGAAAAATGCATGGATTTTCATTATTAGGAATGAGTATTTGCTAGAGCTCATGTTGCTTTAGTCTCTTTAAAGCATTCTGAAAATAAGGGAGAAAGAAAAATACACTAGGCCTAATAAAAGGCTGGTTTTGATTGCACACCTCACAGAAACGAGAACAAAAGACTTATGATACATTTCGTTTTGTGGTTGATGAAGAACAAGTTGAAATTACAACTCACAAAACCCTACATTTTTAGTAGTCACTGCCTAGTCAGCCCTGTAAATCCCAAGTTTACAGATATTTTTGGTCATAAGACCATTATCAACATGTCCATGAATACATGACTCAAAGTTCTAAAAAGAGTTCACAAAGAAGAGTTCACCATCTTTTATTTCACAGCTATGGACCAGATGGGTAACTTTCAAGGTCATGAGGAGAAAAAGGCTGGCTGGATTTCCTGGAATAAACCACAGGCCCACAGAAATGTGCTGTGACTGAAAGATGATTAAAAGTAGCCCGCATTGTCTTTGCAGACAGCCAAATTCATTCTTATTACTCAGTCTCTCAAATATTCATTTAAGAACGTGTTTAACTCCACGGTTGTAATTAGGGACACTCACTCTCAGGCTTGTTATCAGTTCCAAAGAAGTTTTAAATATTAAGATGTTATTAAAAAGAAATTGCCAAGGTGAAATGAATCATCATCTGTTCTACTGTTAAGAGGTGTCACTCAGACAAGTAACTTTCTTGACTAACCACAGTCCTTTCTCTCCAATGCCAAACTATGGGAAGCACTAAATCATAAAGAGCTTAGGATACTTCATTTCTTTCTATTCTTCCACCGTACAGTGTCATGCAGAATATATCATGTAGGTTCTTGGCATAATTAGGTGTCACACTTAGGGAGGAACAGACAGGACAGGGGACCCAGTTTTGGGGTTGGAATACCCAACTGGGGTATTCCATCCCATCCCCATCATGTTGAGTACAAAAGCTGAGGGATCAAAGGGTCAACTCTCTTTCTTTGATGGTTGATGTCCAAGGAGTACCCTGCCTGTTCGTATGCCTTTGATTCCAATCTGAGTACTCCTGACTCCAGATCTGGAATCCAGCTTGTGTTGGTCACCAAGTCCAGTCTGGGACTTTTCCTGATGCCTGCTGGTGACATGGTTGTCATCCTGGGAGCTTGATACAGATTTGTATATACCGTGTACTTTTTTTAACTATTCTTTTTATTATTTATTTTTTGTTATTCTTTATATTTTCATTAAAGTTGCTTAGCTTTTTTAGACTCATAAACATCTTAAATCTCTTCCTCTCTTTTTCTTAGAGGGGGGAGGGAGGGGTCATCATCTGTCTTTCTGATTAGTCAAAACCATGACAATAGGTTTTACAATATTGTCATTCAGAAAGAAATTAGGTTCCCATAATAAAAATACCACGCCATTTAGAAAGGAATCCCATGATGAAGCTATCAAAATTATTCACCAGAAATACTCTCTAAATAGCATGGTCATTTTCCTCAGGGTCGGGCTGGCCTGCGGGTTCTGATGGACTGCACTTTTTTTGCCAGTTTTTCACAGGACATGGTCATTCGGATGAATCATCACCAGGGAAAGAAAGCACAACTCTTCAATTTCCTCTCTGCGGATAACAGAAATAGCCTTCCTGGCACAGGAATCTGGGCTTAAATCTCAACCTCACTTTATATCCAAGTGGCAAATTGCGTCATCCAAGCTGACTCTCAACAAACGGTGCTGGAAGGCTGTTTGTGAGCTCCTTGAGCACTTTGCATCTCTACCCATACAATACCAATCTCTATTCACACACCACTGTATAAATGAATGTGTGCAATTTCCACATTGGACTTCACAACTTTCAGGATTAATTTCACTATTTATCCCTCATTTAGTTCGTGTGAATGAGCAAGATTGCAGAGGTCAAATCCTCAGCTGATACAAATCAATGTACTCTTGTTGTCTGACTTTAGGCGTCTGTTCTTTCCCTAGTTATACCAAGATGTTTTGCTTTTTTTCCCCAAACAAAACAACATAATGGGCAACAATATTGTCATGGCCACAGATAGTCTTGGATCTTGATTGGAGGAGGCAGCATGCACTCCAGAAAGCCAGCTGGCATTAGCAAGAACACTTTCTGGTCAATGCCCTCTAAAAATACAAAATAAAAAAGTATCAATCTCACCAACAGCAGACCCATATTGCAAAGTCCAGAATTAAATGTAGCTTTCCCATTTGGCTGCTTTTGTTGCTGCCACTATGCCATCTGGCCAACAAAAATTATTTAGCACTGTATCAGCTTTATGTCTGTTACTTTCAAAGCACAAATATTTACATTTGAGGCTTGTCCAAAAATTCTCCTAGATAAGTGGTAGAAAAAGATGTTTCCTTTTCCAGTTCAGGACAAACAAAGCAGAAAGACTGGACAAATGTAGGGGAAAGAAACTTTCAGCAGAACTCCCTTCCATAAAGAAAAAAAATACTTCAAGAACTTTAAAGTGAAAAAGGAATTCAATGCTTGGACTATTTTAAGGCAGATTTGAATAAATTGATTATAATTGATCATATGCTGATAATGTCATTTTAAGTGACATTGCTTTTTCAGATTGTTCCATATGATTATAGGTTATTGGATGAAAATAGTTATAAAGCCACAGCCCATGTATATTTGACTATACAGCTCTTACTCAGAACTGTGAATAGAACAAAGTTTAGAGGTAGTTACATCAAACAACATTCTTTTTTGTTATTTTATGCCTTCAAAGATGAAGGGATTTTTAAGCATTACTTAAAAGGCGATAGAAATGCACAATTTTCTAATTGTTTAATAATTAAGTGGCGTTCATGTAATTAGATTTATTACAGCATTCTTCAGATATAAGGAAGGAGGTTGAAAGGAATGGAAAAGGATGTTGGGAAGTCTGTGTTTAATTCCTGGCTCAGCACAAACGTTACCTTTTTTTTTTTCCGATGATGTCTATCACCTGTCTGTAGACCCAAAACAAGGATTACACTTTACCTCCTCCGTGTAATGGTTACCCTGACCTTGGAAGCAGACTTCATAAGTTTACAGTAGAAGCTGTTGGGAGCATAGATGGGAAAAACTGCACGAGATAATGTAGCAGTATGTCAAATAACTGAACTTAGTGTTGGGGGACATAAGAACCCCAGGAGTCCAGAACACAGAGGATACTGCTGATTTCCATACTTATTTTCAATGTATCTTCTTGGAAACTGGAACAAAAACCACATGTAAATTTCTGGCCAGTGACACTACTATAAATATGCAAATATATCACTGACATAATCTTTCCAATGCTGCATATCGTTATGCAAATTATCTTTCAATTCTTTCCAAAGAATAAGCCTCTGCAAATAAATACAGCAAAAATAACTGAGGGTGAGGGGCACATCACTGGGACATCACAAACATTGACTGTGGCCAACCTTCAAGAACATATTTTGAGATGACTCTGTCTCCGTGGAATTTGTAATGGATATATGTGCTTTCGACAAAGCTCAACTTCACTGAACTATGAAAACAGCTAAAACTGGAGTCTCTATAGCTGCACAATTATGCTAATACTTCAAATTCTAATTTTAAGATCAAGCCTGAGTTCACAGATATTCTTTGGCACCGTCCTTTGACTTCATCATCTAAATTCAGGCCAGTAACCCTTTATCAACATGGCACAAATGGACATTTTAAGACACATGTACACAATATTTTTTGTTCATTCCATTTTGCCTCCCACAAATTTTTATTTTGATAAGAAAAAAAAAAAAAAGAATCTTTTCAGATATATACCATTTTTTTCTTTGATTTTCCTTTTTTTTTTTTTTTCTCCCTACTCATGGAAAAATCCCTACATGTTTTATAAGGTACCAGAACTCACGTCTTCAGTGATCCCTGCACACAACCCACATGCAACAGATCAAGCACAGAGATTTTCTGAACAGAAAAGCCCCCTCTGCTGAATCCTAGAGAGACAATCCTTCGCACAACTTTATTTAAAATATATATGTATAACCTTTAAGAAATTTCATAAATCTGCACACAGCCCCTGGGCACAAGAGTGTTTACAAAAAAGATTATTTGTGTAATCCCTTCTCTCACATGCACTGTTCGTGTGCCTCCCATCATTTTTTTTCATATAACAACTTCTGTGTCTGACACGTTGGTCTTTGGGTCAGCTGGTAGGACAGTGATAGAGGTCACAAAAGCCATAATCCAGCTGGTGCTCCACTCCCTATTGACAGATGGACATATCTGTCAGAGAGAACTGAAGATCAGTTTGTAGCTTAATATCAAGGACAAAACCATAAAAAGGCTGAGTTGCTTTAACTTTGATGTGCTTTTCTTAGCTCAGGTCTGTGCTGTAAGTAATCATGGAATCACAGAATGGTTGAAGTGGGAAAGGACCTCTGGAGGTCGCCTTGTCCAAACTTCTTACTCAAGCAGGGTCACCCAGAGCCAGTTTTCCAGGAGCATGTCCAGACAGCTCTTGAAGAACTCCAAGGATGGAGACTCCACAGCCTCCCTGGGCAACCTGTATCAGTGCTCAGTCACCCTCACAGTGAGCATTTCCTGATGTTCAGAAAGAGCCTCCTGTGTTTCAGTTTGTGCCTGTTGCCTTTTGTCCTGTCAAGTATCTTACGACCCTGGAATGTAACAGGAGGAGTGGTGCCAGTAGGTCAAAGGAAGTGATCCTTCTCCTCTACTCAGCACTACTGAGGCCACATCTGGAGCACTGTGTCCAGTTCTGGATTCCTCAGAACAAGTAATATGAAAACCGAAAGCAGAAAAAGATAAGAACAGCAGGAAAAAAGTTGGATGTCTGACTACCCGTATATATATTTCTTGCCAAATAGTGTTTTGTTGATAAAACAACTTGTGGACTGTGTATCTTGGACGGAAGCAAATCTCTTATGAGATTTATCAGAAAATAATAAACACTCAAGTATTGATTTAAAAAAAATGCTTAGTATGAACAAGCTCAGATATTGCCTAAGAATAATACAATGATACATATGTTTCTAATTGAGAAGCTCAGGGTGCTTCAGAAACACAAACTCTTTTAACTATGCAGCATTATTTATAAATAAATTGTTGCAGATTGCTTCATCAAGGAATAAAAGAGGCTGAGAAAGCTAAAGTGATTTCCCCAACAACAGGGTTCACATTTTTCTTCCAGAAAATCTGAGTACATTTGACCTATTGCATACAAGTGATCTTCACAGGTCATTTAGGCACAATAAATCTCATCTTTAATGGACATATGGAACTTTTCTGTGTGTGAAGAATGACCTAATATTATAATTCATATTAGTACAGAATAATTCAATTGGCTATATAAGTGATATGCAAGGTTTAATGTTGATCTAGCCAGTAAGTCAAGATGCTAAGTAACATGGTTAAAGCCATTGCTGATCAAATGGATGAATTACTCTTTTTTTTCACCAGCATTTCACACTTAAGATCAAATAAGAAGTCACTAACAGGGGAGAGAACTTTCAGGAACATTAACACCCTTGCTTTGATTACCATTATTCAATCTATGTGTATAAGGTCATATGGTATCTGAATATAATTCACATGAAAATTTATACTGGACTCTCTTAAAATTACATTCCTCCAACTTTTTCTTATTTATCCTGCACATTTAAATAAAAAGCAGATTCAGAGGGATAACCAGCCATGATATCCACTGGCAAGGCATTTACATTACCAAGTGGGAACCAGCTGGTTACTAAGAACATGACTCCCATGGCATCTATGAATTTATGTTTGGGAAATAATAACCAAACTGGTGTTGCTGATTTCAAAGTTCATGACTGTACTGCAGGAAAACGATTTCTAATATAATGCTTACAGTTCACAATTCATAACAAAAAACCCCTGATAATTAACCTTTATCTCGTGCAAATCACAGCGAACATATATAATCCAAAATACAAACATGAAAAATCATATTCTGTGACTAAACACAACAAGTAACACTCTGTCCCAGCTGGTGCCCAAGGAGGGGCTCTCATAGGTAGCCCAGAACCATTAATTTCAATAATTTAGATAAGATCTAATGAACAAATGGAAACAAACCCCAAAGAATTCTTATCTGAAGGAACAGTAGTGAAAACTCAAGTTTTAATAACAATTAAGGAGGTTTTGGCACTATAGCTTCCTATGGATTTTAGTCAGAAAGAAATGTACCGAGTTCCAAAGACAGTCAACTGGTTAAACAGATTTACGGAGTCTGGATGGATGGGATAGTAAGGATGGAATGTAACTTGTAAAATTAAAAGTTTGCCTGAAGTCTCTTGTAATGCTCATGCAGAACACTGAAACAAAGACCCATGTGTTAATGGTTTTGTTTATACTAACCGCATTATTTGGCTTGCTAATGGATCTTTAATAAACATATCAAATTCAAGATATTTATGCAGTCTTGCCAATGACATGATAAATGGAGATATTTCAGTAAGTAAGTAATTGATCCAACATACAGCAGTCACGCAATGCATTTTGTAAAACTTAATATTTCTTCTGTATACACATATCTCCAAGTGACCTTATCAGAAGAGGAGAAACATGCAGGTCAGAGCATTATTCTAAATTTTAATTGTTAACTAAGACTAATGAACTCTATATCGATTTTATTAGTGTATATTAATCTTCATTTTGGATGCTCCTAACTCAATATTTCACAATCAAACACTCAGATTTCAGACTTCTTTGTACTTCCTAGAAAGAACAGTTGACAAGCAAGTAGCAGATTCAATCACTTTCAGGGTAAGAAAGTGCTGTGGTGACAGAAAGTTGGTGTTATGGGCACAGACGTTCACAACACAGATGGCCGAGTTTGCTGTCAATGTACTGAAAAATGCCACAATGACATCCAATCAGAGCAAGAAAGATTTGTAGGAACTAAGCTCAGAGAACACGATATCATTCCAATGCTTTTCATAGTTCTGGAACACAGACTCATAAGTCACTTGTATAACTTCCAGCTATTTTGTCAACTCTTTGACATTGTTACCTGTTTACTCAGCAATAGCAGAATCACGGATAGTTTCTCCTTAAAGTTTATGTCCTACATTTTCCAGTGCTTCACCACAAAGACAACACTTGGACATAGCTCTTACAGTAAAGAAGTACCTACACCTTACATATATCAAGATATTTGCCAATACTTCACTCTTCCCAACAACAAGTTATAATTTTAGACTAGCCTATGACATTGCAATTTACAAGTGATTCAGAGTATGAGTGAGTACCAGTAAGGTCTGTTTGTTATTTGTAAGTAAGTAAGCAAGCAAGCAAAAGCACAAGATGAATGAATCTCCAGAGCAGCAGCAGATGTTTTAATCCACTTGAATTTGTATGCCATAACCAGGGTATCCCAGTCCAGCTGATAAACAGTCAACTTTAGCTCTGACTGTGGTCCTTCACAGTTTGGCGATACCATCTCTTTTCCTGTTCACTTAGTGGCATCGCTACTTAAGGTAATATAAAAAATTATCCCTTTGTGATCCTAGATTAAAGTCGTTGTCAGAAACGGGACACACAGACAGTTTCAGAGAGGGATTCTGGTACTTAGTGCAATTTAGATCAGAGGGTGACTTCACAGAAGTTACGATGGTGTTACAAGGGCCCGAGTGAGGTCATAATCAGTCTTGTAAATTACAAAGAATCTCTGCTTTAGTCAACCTCCTGTATCTACAAAGAACAGTCTTTCTAAATTGTCCTGTGTAAACACGGCAATGCTAGACTGAAACAGTTGTTACAAGAATTCTTTTTTTCCTTTAAGCATCTCTCAGGAGCACCACGGGAGTGTTAGGAGCTGTACAGCTAACTTGTTCTTGCCAAAGGTATCGGAGAACCATCTAGACTGCAGATGAGATGGGTCAGCTGCTGTATTCTCAGGGAATATGTATATAATATCATATAATATATTCTCAGAGAAGGAGCAACGGCTAAAGGGGACTGATTTTCTGAGGGCTGGAAATGAGAAGCCCGTTGTAACCAACAGTTAGACTCACACCTCACAAGAGATTAAAAACAAGCTTCTTTCTAGGAGCTACAAAGAATTTGGACACCCGCAGAGGGGTATTAGAATTGAGATGTCTTAAGTAGAGGTCATACTCAGCCTCTATAGTAATTAAAATTTTAAAATTAGTAGTTAATAATACAATTTTTACCCTCTTGTTTACACAGAAATAGGTTAGGATCAAAAAAGAAACAGCCAGCCTGCAAGTGCTCAAGTCCCTCCGGCTGCTTTTCCAGTTAGAGGGATTTATGGGGGTTTGACATATATACCAGTAACTCTGCCTCTCAGTACAACTATAACTACAAATGATGTTTTAAAAAAAAGGAGGGAATAAAAAAAAAGAAAAAAACATCCCAAATGAGCAACTGAATTTTAAATTCCTGAAACACATTTGCAGTAAGCAAGCTGGTACGTTACTTGTTCTTTCCAGATCGCTCTCTCTTCAAGTCATTGTAAAATTGGAAGTAAACCCTTGGCAGCAATATGCCTTGAGTCTGCGCTAACCTATTCTCCAACGTTTGAGCCAGAAATAGGAACACTTAAAATTTGAAGTGAGCAAGCGGAGCAACAGGTGTCTCCCGGGGATGATGGGTCTCTAGTAAGTGAGCAAGCGAGTGCCTCCTAGGGGTTTGAGGGGCATGGTTAATTATTAACCTCAGCTACTGCAATTCTCTGCTATTTAGAATGCACGCTTTCAAATGCACAAGGTCAGAAAACATCTGTACGTAGGTGGGTGTCTGAGTGGGTTCCCAAGGGGAGGGGAAGACAAACAGTGCTGAGAAATACACGCATTTACCGAGGTACTCGGAGCTGGTCCTTAAGAAAAACTACTTTACCTTCAAAGATGAGTAGGACTGGAGGAGAAGCGTTTTAAAAGTATTTAGTGGAAAGAGCAGTCAATCATTTTTCTCCAGCAATTATCTTCTTTGTCGTTGTTTTTGAGAAGAGTGAGTAAGAACAGCACTAAGTTATTTGTTTCTATCTGCTGTAATTTCACAGGGTTTTTCCTGTGAGATGTTTTATTTTTTTTTTTTTTTTTTCCACACTCGGCTCTATTTCCTTCTTCATGCACATTTTATGGCAACATTGATTTCTTGTACTATTCTGTGGAGAAATTAGCATGCACATTCTTTCCCAGAGCTGCAATAGGACATTTGTGGGTAAAGCAGCATAAAAAAGAAAATATAACTGAAAGAGTAGCAAGCAGGGCTGCACGCAGGAGGGGAAAGAGAAGAACAAGAGAAAGTCCTAACATCCTTAGAGCTATGGGTCTCAAATCAGTCCAGAAGGCTTATAAAAAACCTGAAAATCTTTTATAAAGTTGAATTATAGAAGTAATTAATATTTTGGAATTCATTAGGAAAGTTAAAAGGACAAATTGCAAATCTAGAAGAAATTAAAATAAGTATTTTGCAAATGTGTCTGATGTCAAAATATTGTTTCTAGTCTCACTGTCTTATTTCAATGTAGTAATGTAAGATCTCTGTAATACGCATATTGACCCAATTCTAACTCTAGCAGATATTTACATTGATTTACATATCGTGTTTTCTTTTCAGAATGAATTTTCTATGGAAAATTCTCCCATGTTTTGTTTCAGATCGATTAAAGCATGCTCTTTGAATATATCAACTGGCTTGGATGTTTCTCGTTTTATTTATAATATTAAAAGGAAAAGAATCTATTTTAATAGTGGCAATAATAATAAATCTTTTGTTTCCCTGAAAAAAATGTAAATATTAGTATACTTCTGCAAACTATCTTAAACTTGACAAATGAGGTTTCTAACGGAGAAGTGTCCTATGGGTAACTTTTTGGAAACACTCCACTTGATGTAAGTTCTTTTTCATGCTACGGGTATGTACCTGGTCACTGAAAATAGTTTTATTTTATTTATTATTACAAAAGAATCCACCAGAGCCACTGCAACACCTGGTACTTCCACAGTCTCACAGGAAACCTGAGTCCAGAGACAGAAAAGATGCTTAATATCCGGGAGGAGCAAGAGTTGGGCTGATCCCTGCAGGAAAATGAGCCAGGAGCAAGTGGTGGCTAAGAGACAGGTCAGGCAATACCCACACCAAGACGGAACCGTCCCATTGCACCTCAGTTGAGCAAGCAGGGCCTGGTGGTAACACCACCAGATCCTATCAAGAACCTACCACCAGCCTAAAGCAAGGTAATGAGGCAGGTTCAAGGTCAACCCAGGAATTCCAAACAACAGAACAGTCAGGTCTGAAATTAAATGGGTATCCAGGGTCCATGGCTTTTTTTCAGATTAATTAAAGCATGCTGTTCTAGTGCCTAGGATTTAGTGTTACTGATGACTTTGCCCCTTCATTGCATAAAACCTTATTATTATTTTTCCAGAGTTCTGATATGAAACAATCCCCTGTGCAAATTTTGAGACAGTTGTCCTTTAAAGTTTCATGTCCTCAGAACTAAACAACTTGCAAGATATATATTAGGAGAATCACAGAATGATTTGGGTTGGAACAAAACTTAAAGATCATCCAATTCCAACCCCTGCCATGGGCAGGAACACCTCCCACCACACCAGGTTGCTCCAAGACCCATCTGGCCTGGCCTCGAACCCCTCCAGGGACGGGGCAGCCACAGATTCTCTGGGCAACCTGTTCCAAAATCTCACCACCCTCAGAGGAAAGAATTTTTTCTTCTTCTGGCTTGAAGTACAATGAAAAGTAGCAGATTGTGCACCCTTTAGCTTTACTCTGACTGGTGTGGGCAGCAAGAGGCAACAGAGTGATGTCATGAGTGCCATCACCATGAAGAGTCACAAGCATTATGCATAGCCCCAGTAAAAACCACTATTTAAAAATAAAGCCCCCAAAAAACAGTCTGCCACGAGTTGAATATTCACTTACATTGTTTTTCTGCAAAGGTATACTTAAAGGAGAGCAAGGTTTGTGGGTGCTTTGTTTTTTTTCTTAATTACGTGCAGGGTAATTTCAGTCACAGTCTCCTCGGTATCTTGGCACCTGAATATGCAAACGCCAAGCAAGGGGTGTCAGAAAACATTTGCCTTTACCTTCTGACTCATCATGCACTTTAGGTGCTTGTTGATCAATCAGCAGTCACACACCCTGCTGTGTGTTGCCATTTTTCAAGGAAGCAGCAGAAGCATTAGCGCTCAGCGTTTCTTGTTTTCCATCTCCCATCCAAGTCAGAATTAACTAACACACCTGAGATTTAATTACGCCTCTTTCATACCGTTCAGCCTCTCCCTGCAGTTCTTGGTGTCGAGGGACAGATTTGAAAGAATTTCTACCAGTACCTCAGCAATATTTCCTATACGTTCATAGAATCACAGAATGGTTTGGGTTGGAAGGAACCTTAAAGATCACCCAATTCCAATCCCCCTGCCCTGGGCAGGGACATCTCCCACCACACCAGGTTGCTCCAAGCCCCATCCAGCCTGGCCTTGAACCCCTCCAGGGATGGGGCAGCCACAGCTTCTCTGGGCAACCTGTTCCAGTGCCTCACCCCCCTCCCAGCAAAGAATTTCTTCCTAAACCAAACCAAACAAGCAACCAAAGCCTACCCACAAACACTTACATTAAGATTTATGTTTCCACTGAGGTAAAATTACACATCACTGCTTTCAGATGCTGATTACCTGATTCACGTCTCTAACATTAATAACACTGACATATTTTACTGACGACAATGGCTGTCTCACAGATCACAACTCAGTGTGGATTTAATCTCATCATACCTTCATACTTCTATGAAGATAACAAGGCTCAGAAAGTCTGAGAATGAAAGACTCAGAAGTTCTCACTTCTGACCTGTTAAGAACCAATAATAAACTACTTTCCCATTGCTTTAACACACACACACCAAAAAAGAGTAGGATTAAGCTCTGAAAGACTCCTATCTTTGTAGCTCACTTTGACACTTAACCAAGTTTACTAATATGATCCAAAGACGGTAAAGCTAAACCTCACCTGATTTAGAGGATTAAAAACAATTATAAGAGTATTACTATATAGTCCCACTGGTTTTCTTCAGAAAGCTCTGCTAACTGCAAGTCACAGCTGAACCAGCCTCCTGGAATGGTTTCTTCCCCAGGTAATTAAGGCTATTGCAGAATTAAAGTTTTCATTCTACAGAAGGAAGGTGCTAACTGGGAAAATCAGAAGCATCCTACAGGTTAAGGAGTGAAAGTCTTAGCCAAATTCCTCTCTGGACTCACACGAGAAACAGGAATAAGTGAAATTGTAGGAAAAATCCATGCAAACAAAGGTTCACACAAGAAAACAACTCAATTCAAACGACCAAGACATTTCCAAAACCTTTAGCAAGCACTAACAATTACAGTATATTTTGATTTATGTTGTATTTATGCTAAGATCACTTGACTCAGTCAAAAGCTTGCATTACCCTGCAATACTGCTGCATAAGCAGAGAGAGCAATCCAAATACCTTCTATCTAATCAGCATTTATTGAGAGGAAAAAATGACTGAATGAATTGTGGTCACATGCCATTATTAAGTATTTTATCACACACCACGGCAAGGTCTAAACTGCATTTTTTATATAAAGGGTCCTTCCAAATGTCAGCACAACTTAAAGAGGTATGTGACCTAAAGCAACTATAGGAAAACGTATAATGTAGAATTCCTAGGCGATTGTTACTTAAATTTATAACACTTCTCTCATAAAAAAGTTTGATTAGGTCAAAAAACAATGGATGATTTTCATTTATAGTTACTTGATCTTGATTAAGATTTTTCTTTGAGGCAATAGATTGAAAATATTAAATTTACTGCATACATTTTTAATATATACTTCAAGGTGGTAAAACTGACAAACTTCTCCAGCGACCCGCAGACCATAAACCAGCATGAAGTCATTAATTAGTTCTTTCTTTTCACTGTTTTTTGATGTAATTTCCCCATTTCAATTTGGAGCGCAAAACTGATAATTGAGATTTTTCTTACAAAACAATAACCAGAGGAAAAAATACAGCTCACACAAAACATTTTGCTGAGATACTCAGAGTGCATCATTGTAACGCGTGCTGTACTACTACTACTAACATGTTTCCAGAATGAAAAGTCATTTTGAAATCAAGCATTTAACTTTCATTTTCTAAGCTGAAAAGTGGGATATTTCATTATTCTCAAACGTATTTTATAAAAAAGTAACAAAATGGGTTTGAAGCAGACTGAGGAATGGTTCTAGCTCAAATGAATCAGAATTTTCCCATTAAAAATATAATACAAATATTATTATTATTGTTACCGTAGTTTTCGATAGAAAACACCTAATTTATCTTGACATAAAGATTTCACTATTCTTTGGACTTACCCTAGGAGTCTTGTTTCGGTTTGATGTCTGTCACTCTTCATAATTGGTACTGGTTTACTACAAATTTACATTCACTTCTGAGCTTTATATTGCAGTATCTGGGTCTTTCCACAGACAAACTATATGGATCTCTGAACAACTTGGGAGTTGTAAGTTGGAAGGATATTTGAAGACTTTACTGGATATAAGATATACATCTATTTTTAGTGACTGGTCACTGTTTGCCTAGTAAAATCTTAGAATCATAGGAAGCTTAGAGTTGGAAGGGACCTTAAAGATCATCAAGTTCCAAACCCCCTGCCACGAGCAGGNGTAGCTCCCCACTGGACCCAAAAATCATACACCAGTATTTGATTCTCTGTAAAGTAGGAATAATCCATAGAATTTGAGGACACGAAAGATAACATTTTGCATCTTTGTCTGTTTTTGTATTTTGCATCTTTAGAGGAACTGGTTCTGGATAACAGGAATAATTTCTCTTCGAATAAATTTGAAAAAAATCAAACTTTTAACCTTGAAAAAGTAATCCTATCCCTAGAAAATCCTTTATCTTAGAGTAGTTTTAAAAGAGAATAATTACAAGAGTGAAAAAATAAGGAACATGAACGAGCTTAAGAAAAAAGTGCCATATCCTTTCACCTTACATATAAGTTTTTGTGCTCATGATAATAATGGTATTTTAGAAGCTTTACTTATTTGACAAACTTGTCAAATATCCTTGGCTACAAGCAAAATCTCTGCTACTTTAGTCTTTTTCCCATTGTCTGGCTGATCACCTTCTGTTCTTTTGGTAAGATACTATTTCTGTGCGTTCTGCATCTGCAGCACTCACAGAAAGTTTCCTGCATTTCAAGTACACTCAGAGATGTGTCAGAATTGGAGCTGATTAAACAGCACAGCGACACTGGAGAACATCTTCTCCTCTAGCACAGTTCTAAGGCTGACTAATCCCTTGGAATCTCTCCCCGCATCTGGAATAATGACTTTATCCTGTGCTTTATGCAAATCCATCCCATCTAAACATTTACCTTCTTGAGTGCTGTTGAAAAACCTTGCATGCAGCTTTGCTGAAAAGTGCAGTGAACTAATACTTAGGATAAAGCATGATTTACTGGCAACAACGTCTGAAAAAAAAAAATACACAAGCTCTAGAGAAGCCGAAGTAAAAAGGTAAACTTCTTATCCTCTGTGGAGATGAAATACATCATTGGTGCAAAAAATAAAGCAGTTCTAATTACAAAGATGGGCTAAATGTTCAATGAACACCTGATTTGGAGATGTTTGGTTTTTCTTTCCTAACTGTTTCTCTAAAAGAGATGTTTACTGCTTTGCCTTCAGTTCTGGCTTACTGCATTAAAGCACTTTTATATCAAGTGATTCACTGTCAGTGCCTTAAAAACTCCAGAATTCTGACTGAGGGATGCAATACCCTTTTCAATAATAAATACTTAATTTGTATCCTTTTTGCCATCTAATTTACATCACCTATAATTTTTCTGCAACTCTGCCTCCTGTCATAATCAAGCACAAATGACTAGTGTACTTACGAGCCACTTCAAAACCAGCTACAATAATAACACAGGTTTTACACATCAAATTAATTCTACCTTTGTGTTTCGAAGGCATGGCAGAAGGAGACGAGGCACATTTTAGCTATTCTGCAACAAAACTGGAACTCTGGCTAGACTTCAAATCACTGCGTCTCATAGATGGATCCAGGCTGCTTACTCACCAGCATTCACTACTTTCTGACAGAGTCTAAAAATCAATGCAAAGCATTGAATGCCTTAATTTGAAGTACCATCCTGGATGCTTTCTGTTTGGATTGCAAACTCCACAGGAATGTGAAGATACAGGCATATCTAAGAACATATGTTCTGTTGTGCTTCTGAGCTAAGCAGAAAAATGTCTGAAACCTGTCTGGCTCCCTAGACAAATTTGAAGAGTTAGTCATGTGAGACGTTACCATAATATATAGTCTGGTATGAACCATAAACGTCTCTGTTTCCCAGGGACTTTAGAAAAGAACCTGAGACTAAAGAGAACCCTACGGAAAAGGTATGCTTGATTTCAGTAAGAAAGGATTGAGATATCTATGGTAAAAATATACAAAAAATCGCAGAATTGTCTAGATTGGAAGGGATCTTTCAGATCATCTAGTCCAACCATCAACCTGACATTGACAAAACCCATCAGGTGCATACATATATATATCTGAAATAAAAGGTAAAATCATAGAATCATACAATGTTTTGTGCTGGAAGGGACCTTAAAGATTGTCGAGTTCCAAACTCCCTGCCATGGGCAGGGACATCTCCCACCACACCAGCTTGCTCCAAACCCCATCCAACCTGACCTTGAACACTTCCAAGGATGGGACAGCCACAACTTCTCTGGGTAACCGGAGGAGCAGAATAACTTAATCTGGTTTGACCTCAGATAAACTTTTTTTTGTTAATGGACTTAGTGTTTGCTTAATGTACAGCTTCTTGAGGAGATGCTGCTATTAATACCGTGTAAGAATAGACACTCTTCTGTGAAGTTCAATGGGCTTGTTCACTTATCACCTACCTTATTAAGTTTTAATTTTATTTTTATATGTTGTCTGTAACCAGCGATAAACTTGTTGCTGCCGAAGCATCTAAAAATCAATCCAAAAAAGCTTTTAAAACAGTGTGGAGAGACAGAGGTGGGTTATAAATGGAACTGCTGACAGACCTAATCTCTAGTGTCTTGAGTGTCTCTTGGTCATGTTTTAACATAACTCTGAGAAGAGAATTAAAACTAAAACTCCTATTTCAACTCTTTCAAGAGCAGAAATAAAAAAGAATATTTATATTCTGAGCACAATCAAAAAGAATGTTCTTTAGTTTTTTAATATTTTTCTGTATGTTTTCCGTTTTTTCTACAGTAAAATGACAAAGGAGAAAAAAAAGAACAACCCACTTTGTGTGCATGACCATGTAGCTAGTGATGATTAACCACCAGCAAAACTTTATTAAATCTATACTTCTGAATTTTTCATGAAGAAAAAAAAAATGGAGAAAAAACTCTTTATAAATTTATCTGTAAAATCATCAATGAATGTGCTGGAAGGCAGTTGTTTGTTTTTCTATATACTAAAATATACTATTTCCATACAGTTGAATTAAGAGAAGACTTAGAATAAGTCTGACATTTAGAAACTTTACAGGAACAAACTAAATAGCCAAAGGTGAGCAAGATGGCTAAATTGGAGATATGTCATCTATATGTCTGTAGGTAGCCTATGAACATGAATTAGAAATACTGACAAAATCTACCTTCTCGTGGAATATATAAATAATAGAATTTGAAAACTGAACAAGTAGCAAAAAACATTAAAAATTTAACTCATTGAATATAGGTTTGCTTTGAATGCCAGAAACACAACTTTGATTTTTTTAATCAATATTCTCTCAAGGTTCAAGTGAACTCTTCATCGTACTAATTCAAGGCTGGAAATATCTTCTGACTATTCAAAGACATAACTGAATTATAGGTGTCATTAATACAAGCAATTATAGGAGTAGTTCTACTAACAACTGTAGAGGTCCAACTGACCAATTATGCATTCTTTTCAGGTAACCCATAAACACTATGGGTAACAAGTGTATTACTTCCCTGGATGATAGAACAATTAGGGAACTTAGGAATGGGCTACTAAAGCTTATCAATGCTTCTTCATTACCATATCCATTTGATGCTGAATTTACTCAACTGGTTTATGATGCTTTTGTTGACTAATTGCACTGTTTTCATTTTCAGTGGAGACGCAGCACAGGAAACTGATGTAACCGACTGAGAAATTAAGCCTTGCCTAGATTGCAAATGATTTCCTCAGGCTCGTGTCTAAATAAAGTATCAGCGAGAGATCCGGTAGTCTGGTAGTTTTCTGGTTTATGTTTTTGGTTTTGGTGGGTTTTTCCACTTGTATCACAGAGATGGAGTTTATTTCACCAACACCCACAGTTTTTAAGCAGCATTAATCTTTTCTTAAACCTCTTGAATATCTTGAATAGAAAAGGCCCAGCCTTGTCTCTAAGGACTACTGAAGAAGGAATTTGTCTGAAACAAAAGGGACGTGGTCCCTAAAGTAATACCTGTGTTTGGTCTCATGAACTAAATGAGAAGCATAGAGGCTTTAAGGTGCTTGAGGATTATTTTATTATGCTACATAAAGCCTGCAGGATAAGGGAAAGTACATAATTTCTTTCCTCAAGAGGAACACAGAAGTAAATCCTATCGCTGTTTTTTTTTAGTGCAAGATATGGAAATTATGTGCACTTCCATGTTTTTTTCCTAATATTCACATTTATATTTTCTTTATCATTCTCCAGTAAGCTGTGCTGTAAAGAATATAAATTATTGATATTATTATTCCACAATTGTTGATCAAGCAATAGAATTCAGAGCTATCCTGTAGTAGCACAAAAGACAGACAAGATATTTATAAATAAAACTAAATTATAGTTAGCCCTCAGGTAAAGTTTCCATAAATTAATTAACGTAAGTTACAAGTTGATAATTTCTCCTGTAACAGTCTTCTAGATATCTTTTGCTATTTCCTGAACTTACTTACTGTTAAATATATAAATATTGCCAATTTTGTAGGAAGAATTGTTCTGCTTCTTACCTTTGTAAGGCCCATACTTATCTCTAGGGGATACTGACTTATCTTTAGGAGATACTGACAACTAAATAGCAGGAATTCCATGAAGGAAGCCAGTTTTTAAACTAATAGGCTACTCTTAAAATCAATTGGAAGAATCTTAAGAATCTAATCCATTTGAACCACAAAAGTGATAATGATTTATGAAAACGAAGCCAGCTCCTATTCTCAATACTAAGCTGATAAAGAAACCAGCTAAAGATTACTGCAGAATTTGAGACTCTCTAGAGGTCCCTTCCACCTCTGAGAATTCCATGATTCTGTGACAATTCTGTCCGTTATTTGGAACGGGATTCAAAGTTTTCAGAAGAGTTGGCACTACCCCAGAGACACAGGCACTCAGCAGCGGTTCAGACTGGTGTAATAATGTACTTTAAGATCTGCTATTCCAGAAGGTAATTTATTTGCAGATGTTTTGTTTTTGTTTTTTTTTGTATTTACACATTTTTATATGAAAGAAAGTGTAATTTATATCTGTGTAGTCAAGGCAGATATACAAAAGCTAATTTTCCTTATGCTGATGGGAGGGAGGGGACTAATTTGGTTTAATTGTCTTAATTTTGCTTAATTTGGCTACTTACATTGGAAATGTCATTCTTTACGTTTCTAAAACCAGAAGGTTGGAACTGATACTATGGTTTACAAGTGCCACGCGATGAAGTAGAGTCATGAAACACATTTGTAAAGATTACTCCAAGTATCTTTGACTATAACTGATACTAACTGATTGTCTTCAAAACCATGAAACTTTTAACACATAAGGAAAATGGATTCTATCTCAAGTCAAATGTGAAGATGAACAAAAGAAAATCCAAAAAAGGAAGAAAAAAGGACTAAAATACCGAACAGTAAGAAAGAATAAAACAAATAAGACTACTATTTATATCTGTGTAGTCAAGGCAATTTCATTTACAATGTACAGATACAGTAACAGGAGCCCCAAAAGAACCCTGGAGAGGAGGCATCCAGAAAGAATTGGTGTCAATCATTAGATGTTATCTCAACCCAAAAGCTGCCTTTGCTTTCATCTTTAAGATCACATTAGCACTCTGTGTTGAGTAAACAGGGGCTGTTGATCACAAATCTGGGAAGCATGTGGAACATCTTTATCAGCTCAATCAGGCTACAGTTTGGCTTCACAAAGAAAACAGAAGCCAGCTATCAACAACCTCACAAATATATTACACTCCCATGACAAATAGGATGCCAAACTTTACCCTGACATGAAAACAAGAAAGCATTTTATGGACTTTTACATAGACATAGCTGAGCACAATTATACTGCACTGTATTCGGTATCTAAGAAGATAATTGGAGTAAAATCGTTAGTGGAACAAATTCTACATGTGGAGAAGCAGAACAGAAGACCTCTTACTTATTAAATAGAAGTCATATGATAAAAAAGACTCTAAGATCAATGTAACAATGGTAATAATTTACCAAATAATTACTAAAGCCCTTTGGAATAGTGTTTAAACAAACTCTTACCTTTAAGAGGCACAGCTTTCTCCTCTCATAATAAAATATCAACACAAAAAATGATGAAGATTTCTAAGAAACTGATTCTCTTACAATGGTCAATTTTTACCTCAGTTATTCACTTCAAAACTGTCTCTAACCTCAAAGTGGAATAAATAAATAAACTCAGAATGGAAAATCTGGGCATGTATTTCTAACTCAGTTCATCATTCTCAAGACACAGTTGAATCAATTGTGTTAAATCCAAGCCTGTCTCATCTGAGCTCCTACACCCTAAATCATTTCAGGAAAAATTGCTGACAATGGTGTAATTATTGTCAGGTGTTCCTGGTACAAACAAGAGGAGAAAAGTTGCAATCACCTGTCTCTAGAATGGATAATGACAAAGAGTAGCTTTGGACCTTTACTGTTTGTGGGTTATAGCATATTGATTTTTTATTGTTTTCCCTTAAACACATGGCTGAATGCTATAGTCTTACTTAATGTTAATTGAATAAAAGGTGTTCTTTCAGTATTTCTGCAGGTCGTGAGCAGAATGACATTTTTTCTTAAGAATATAAGCAATAAGTTGTCTGTAAACCATTGAATCAAGTAAACCAAAACAGAATCCTTAGATTAACCGTGGTCTCTCCTGAATTCATTGAGCCGCGTGTCCTTAAACTTTATGAAATCAAATAATAATGTTCCGTTTCCAGAGCAGGCAAAACTCATGCTATTTTAAAATCAGGCATAAAAAGGATATTCCTGGATCATTCAAAAAAATCTTTTTTCCTGCAGAGGTGTGCCTCAGAGTCAGACAACGTGCTTCGTAATAAAACCTGATAATACACATCCTATTACTGACAGCTTGCTAAATGTCAGGGAAAACAGAAAAGGAGAAAGGATTTTTTTTAAAAAGCTGTTTGCCTGCAAGACCCAAGTGGTTGCAACCTCACCTTGAAGAAAACTTACAGTTCAGAAAGGTTTATAAATCTTCAAATAAATTATGTTATTTCCACTAAGAACAGTCGGGGAAAACACTGGTTTTAAGACAGTGTTTGATGTCTTTGGTAAATGGGTTTGTATCTCGGGCTTCAAAAAGGAAAGGAACTGGATTTGATGACACAATGAATTTTTCTCCAGTCCCATTTCTTATGTATGTGAACTGATTTGTCTTTTACAACTAGGAATTGTCATAACAAATCCCCCTACTCTTAAGCAAGCAGAAAAACTCTGCTTGAAAGCTCTGGTTTCCTTTTATACTTTGCACCCTCTACAGACATCCTCAAGGACATTCTTCTGTGTCAGGAAGGAAGCTGAAAGATACCATCACTCCAGAGATTCTTGTCATTCCAGATCAGGGACTGGAATGAAATGGGACCAGCATTTTTTCTGCTATCATCAGTTTCTGCACAGTTTATTATTAATTTTTAATTAAGTTTTGAGAACTGAGACATTTCTTACGCTGAATTTCTTATGATATGACTTTTTTATGTGGACAGACTGAAACTATTACTATAAAAATGATGAGAATTGTGCTTCTGTTGGGTGAATCCTAATGCCTGACGATTTAATGATCAGCTTCTCATAGTGTAGGACTTGAATTTCATGAGCACTTTTGCATGCTTGGTGGCAAGACATACATTTGTAAAACTGTCTGAGCTAATTAGTACAACGTAGGCACTTATATGCACCAATGTCTGATAACAGTGTGGTAATGGCCTGGCACAAAAGTAGCCTCCCAAAATGTGCATGGATGTCTGATATCACATAATATAAAAATCCGAGTGAGCGAATTAAAATAATTTAGCTGTTGATTGTTTTGGTGTTTAAATTACTTCCCAGAGTTTGTGATGAATTCTGAGTTTTAACACAGAATAGAAAAGTTTTAATTCTTCAAACTATTGCAAAAACGTTTTTCCTTTATAGTTCTTGCTTCCTGGATTGATAGATTCCCCCGAACAGAGAAACTAAAGACAAAAGATTCCTCTGTTAAACAACATAAAAAGTCAGAATGTGATTCACAATTAATCTGAGTGTGGTAGCAAAGTCAGGGCAATAAACAAAAGGTTTTACTGAGACAAAGGAGAGAGGGAAGCAGAGGGAAGGCAAGGGGGATAATTATTTTAATCATCTGAGGCTGAGAAACTCAGGGCCCAAGTCTTTGCCAATTAAATCAATAGGTTATAAGTCAGGAGAGAATTTGGCCTGGAAATGTCAAGACAGAATATCAATGAGATCTAAGTACCTAGCTCTTTTAAAAATTTCAGGCTTCTTAGAGAAAAAAAAAGCGTAAGAAACTAGAATACCTCTTCATGGGTAAATCCCACCTCCTGTAGTTGAAAGGTAGACGTGATAACATTACAGCATGATGAGAACAGAGTATTTCTGAAGCCCCTGGATTAAACATTTTGAAGCAAAACAAAGAAATCTAACTAAATATGACCTACGAATTATATTTTAAAGGATAAGAGAGCCAGAGCCTCACCTACATTAAATTAGACAAGCTTCAATGACTTCAAATACGCTATGTCAATTTATATCAGATGAAAATCTTATCCATAAACCTAATCTTTCCAGAGAGCTTGTATCTGTGTTGTAGGGAACATTAGCTTCCAATCACTGCCTTGGGTAGAATATGAAATGTATTGCACAGTAAATTATAGCATGATTTAGGTAGGAGAGGCCTCTCCTTCATCTTCCTGCCCCAAAGTGGGACAGGTTAAAAGAAGAAGCTTCAAGGAGGTACAGTGGAGCTTCTTCGATCTCTATGGACAAACTGTTGAGCTGTTTGACCACCTTCATGGTGAAATTTTTCTTCCCAATAGCTACTTAGAATTCCTCTTGTTGCAGCTTTTGCCCCTTGTCCTTTTCCTTGTTACTGCCCACCTTTTAGAAAGCTGAAAATAGCATCCAAGAACCCCATCGAGCCAAAAAACTCAATTATTTTGACTTCTCCTTGGGCGTCATGTGTTCTAATCTCTCTGGTGGCTCTCTTCTACATTTTGTATTTTAACATTTAATATCAATCTATTCTTAATTATTGTTTCTTGATGATGGCATTGCAATGGACTGCAAATTAATGATTTTCTGGCGTTTTTTTTTTGTGCAAAACAGAAAACACCATTTTGCACTACTCCTGATTAACGTGTTAAAGAACACAGAGACAAAATTCTAGGCATTTTACTCCTTTGAACTCCAAATTTGTATTTCAAAATTCAATATGTGGGATGCAGAAATATAACAGGTACAACTTAGTTAAAGTGATTAAGCTTTTCAGGCAAACCTTTGGGAGGTATTAAAATTGAGTTTCATGTGCATGGACTAAGGAGATTGTTTTTTTGTGATGAAACCTTCAGTTCTTGTAATGATATTGTTCTGTACTGTTTTATAAGTTGTTTTAATGACCATGGAAAACAGAAACAAAATCAAAAATATATATGTATAGGGATCTTGAGTAGCTTTGCTTAAAACCACACATGAAATGCACACAGACTCACCCTATATACATATCTATATGTTGGTCTTTGTTGCCTTCCATACAACTTTATTGTCTCCTGACATGCGTGAGGTTAACATGAAATACTACAAAGACCTGTGAACATGTGTAAGAACCTGACATACATATCTGTGAAGGACTGTAGCCTCATTCTATCATATAATTTTAGGTTTAATTACAAATAAACAAATATTAGTAAATTGCAGAGCATGGTTCAGGAGAATTTCCTGATGAATACAAATTGCATTATGATGGGGAAAAATAATAGGAAACTAATCAATGGAAATGATTACAATCTAGAGAAAAATGCAAATGACTAGAATAGTTTATTATTTTAATAAATTAATGATTGCTTTGTGTTTAACATTATCACCCATGGAAATAATATTAAGTAATAGCAGGCAAAACTGAATGATCCATTACATGTAACCAAAAGCAGCTGGTAGTAATCAAAGCATAGGTACAGGAAGGTCATTAAACAAAAATGAGGCCATTTTTCTTAATAAAGAACAAACCAGCATTTCGAGTCAATGACAGAGCAGACAGATTTTTTGCAAAAATGCTGATCTGAGTTGTGGTCAGCACTTGTCTGTACAAATCACATTGCCATTGTTGACACCTGCAGATGCCCTCAAACTCAATTTCCCTCTTTATAAAAGAACTGCAGAGCTGCTGGCAAAGCATTCTCTCACAAGGGACTTCTCCTCTGGAATGTTTTTCCTTGCCAAGGTCTAAAATAGCCATAAACTGTTGACATTCTGGGTATGCTACAAAGTCCATCTGTGTGAGCTGACTGAGGCAGCAACGGGTGGGATATCTCGTGGGAAGGTGTGATGGAGGTACACGGGTCTTATGACTAGAAATTAAATGGGGTGTTAGGGAGTGGGAGGACAGAAGAGTGCTGCTTTTTTTGGAAGTTTTATTTATTGCAGTCTCTACATTATGTTTTAAAATACATGCCAAGGTTGCTCAAAGTCTTAGGTGTCCTCGGGAGTGCTTATTTTGGAAGAAAATCTAAATGAATGATAATTCTATTCCTAGTGTTAATGATTCATCTTGCTTTCCAAATTTCTCAGAGATTTTTCATAAATTATAATCTGAGCAGCAGACTGTAATATTTTAGAATCCCTCCATGACAAAATTGGTATGACTTTTTAAAGAGTAAGATACTATGCAGAGTGAGTAAGAACACAAGAATCAACCCAAATGATTTTGACAGTTAGAGCATGATGGTTTACAGCAACTTTTTTTTTGTTAAAACGTCTATGTTAAGCAAAATGTATCATAGTGGTAGCATGTAACCAACCTTGGTTGGTTGTCAAAGGGGAAAAAGAAAAGATAAGCAATTCCTCTAGTTAAAAGTACAAATAAATAGAGAAATAAATGAAACAACACTGATTAATTACATTAAAACGCCTGTAAGCTTATTTTGGTAAAAGTATCTCCCTTCATGGCAAAAATAATATTAAAAAAAATCTGAGTAATTGTTGATTTAAATTTCAACAACTTTCAGGCTTTCCTATATTGAATAGAAAGAATAAAATCTGAAACACATGTCTATACAGAGGGATCTGGATGGCCTGGATCAATGGTCCAAGGCCAACTGAAGGGCGTTCAACTTGGGTCACAACAATCCCATGCAGCACTAAAGGCTTGGAGAAGAGTGGATGGAGCTGCCTGGCAGAAAAGGACCTGGGGGTGTTGACCAGCAGCTGGTTGAATATGACCTGTCAGTGTGCCCAGTTGGCCAAGAAGACCAACAGTTGGCCAAGAAGGCCAACAGCATCCTGGCTTGTATCAGAAATAGTGTGGCCAGCAGGACTAGAGAAGTGATTACCCCCCACTACTTAGCACTGGTGAGGCCCCACCTTGAGTGCTGTGGTCCTTACTACAGGAGGGACACTGAGGTGCTGGAGCATGTTCAGAGAAGGGCAATGAAGCTTGTGAGGGGTCTGGAGAACAGGTCTTGTGAGGAGCAGCTGAGGGAAGTGGGGTTATTTGGTCTGGAGAAAAGAAGGCTGAGAGGAAACCTTATCATTCTCTACAACTACCCAAAATTAGGTTGTAGAGAGTTGGGGGTCAGTATCTTCTCCTAAGTAACAAGCGATAAGAGGAAATGGTCTCAGGTTGCACTGGGAGAGGTACACATTGGATATTAGGAAAAATTTCTTCACTGAAAGGCATGTCAAGCGTTGGAAGAGGATTCCCAGGGAAGTGGTAGAATCACCATCCCTCGAGGTATTTGAAAGATGTGTAGATGTGGTGCTGAGGTTCATGGTTTAGTGGTAACTTAGCAGTGTTAGATTAATGTTCAGGCTTGATGATCTTAAAGTTCTCTTCTGACCAAAATGATTCTATGACTCTATAATTCATTTTAATAACTGACTTTCATTTTAAAATGACTATAGATGTATTCTAACCTAATATTTGTTTACAACAGTAGCCAAAGTCCTACAGCTCAGTTCAATTCAGCACAGCTCAGACAGTAAAAAAGAGTTGCAGACAACCAATAATTGAAAACTCCTATGTGCTTCCTGTATCTTTAAAAGAATAACCTTGTATTTATAAGAATAGTTCCTCCATTCATCATTATTTGAGAGATTCCATGCAAAAACTTTCTCTTTCAACTGAAATGATCTCCGGAGATTCAACTTTTAGCACCGACCCATACTAGGGATAAAAGATCACTCACAATTTATGTGCTCTTTTCTGTACTTAATACATGATTAGGCATCTTTTCACCAGTGACACCAGGGACAATAAGCTGGAGAAGGTGACATTCCTGAAGTCTTTCAATTTTTCTCAGTACTTAGTCACCCCAAAAATCCAACAGCTGAGATAATCATGAAAGATCATCTGCAGTAATTCTTTTAGACATCCTGGGCCTTCTTTTGTTCCATTAGAGAATACTATTTGCAGATTAAAATTCAGTGCTATAAAGTACTAAACCTGCGGGGTCTTTTTAGAGGAATAGGAAAACATAAATTGACAATTCACTATAGACAAAGCCATGTACTTTTGTGGTCTTAAATTTCTGCTACTTCTGGGTGAAATTCATTGAAGGTTTCTGTAAAGTACCTCCTTGTTTTGATGAGTTAAATGAAAAATAACTAGAAAATGGTTCAAGTTTAAAGAAACATTAGTTAGTTGATCAAGCAAAGGGAAATTTCTAGATGGATGTTAAATTTCTTTTTTATCTTCACTTGTCTTATTCAGCTATTCACTGGGAAGAACAATTGCTAATTTCAGATAATACTGACACACCAATAATATCTTGGTGTGTGAGGTCACATGTAAGTCACATAAACAAAAAAAAACACAACTATTTGGAAATAGGTTCTAAGGAAAACAGAAACTGTTGAAGGTCTCAAAGTTAAAAATTATCTCAAAGGGAATTATAAAATTTCTTAATGAAAGAAACATTTTCAAACAAACAAAAAAAAAAGAAACCTTTGATTCCTTAAAATTATCTGCATTGATAATTGCTGCTGACTTTTCTCATCATATTTAAGTATTCTGGCTTTCTAAATATTAAATGCACATTCTTTCAGAACTTCAACAAAAACAAAGCATGTAAAGGTGAAACATGCAAAAACACAAGTTAGCATATATTTTAAAGGTCATAAAGTTATTCATCCTGTAAATACATCAGTTGTAGTCTTCAAAAAATTCTCTTTGGTAATGAACAAGCTCACTTTAATTACCCTCCCCTGCTCTTCTTGATAGTGCCTAATGTCAGTCCAAACAGCCCCTCAGTGATTCTCAGGCCTTCGCAGGAAGCTCTAAGAGCATAACTTTTCATTGCAGGCAACCACCAGCAAAAACAGCCCTTCAATTATGTCTAAATCCACCTAATCAAGATGAATGTAAAGTCTCCTCTGGGATATTTTCTTCCCCCTTTAAAACCTTCTTTTTTTTTTTTTTTCTGCTCATCTTTCTTTACCACAAAATTGACCATTCTACGTGAAGAATGCTGTAGACTCCCACTGAAAACATCCAAAACGTTTCAAAGCAACAGAAGGCTTTCCTCTCTGATTGCCTGCCCCCTGCAATATAGATTGCACTGAAATCTAGTTTCTACACCTTAAAGATTTTACGTTTATGTCAAGTAGCCAAGAACATTCCAGTGTGCTGAGGCAGCTGAACCCAGTGTGCCTAAAGTATGTCAGATACAATCAGCTCCAAAAAGCACTGAAATAAAACACTGAGACCTTTGGAAGCTTATTCAAAAAGCAGAGCCATAAAAACAGACACATTAATCAGGCTGGCACAATTATCAGTGGTGTGAGTAGACAGATAATATATATAAATCCCATGACGACACGTGAATGCCACAGAAAAACAATTCACCCCTTGCAGAAACAAGGTATGACTTTCACAGGACATTGAGAATTCAAACCTTTCTGATCAGAACTACTGGATTTACACCCAGGTTTTAATTCATGTAGTGGAAAGACAACTATCTCTGTTGTCTATAAATTAAGTCAGGCTCCAGAAGTCTAAAACAACCCACCCAAACCTACAGAAAAACTACAGAAAACGCCACACTTCGACTTCAACTCCACATTTCACAGAATCACAGAATCATAGAATCATTCAGGTTGGAAAAGACCCTTGGGATCATCAAGTCCAACCATCAGCCCCACTCTACAAAGTTCTTCCCTACATCCCAACACCACATCTAAACCACTCTTGAACACATTCAGGGATGGTGGCTCCACCACCTCCCTGGGCAGTGTCCATCATTCACACTGTTGGTCCAGAAGCAAGAGCCGCGCGCAGATCATAGCACGTTCCACCTGAGGTAAAAATGAGATAATAAAATATCCTCTGGCATCAAGTTCAAGGTCAGTCTTTTAAAAACGCTGTTTGGAATAGTAGTTTTTTTCATTAGGCTCACGGATCAGCTGAACAACTATATGTCTATACAAATGGAGTAAACCAACCCGGTCCCTCCCAGCAAATTAAGCAAATCCAAGACGAATAGCTGAAATAATAGTCACTTCCATAAATCAACAGAAGTTACAGAGCAGGATTTACTGAGGAGAGAGACGTATTAGCAAAATGGAAAACACAAAGCTGATTGCACAAATGACAAATCATCTCTCTCCTGACAGTCCCTACCTTGTATTGCTCGGGTTTTAACGTTTTGCCTTTGTTATGCTTTAAGAAGAAGTAATAAGAGCTGCAACGACGGCTCCTTTGTATGTGAAGAGTGACTTCAAAGCACAGCCAGAAAGTTGTTAATAAACTGTCTTTCTTGCTTTGCTTATCCCTGTGTTAGATATCTTTGAAACAAGGCCAAGGCTGGCAGTCTCAGATACACGGTGGCCAGCGAGCAGCTACCTTCCTGCTGAACACCCCACGAGAAAGACAAGCTAATTATGCTCTGCCCTCTCTTCTGCGAATAACTCGGCATTAATAGCACTCCCTTTTCCCTTGCCTTTTCTTTCCTACAACATGATGCTGAAATCAGGGCTAAAAGACACAGAGTGTGGTTTGTATACCAAAAAATTAGGAAAAAAAAAGAAAAGTATTACAAAAATCTGCATTGCTAAATGCCTCGTGCTCCTTCCTTGGGACTTCCAAAAGAATTAAAAGTGCAACTGGAAATGCACAAGGTTTCTGTTTGTGTGCTTAAATAACATAAAGCAAATGTTATGCTTGGAATTCTAATGCATGTAAATATGCAGATTATGCACACATACATATCACTGCCTTTTTTTCTTTTCTTTCTTATTTTACAAAAGCATTCTCTAAAGAGAAAAATTCCATTTTTTAGGGCTATGAGTATTCATCATTTCACAAGGATACTATGTTCTACATTGAAACAATAAACCTGCCTATTATAAGGTTTAGACCTTATAATATGCACAATAATAACCCCAATATTTAAATTACTTACAAAGAATATCCTTTTTCCCAAATTCATTATTTTCCGGGTTACATTTCAGTCATTTCTCTTTCTGTTTAAGAGCAGATCAATCTGTTTACTCTTAGTGAAAGACATAGCTCAGCAGAAAACATCCTATAAAAGGTGAGAAATTCTGCGTGGAAAGAAACTATCCACGCACACAAAAGGAGGAAACTAAAGGAATTCTTTCCAAAAACAGGAAAGCAGGGCTTCTCTTTTGAACCTATAGGTGATGTACATGTTGTATATACACATCTGGAAGGCAGTAATGTCTGATTTTCTGTTGTGAGCTGCTTAAAGTTCTCTATCTTCAGATGGAAATTATGCAGAGAAATGCAAGGTGTGAAACAGACTGTTCATCTATTATGTAAATGATGCAATATTTAAGGTAACGTACAGAAGTACCTTCTGATTAGACCTTATTGTTGTATGTTTTCTAAAAATATGAAGACAATCCCAATTTCTCCTCCCCGCTTCTGCAGCAGAAAGATGTTATTTTCTGAGCTGCAAGGTTAATACAGCTCAATACAAAAAGAAACTGATGGATTGATGAGTTGAACCTCAATAGCACTCAGCAAATTTAAATGGAAAATGGAAAAAACTTCTTTCAGTATTGCTTATTCTGAATATGGCAGTAGAAACCCGTCACCCGAAAATTTTGCCTGTAACTGCTGGCTTTTGCATGGACCCTTGGTTAAGGATGCATTTGTGCATTAGTATTTGCGTGGTTGAATGTGAATGAATACTACTGAGGACAATAGAAGAATGTAAAAAGAAAATAAATTGAGTAGATTGCAAAGTGAAGCAGTTTCTCTTGACTAGGAATGGTTTGTCATTATTCTCACTAGATTTATTCATACGTAACAGACACTTGAGATAAAACTCTTCTTTAAAATAACCACAGTTTCTTCACATTTTTAGTTTTAAGAAAATTATTTAAATATGTGAAATTTTGTCAAATTTATCTCTCCTGATTCCTAAAGTTTACCTTCCAGAATGTCCCAGAAAGAACTACGCATGACACTTGACATGAAGGGCGAGAAGGTGAGCTGGGGCAGGAGATCTGCTGGCTGCATAGAGCCAGGGGAGGGCCACCCCCTGGCACCCACGGGATCCAGACCCCCATGTCACCAGCTGGACCGATGTTGCACTCAGGACTGGTGATACCTATCTCTAGCTTCCTTTTTCCTTTTCTCTGTTATCTCTGTCTGCCACATTTTTCCAAATGGTTGCTTAATGACAATACAAAACTCATGTTCATAAGTTTCCTTCTACTTCAGCAAGATTAGTTTGGTTAATAAATGTTGATAAATGTTGTTTGGATGCCCCTGGTGTCATTTCACTTTAATTCTGACAAGAGAAATCTGCAAATCTGATCCCAGCCTTGGGATGCAACAAGCACTGTATGTTATTTTAAAACAAAACAAGTAACATGTAATTTAACCCCCCCCGCAAAAGGCAGAACCTTCCACCCATCATCACAACAATTTGGGATTTGACAAATATACAGAAACTATTCCCCTGTGCATATATATATATATATTCATATAAGATAAATAACTTATGGAGTATCAATGGAGTGTCACAAAGTATGTAGACTTACAGGCCATCATGAAATACATGAAAATGAATCATAGTTTTGCAGATTTGTTTTGGAGAAAAAAAGAGAATCAATCCTAAAAAATAAACAACAGTACATCTTTAAATTTGCCTGTTTAAGTGGTAATGATAGCACTTCCTACAAGTGTTAAACTGGTGAAACTTTCACTTTTGTTAACAGGGCTAGAGAGGTTTAGTGAAAAATGGAAAGAAGCAGAAAAGCTATTGCCCCTCAATAATTACATTTCAGAATATCCTGTGTATCTTTCCTTGTCCAGAAAGCCTGTGCTTTAGGAATCTGAAAAGACATCTGACCTGACTTCTGAAAAGACTGAAAACCTGTAAGATTAATGTACCTGTGATGGGGAACATAAACTTGGATGTAAAAATTTCTGTTCTAGTAAAGACAAGACTTTTCAGCCATTTCCAATTCAGGTGAATCTGTTCTATCACGGGAATAAGGAAATACATTGTGTACCAGCACCTTGACAGAAATAACTGGAGGAACTTACACAACTCTGTTGGAGTTCCCTGACTTGGACAGTCATCTACGTTTGAGTCACAAAACACCGGACCCATATGGTTGCACATTCCCTGTGTGAAAGTTGGCTACAAACACTATTCTTTGTTCCAGCCTCACCAGCTTTTTTGTTGTTGGTATAGATTTTGTCTTTGCCTTGCACTGATTTTGGGTTCTTTGGACTAGTGTTAGCCCCCAGGATATGTCAGTAACATATTTCTCTCTGGTGGTTCAATATGGTGAGCATATTTCACTGCTTTGTCAAGGAAAAGAAATTATTTAAGACATGATAAATAATACAGGCACCTTTTTTGTACTTGCACCAGACTCCACCAAGGCATTCTTGGTGGATCAAGAGTCCACCAAGACTCCACTCTTGAGACCAAGGAGTCTCAGCTCTGCTCTACAGATAACTGGTAGTTCAGATATCAGTAAAGAGCAGTGAAAATAAATAAATAAAGAAATTCTTACATGGATATTCCCACGCACCTGGAGGACATGTGTTGGTAGCTGCCAGAAAGCATAATGGAAAAGCAGCTCCTGACTTCTGCTGGTACCTGCCTGCAGGCAGAGTCACCTCCATTGCTGTGCACGTCCACATCAATTCACGTATGAGAAATTAGCTCACACAGATCCTAGACCTGCAGAATTCTTTGGCTGAAAAGGGTCTGAAATCCTAAGGTTTTCCAATTATATTTCACACAGTGTTTTCCATGCCTGCAATGGTATTTTTGGATGGGCTTCAGTGATAACAGATTCTAATTCTCATGTTACACCCTAGGCACAGGACTTTACAGCCTGCTTACCAACATGCCATACTGTGAAGAACTGCATGACACGTATTCATGAAATCATAGAATTGCTGAGGTTGGAAGAGACCTTTCAGATCATCAAGTCCAACCATCAACCCAGCACTGACAAAAACCACCACTGAACCACGTCCCTTAGAACCACGGCTCCAGGGATGGCGACTCCACCACTGCCCTGGGCAGCCTGGTCCAGTGTTTGAGAACCCTTCCAGTGTAAAAAAAAATCATAATATCAAATCTATCAAGGAGGACCCCTGGATATATATTTCACATGTAAGAGGTAACAGTGGTTCCTCAGAGGCTTTCTCCCAGGGACCTTTTGAGCAGAATGGAACATTCTGAGCATCAGGGTCGTCCCAGAGCTGTTGTTAACACTGATTTAAAGAGCGGTTGCTGATCAGCTTTCTCTGACTGATTCAGATTACCTTGCTCAGGTATAGTTTTTCTGCCTTTGACATGAGTCCTGTGAGGAAGCCACATTTGAGCTAGTTTAGGCTGTCTTGCTGTCAACCTTAATTTCACAACCCAGTCATGTTAGGGATGAATAACTTGATCTTAGCCTAATTTCAACACGATTTAAAAGTGAGTATAGGATGCAGAGCATGACTTTGAAAAAGATTCTGTATCCAGAATAATGGACATGACAACGTCAAATTTAAATATCTTTTCTCTTTTTTTTTTTAATTATAAATGTAATATGAAGAGATGGATAGTTCTGTACTTTCATCAAGAAACAACTCAACTTCCAGGAAAAATTAGGGAAATAACTCTTGGTAACCCCATGAAATGAGAAGCACAGCCTAAAGAGAAGTACAGTGACTCATGAGACAATCTTCATATGCTAAGGGGTTGGCAGAAAACACATGCATTTAATTATCTTTTAAAATTCAGCAAATCTCTGAAATAGCACTTCTTTTATTTTTAGATATAGAAATGCTGTGGTGAAAAAAAAAAAAAAGTCTTCAAACGTTTTCATATCCTGCAAAGACCTATTCAAACCAGTCCCTTTCTCTGCTTCAGACACTTCATACATAAGCTGCAATGTGATAGCAAGACAGGTGTTCTCCAAAATGGATATTAATTTTGAAATGATGTATTACACAATGTATTTCTTAGTAGCTGATCATCCCATATAAACGAAGCATATGACTTTTATGAAGCGGGCATGCAAATTTTAATATGACAGTGATCTATCTTCCTTGTGATGCATGCAGGTTCATGTGTAAAACATATTTAAAAAAAAAAAAAACCAAACCCAGCTGGATGCTAAAGAAAGGCAGTCCTCACAGCTGAAAATGTAAAGATTTTACAAAATATAGGTTAGGAATGTACTGATATGTTTATGTGGTAAATTCTTCATGGCAAGGAGTGGTCCTTATTATAGCCAGGAAGCGCTATTCTTCAGAAATAGTAGGACTGAGTCTGATCCCAGTTATAATGGTTTAGGGTGGTGAGAGATGGAGATAAAGCAAAGCAGCAGGCTTATAAGAGCAAAAAGTGTCAGAATTACAAAGCTTTGGATTTCACAGACAAAGAGGACTTGACTGCGCCATGTAAGGAGGGGATATTATGTAGGAGTCTTTAAGTTCAAGCAGTATTTTACTCATGGAATAAAATTTTTAGACGGAAAATACCCAAACAGAAAGCATCCGCTTGGCAACAATTCCCACCAGCTTCAGAGCAGCTCCAGCAAAAGCAGCTCACACCAAAGCATTCTACAGTGTTGGAGGTGGCATCTTGGGAAAAATAAAGGTAACTGTACAATTAGCCTTTGTGAGATTCTACTGGAATGGGGTTTGAAAGGAAGACAAATAGTTTCCAAAAAGAAAGAATGGGTTTACATTCAAATCAACAATGGCAACAGTGACGCTTCCCTTTTCTCCAACAAAAAAGCTTCACAATAGTGTGCACATAGAGGGCGTTTTTTTTAACAACGTGTTAAGATCTTGCACTAGGAAATGCTGAAGAATAGTTCATTTGTCTTTTGTGCTAAAGGCAAAATGAAATATGAATAATTTCAAAGCTTTTGTTTTCTATTACAATGCTTTTGTATCTTCTAAAGGTCTATACTACTCTCCACCTTATTAACAATCTTAATGAAGCAAAAGGCATTGGAATGCTTTACATTTTTCCCTTACGGTTATCACAACTGTTACAGCACAGCTGATAAGATCCTTTTAATAAGTGTTCACATTTTTCATCTCAAAAGTTCATCACCAGTTACTGAACTGAAAGGATTTTTTTTTTTTCCCCCAACATTTCCTTCTATCAATGCTCCATGCGGCAAGTCAGTATCATATTTAAATGTGGAGCAATTTTACTGTAATCTCAGTGGTATCTGGCTGTCAGCAAAAAGGGTGGCGTAATGGATTGTAATCATTTTGCACAGAGTAAGGACAGGTCTAGCAGAAAATATTTAATTCTAGGTGATAGCTCCTGCAGAGTCAGTAAAGGTCACATGCTAATAAGGAAACTGCAGAAAGGCACTGGCGATGACATGCTCCCTGAAAACAGCAAGCTCAGCAGATACAGTGCAGCTAATAGAACCATTACTGCCTCGTGTCAAGCTATGAAAAATACCAAAGGACAGAGTCATCACAGTGAAGGGAAAAACAAAGGTCTTGCATATTATGTCTGGAAAAGCTTTACAAGCAGAACAATGTTGGGATAACAGCGTTATCAAATGTATGAATAAAAATATGCCAAAAAGCTTGCTCAGGAGAAAGAGCAATTTCCCCTTTTTAATTCACTCGGTATTCCACATGTTGTAGCCCTACCATTCATTGTATTAATTTTGAGTTTGAAACTCATTTCCCGCCAAGGCATCTGTTGTCTTCTGCTGATGGCAGCAGGTTTGCTTTTCCTTTTCTTTTTTTAAATTCAGTTTACGATACAGTCCACAAGTAAAGCATAAAGCACTGCAAATGAAGATGGCTACAAGGTTGGAAAAATATCCAGAAGCTTTTACAGAGAATTAATTTTCCAGACTCTGATTAAAGGCCTCTATTACCATTGGCAAAGGGTTGGTCAGCTTCTCTCCTCCTAAAACTGGGAGTCTGTCCAGAAACACTGAGACTATGAAATCTTCATAGCAAGCTTGGGTTATGGCAACAAACACTCAAGATGGTCATATTACACACAGATAAAAATCTGGCTCTATGTCACATAGCATTTCCGTTTTAAAATTCTGCTCGCCAAAATTCTACCACCAAATTCCAGGGAAGAAAAAACTGAATATATCCAACGCATAGGTATATAGACATAAAACATCTAAAGAACCTACTGGAGAAGGAAATCTTAATGGACATATTCCTAATATCGTTTTTCAAAGCAAAATGTGACTGTTATTTTTCCACAAAAACATAAACTATCTTCTAGCGTATCAGAAAGAATATTACACTTGCATATTTGTTGGTTTCAAGGGAAAAAAACATATAAATGTATTCATTGCTTGTGGTCTCTCTCCCTCAATCACATTCTTGAATATAATGAGCTGGACTCTAAGCTGAGTCACTACTCAAGAAAAAAAGCAAGCTAACAAATGCCAGACACAAGAGTAAATATCTAACTTTATACTCTTTGAAATTGCAATGCTGCTAATGGGATCTTTGTTTTACTACCAAAGGGTTTAATTAGCCAGGATTGTTAGTGAAACAAATGTCTAACGAAAAGCCTACTAAATCCAGGAAGTCTTTCTATTGGCTTCCGTTGATGCCGACTTTCAGATCAACAGCGTTAATTCGCTGAGTTAGATCCATAACACCAAGTCTTGGAAATCAAGGTTTACAGTGTGTTTCTGAAATTTTAATTTTATATTCTGAAAAGTCACCCAAGAAATGACAGACTCATCATTAGCTGAAGAAACGTTTCAAACCAAATTTTTGTGTAATTTGCCGTTATACTGTTTTCTTAATTTACTGCTTAGATAATCTGAACGTCAGAGAACAGCTCAGAAACCTCAGAAATAGTCTTCTGGAATGTGAAGTTTATGATCTCCATTCTTCCTTCTCTTTTTACACTATTCAAAGTGTGTTGCTGCAGGGTATCCCTGGACACTGTAACTTTGTACACTTCCTCAACTTGTTAGAAACATGGAACCACTACCAGAAGTCAAACACAAATTCTTCTCTGTAGGTTAAAGTCTGTCATTCATCATGAAGATTAATTGTATTAGGAAACAAGAATTACACCTGAATCTTATTTATAAGGATAAGAAGGGCAAGTATATTTTCAAAAAGCTGGGTCATTTATGACCATGGGTGTTCTTTACCACTTACACATTTTTGTCCTGAGTAAGCCTCAAGTAATTAGTTTCAACCTGGCTCAGATTACCGAATTGTTGAAATCAAAGGCTTATGTAGCAAGAAACAACACATAATTCCCTTACTTACTGATTTGCACTGCTATAAAGGTCTCTTTTAGAACCTGGAAGCAACCCTGCAGACTGTGGTCACATGAGAAATCTTTTTTTGACATGAATAGACCTATTAAGTCAATGGGGCTACTCATGTGAACAGAAGCTGATGTCAAAAAACACTGGTGCTGAGAATGCACTCTTTTGTATGTTCTTTCATTGCTTTGGATAAGGAAGGGAACCCACATGGGGAGGACTATGTGGAATACTGTGCCCCGATTTCAGTATGTTAACCATATTTCACCTTATTTCCCATAAAATCCTTCATGGCATACCATATTCTCACTCATCCTTTATCCTTAAATCTGTTAAGTAATATTACAACAGCAGGTGCTTTTCACTCCAGACACAATTGTAATACCACGGTAATTAACAGACACTGTACATACATCCTGTCTGCCTTTGAAGTTGCCTATTGAAGATTTTTCATAGCAATAAAGCTTTATTAAACTCGTTAATCGATATTGTTGGTTCTTTAGTTCTCACACGTCCACAGGGACCGATCTACTCGTGTTCTGTTGAGTCAGGTTCTGACCCAGCAGCACTCAGAGCAAAAGAAGTTGCGCTAAATAATTTGGGGTTTTTTTCCTTTTTCTAATTTGCGTCAGCTAAAGAGAAAACTACAGGCGCCAGAGACCATTAGAAAGATACTGCGCTCTCCATCATTACCACATCAAATATTGTCCTAACTGGATAGATTTCCATTATAGCTCTGTCATATTTACAGCCTAAACATTGTTGCTGCCATCTGCCAGAATGTGTAGCGTTAAAGCCCGTGGTACTCCAGCTCCTGGCTGCGGGAAGAAAGTAGGAGAAGTTGCCATCTGCTTCTTTTTTGTCCTTCTCGGCATGCAGATTGCAGAGCTAAGACTACAGAGGAGATCTTGCCCTCCTCTGGAAAATATTGTCAGACTGTAAAAACGGCTCTGACAATTTACTGCCACTTTCACAAAACACCAGCAGTTGCATGTAGGGAAGGAGCATCACCACTCTGTAAAAAAGTCAGAGTCCTTCAGTGAGATTTAACGGGCACTCGAGTATGATATTGACATCCTCTACACGTATGGGCTTTATCTAGAGACAGGCAAATGTGAAAAGATCTCCACGTGCTGTTCTACTAATGCATTTGTGCTGTGCTCTCCAGGCCAGATGATTATTTAGGAGATAGGCTGCAAAGCTTATCTAGGTTGCTCGGGAGCAATGAGAAGATTTTAGAAGAGATTTTCTTAAATGTATTAATGCATGCATCTTCACAACAGAAATTCTGTCTTCCTTGTTTTCTTAATAGATTTGGAAGCAAAAAATAATAATAATAATAAAAAAGAAGTGCTTTTTAATTAAAATAAGAGCTATCATATTATTAATCTCTAAGTGAATTGAATGTGGGTGAAGTAATTTATCATCGTTTCAAGACAGTCTCTGAGAAAATATTTCAGGGCTCCATTCTGGTTCAACCTTTAAATCTGGCTAGAGGGGGGATGAAAAAGTAAGTATACAGCAGTATTCGAATATAGACAGTGTCTGGTGTGCTGGAGGGAGCAAAACTGCTGTGTTTCTGAGGATGCTGAATTTGCTTGCCTGTTTCTGAGGTGTACCTTCATGGTGCAAGATCTGCTGGCCAAGAGATGCCGTGATCAAGTTCTAAAGATTTTTCTTTCCTGAAAAGACCCTGGTTTTCTTTACACACAAAGCTTTATCCCTTTAATAATACCTGTATTCTTAAAGTCATACTTTGCTAAAGCATAGATGTGAATATACCAGTATTAGAAAACACATCAAGTCAGCTGTAAAGAATAGGATAATATATGTCATTGTGAGTCACCAAAGTTGCTGCAAGCTGATATAACTACACGCATATTAATGCTGTACAATTCCACTGGGAAAAACACCATACCCCTAATTAAAATTAGTTTAATTCTAAAAATTCTGTAGAAAAATCCACCAATATCCAGCCTCCATGACAATTTGAAGCAGGGATAAGGCCTCCACAGCCTTATCTTCGTTTTCCAACTTTGCAGCCATGGAGAAGGCTGACACAAATAAAGCCTGTTGTTAAGACTTTATGGTTGTCATATTGTATTGTGTTGTTATAACATTAAACGGTTACTACAATGAGACAGATGAGAGGGAACTGGAAATAGTCCCCCAAGACTGTTAAAATGTACACACTTCACTTTTCATTTCATGGGAAGAGAATCTCTCCTGCTTGCCAGTGAAATAATGTTTCAGTCCCAGTAGCTGAAGAGTCTCAAACAGCTGCCTATCTCACCATGTACAGGAAAAAACAAAAAGCACTTCAGAGCAAGGGCCACAAGAACAAATGTCATGAGGGGAATTTTCCTGCTCATCATTACGAAGTAACTTTGAAAATAGATAAACCTTCAATGAATCAGTTGGAGATAGTTACCCTCCCTGTCTTATCATTTAACAAAAAAACCCAATAAACTTTCTAATCTATCAATCAGAATATTTATCTTTCCAGTTTTTGGAGCTGTCAGCAGAAAAAAATACTAAGTAGTATAGATAAATTAATTTTGATTGTATTCTTCCTCTCTCATGATGGCTCATTCAAAATGGCTTAAAAGCCCTGATTGCCTTTATGAATATTGTCATAATATCCTTCAAAATCATATGATTGTGTATTCACGCAAAACTGCTCACATTATCATCCTGTTCTGTAGAGAGGTATGGAAAAGGGGGGATGTTAGGGACAACAGAATAACTGTCAAGGATGGAACTGAGGTATGAAAGTAGATGTGGGTCTGCAATCTATGAAAGCAGAATGAGGCTGTGATATGTAAGGCACAAGAAGTCACAAGAACTCAATCTTCAGCCAAGCGACCTCGGAATTAATAAAAATATAAGGCAGATACAGGCATGCTTCGCTTCCCGCTTCTGTGCAAACTTGTCTTTGTATATCCTTGTCACTGTATGGCCTATAAATACTTTGCTTTACCTTTAACGGTGATAAAGGAAGGGGGAAGTAACTAACATCACAGGATTGCTGACTAGCATGTAATCTTCTTTACAACTGGATAGTGGAACACTACAACATTGTGGAGAACCTTACAGCTCTGAGAAGAGTATCTCAGGTGGTCTTCTAGCTGTACAAGCCACTCTAAGTGCTGATATCTCACAGGGAATGTGTACCTGGAGAATCAATCAGTGGCCAAACCCAGCCAGGAAAATTCTGACTTTACTGAAAGAGAGTCATGAGTGAAGCCAAAATGAAAATTATCAACATTCATGTAAAGAATTTTACAGAAAATGTAAGAAATATTTCAAAGCATGCAATTCTGAATTTGGTCATCATGTAACTTATTGCGGGAAATCTCCATAACTCACATCAAACCTATTTATTCATAGAACATCACTTATTCCTTCACTGACTTTGGGGACAAGCAATTTACAGGTGAATCATTTAGTTTGCCTATGTTCAAAAAGGCATAGAATTTTATTTTTACTTTGTTTCAATTACATCTTAACAATGTGAAACTCTCATATAACCAAAAAACATAAACATTTAATTCCTCCCACACTCCATCCCTACATCATCACCAGGCCAAGACAATTCCAAATGTATATTGTAATACCCTGACAAGTGACCTCGATGTATCACTCCACGGAAATCAGTAAAAATTAGGGCAAAATATTAATCTAAGGGACATATATTGCTAGTGGAAATTATGCTTGAAGGTTTCTTTACAGACAAGACTAAGGCCAAAGGTTGCTCTTCCCAGATAAATTGTAGGATTTGGCTATACAGAATTTTAATAGGTGGCCTAGTTTTGCTTATAGCAAACGCCCATGTTTTTTTAAAACCGTTGTATAGTTTACATTTACAAATTCCATTTTAGAATGCCAAGTTAAAAACTTTTGATTCTACAACACAATGCAATTCTTCCTTATGAAGAATTCTTAGGGATAAAGCACTTCAAAAGGACAGAATATTCAACTATTTCTCTTTTAGAAAACTTAATTTTGAGGGTAACATTTACCAGCACTATGCAAAAACAAAACAAAACAAAACAAAAAAAAAAAAAGAAAGAAAGAAAAGAAAAAAATATCATCAATACAGAGAGAGATAAATACAATATGAAAGACCAAAAATGAGTGAAAGTGCTGTCATGAACTATTCCTTTGTATTCCTAATTATTTTTACAAGAGAGCACTGCAGTCAGATTTCCAATCTTCAATAAAATAATAAAAGGTATTCATACTACTAAAGGTTAAGTTAACTTTCCAAATAAACCACTTTTCAATGGCTATTGAAATGGTGCTGCATTTAAAGGTTATTACAACTCTTCCAACCAAACTGTGTATATTTCTACGCTTCTTTTTTAAGCATGTATTAGCTAGAGTATTATATTGTAAAACAGAGGCTGGTGTATTTACCATCAATACAAAAAATTGCATTATACTCCCTTTCAGAAGAAAAATATGCCCTTTGCTGGGGCACGAGGGGCAATGAATAGTTTTCAGCAGAACTCTCAGGCTATTGAGTTCATTTAATCCAGTTCTGAACTTTCGGTGCAGCTAGAATTTATTCATACTCGTTCATACAAAACTTACGGAATCATGGAATCGTCAGAGCTGGAAGAGACATCTAGAAATCATCTAGTCCAACAACTGAGATTTATCTATGGTAAACCAAACCATACCTTTTAATGCTACCCTTTGTAGCCACTCGAAAGCAATCTCCATTATTTAAACTGGATGGTAAGCCTACACATACAGCACAAGAACAATAAAATCTGGTTTAGTTGAATAACCTCTTTGGGAAAAGCCCTTACATATATTTATAGGACATAGAGAGTGCTTGTTGTAAGATTACCACAAGAGACGGTAAAAAAAAAAAAATAAAAAAAAAAAATCCAAAAATGTTAGTAAACTAGCACGATTTGTCTTGAAAAGTTTGCTTAATGTTGCAGTGTCTGGGATTTTTTCTTTTCTAGTTCATGTCAATTTTTAATGACAGCTTTATCAGCAGAATCATTAGCTCATGATCTTCGTTTCTCAGTATCAGGTGGCTTCATTGCCCATGAAGCTGTTGTTTTTAATGTGCCTGGAATATTGGGTCCTGCTCTATAACTGAAGACTTCAGAATCAAGAAAAATAATCAAAATGAGTTCATTGAATTTGACACTGAATACAAGAATTTGCCTGGGTATGGAAGTAACAGGGGTGTGAACACAGGTCTTTAAAATGTGTTCTACATATGTATGTGAGTATGTAAACTGAGAAATTGTCCTGTTGTAATGTATATACTTTGTGTGTCTGTAGAAAATAAATTAATGTGCCCTTACAATAGCATCTTTAATTAAAGTCTCTTCAGCTGTATAAAGGTGTTCTTCTTTAAACTGTAAACAAAAGGTCTTTATTGTTTCAACTATTTTGGCCACGTCTACTACCCTGCAGACAGAGCACTAAAAATGTACATGTGATTTATTACTCAGGATTCACGTTTGCTTGTCTGTTTTCTTAGAAGCATCCTGTCAGCTAGAAAGCTGCATATTAACTGCTGAATGTCATCTCACCCACTTAAGATGAAAATTAAACCTATGTAGCTGTTTATTTAAAATAACCCCCCCACGCCCAAAACACTCTCTGTCTTCACATGGGAATCAATTTTTTCTGAGATTCTATCAGAAGATGTCAAAAGAGCTTGAATGTCAAATAAATATTACATGCCAAGATGAAATGGAAAACGCAGAATACAAGATAGGGAGAAAGAACCATGGTTCCCTACATTAGAAAGAACCATATAATGGGAAAGAATACGGAACTAAAAAACATCTATTGACTATGTAAGTTTATTTACTTTTAGTGATTCTTATCTCTAGTTATATTGGTATGGAGTTTCACAAATATATTCTGAAATTATTTAAATTCTTTTAGGCTATATATAATTTGGTTTTAGTTTGATTTTTCATACTCTAAACACAATTTATTTTGAGCTTTTTAAATCACCTGTGGAAAGAAATCAAGAACAAAATTCCTGAAAAAATAAGAATCCATGATTAAAAAGGTTTTGGGAGTGTACTGGAATTTTTTATTACATATTTTACAGATTCTCTTTATAAACAGTATGCATGAAAATAAGGAAAAATGCCGTTTTAATAGCATACACATGTACTACTGAAACAGCTTTTAAATATTGAATATATGCCCCATCTTCAGAGTTAAAAAAACCCCAAAAGAACCTATTTCTAGTACAATAAACATAATCAACTCCAAGGTGCTTGATTTCAAATAAAAGCCCAATAATGGAAAAGAGAAAATCTTAGCTGAGCAAAGGATAGCGTAGAAAAAAAGAGCAGTATCATTACTACTACCAGAAAAGAAGGGACAGACTAGATGAAATTTCAACTGCATTTCAAACATAAAAAGTGCAGCGAAGAATAAAATAAATTAAAAGACATTTAATGAGCAGGAAGCAGGAACTGGTACTCTAAGAAGATTTTTTTTCTTTTCCTCAGGTTACAGAGGCAGGGAAAGCTGCAAAAAAGATTAATGTAGGCTCAACAAAGCATGTTCTCGGCATATGTAAAATAAAGAACTGATTTTATCTTCGTTGAATCCTGTACGACATTTCAGTGACTCACGATTTCCTTGAAAACAAGATGTGCCTTAGTACCTCATTAAACATCATAGTTTATGCTTTTTTTTATAAAATCTGGATGTCTATTACCAACACCTCAAACTCGTATTGAAATGTACATAGTTACTGTACCAGGTCAGTCTGCAGGCTATAGTCTTCCCTTCAGACAGGTAATATATCATTTGATGAAAAAAAAATCAATTCCTTTTTAGTCTAAGCAGTATTTTAAATGAGCTCACATTTTAATGTCATCTCCAAAGAAGAAAAGAAAAAAAAAAGAAAACAAAAAATTCCTCACCCAACATTTACTTCATGTTTAAAATGCAAAATTATTTACAATGAAGGAAATATTTATAAATATATTGGGTTTTTTCACAGCATTGCAATTAGTTTTCACTATCTTGCTTGCTTTTATGAACATTGCATTATTTATTTATTAATCTTCATTAACGACTTTTGAATCTTCTAATCAAAAGTATGATTAAATCTATAGCACTTAGAGAATTTAGAATGTGAATGTTTACTAACTTTGAGAAATCAGATAGGTCATCTCTTTGCAAACCCATGGACAGTTTCTAAAATCAAGTAAGAGGGACCCAGCATTGTTCATATTAAGCTCTGAGCAAGACATCAACCCCAAGGAAGCCAATGGAGTTACACATAAAGATGTTATGCAAGACCTGGAAAGGTAAGGGTCTAGAGATAGAAAATCAGCTTTAATATCGTTCTCTTAAAGAGGGAGGCAAGTTGGTCTCCTACCACTGGAGTCAAGTCAAAGAAAATCACCTAAAGGGCTTTCTAACAAGTTAAGCAGACCAAACAGAAACTGGCTGTTGACACATCTATATTTTATTGCCCTGATTGAAAGCGGGCAGAAAAAGGCTTATTTTACTTTTTTTTTTTTTTTTAAATATAATTAATAAAGCTTTTTTCTTAAATTATCCCAATTTAAAACCTAGTAGCGTAACTAGTTCTTTCAGCTTTCAAAAAGATAAGAAAAAAAAATTGAATTTTTCTTTCACACACTCGTGGGTGAGAAGGGCAGTGATTCTATCAGATCTATAAGCAGAGTGTAGTGGAAATAACGACACAGCAGAAGAAACATAAATTGCAATTCCAGAAGAAACATAGATTGCAATTCCATTTTCCTGAGCACAACTCATCTCACAGGTCTATTCCTCTCTATGTGGACCTAAATGGCTGCTTAAACTCACTGAAGATCACATTATCTAAAGACAGTTGCCTGTGTGCTCTCTCTTTATGGACTCCTAAGAAAAGATTCTACATTTCATCCTGATGCTAGGAAAAGCATAAAAAAGTGACTGGATGCATCCTGAGTCATATAATATTTAAAAGGAGTAAAGATGTATGAAAGCCCTATAATACACATAATATAAAACACTTATAATAACTTAAAATGTTACATAAAACTTCACAAAAACCCCTTATTATTACTAAAGAGCATATTAATGTGGCATTCCATAATATTAAATAAAATATAATACATTTTGTTGAAACATTCTATAATAATAAAGAGCATCCTAAGAGTAGTTTGTCATATAATACCATAATATAATGTATTACCATTAATATAATACCACCATTAATACCACTTCACACAGTCTCTTTCTATTCTGAAAATTCCACAAACACCCTAAAACAAGGACTTTGATATTGACGGTGTAGAGAACCTAAACCACACTTGACCTGTGAGATCTGCATGCCCAACAAATGCTCAGACAGTAACAGAATCATAGAATGGTTTGGGTTGGAAGGGACCTTCAAGATTATCCAGTTCCAACCCCTCTGCCATGGGCAGGGACACCTCCCACCACACCAGGCTGCTCCAAGCCCCATCCAGCCTGGCCTTGAACCCCTCCAGGGATGGAGCATCCACAGCTTCTCTGGGCAACCTGTTCCAGTGCCTCACCATTCTCACAGCAAAGAATTTCTTCCTAATATCCAACCTAAATTTCCCCTCTCTAAGAGGGAAATGCAATTGGGAAAAAAAAAAAATCCAGAATGTCAGAATTAATTACAAACTTTTTAAACTTTCAAAATAACAGTGTGGTTTCTGTAGCTTCTGAAAAAGCAGCATTTACATAACCTGTCGCAGAAAGGATTACCTCGGTTCTAAAGGAACCACACATCCAAAATACTTCACGGTGACATTATTCGGCAGCAAAACAAATCTTGATTTGAGGCAAGAGCTGTCAACCACCGTAACAACAGGGATTCATGTCACCAGTTGAAAGATGCACAACAGGGTGATCTCTGCAGCTCACAGTGTGCTGTTTCATAGTGCAGACTGCGTGAAAACCTTCAAATATCTTACGACAGGGATAACCTGATCTCCACTCTATGTAAAATGAGACATGTGGAGTACATCATTTGAGCTGAAGGAAGTATGGGCAAGGAGAAGGATGATGACATTCCAGGAAAGTCTCCGGAATACAGTGATGCAACACCCTAATTTTACAGAAAATGGGTCCTACAGGGAACCTGACAGGTTTGCCACAAATGCTTGTCAAGAAACCAGAAAAAAGGGTTTTGTGATTCTTTCAGGTGGCCACATACGCGTGGCTAAAATTCTATCTAGCTGAATATAACTGAAATTAAAAGTTGGATCCATTTTCAATGCTCTTACTCCCATTTTTCTTTCCACACAATCTCGCTGTAGGTAAAGTTAAGACTCTGTTCTAAATCCATGTGATATCTTATTTTGACTTGTGGCCCTTTAGAAATGTAAAACCGGGAGGAAAAAAAAAAACAGTGAAGATCTTCCCCATACCTACAGGATACAGACTCGGTTTGTGTTTCAGCTCAGCCGCTCTAACTCTGTTTGAAATAGTCCTCTCAAACCCTTCCCCGCTGACTCACTTTCACAAAAGTGCTGTGAGCTCATACACTGTAATTTGGTAATCCCATACTCTTGTTAGGCTGCATCAGCAGCCTTGGCTGAAGTGCTCCAGTGATTTATTTAGTGCCCTAAAGTGCTCTCAAGCCCTACGCCCTTATCTCTTCTGCTGCTGCAATATTGACTTCTAAAAGGTAAGTTTGAAAAGACACAAACACAGGTAAAAGTGCACGTAGTGCTGCTGCCACAGGGGAGGCACTCCTGCCAAAAGACTATATTTGCTGTATAATGCAAACTCCCTCTATATCTACGCAGAATAGAACCTAAAGAGAGCACTGTGGTTGCTATACACTTTAATCAGACCAACCATCCTAGAACCACAAAATCACAGAATGATATGGGTTATCATAGAGTGTTAGCTGTTTCCATTTTAGTATCACCCACAAATTTGCTGAAGGAGCATCCTGACCTGTCATCAAACAGAAAAACCACAGAATTACAGAATGCTATGGGGTTGGGAAGGACCTCTGGAGATCATCTACTCCAACCCATCTGTCAGAGCAGGTCCACCCAGAGCAGGTTGCACAGGAACGCGTCCAGGTTTTGAACGTCAACAGAGATGGAGACTCCACCACCTCTCTGGGCAGACTCTTCCAGGTCTCTGCCACCTTCAAAGTGAAGAAATTCCTCCTCCTGCTTAGATGGAACTTCCTATGTTCAAGTTTGTGCCTATTTTCTCTTGTTCTGCCACTGAGCACCACTGAAAAAAGACTGGCCTCATCCTCTTGGCATCCACCCTTTAAGTATTTATAGGCATCAGAATACAGAGATGGAGCCCAACCAGTGGCAGCCCAATTTGTAACACATTTTAAATAAATATACATATATATATATGTGTGTTAGAATAGGAAAGCAGGCAGAAGTAGGTAAAGCATAACATATTCCCATAACAACATTACAAAAAGCAAATGCATGTAAATAAAGGCCAATGAAAGAAATGAAATGAATTTTTTTTCTTAAAAAAAAGGAAAAATTAGTCTTTTTATGATTAAGTTTGGAAAGGCAATTAAGGCTTGATCATAAGGGGAAACGCAAGTAGGCTGCTTCGTAGAACTATGCAGAAGAACATATTTTCACACCAGCAGGCGCAGCTCTGTAGGAAGGATGGGGCAGGTGTTAGAGGAACTGGATGAGAAGCAAAGCAAATGAAGATAGATGAATATTTGAAAAGCTTTTAAAATGTTTGGAATTTGAATGGGAGTCAGTGGAAAAGTACGATCATCAAGCTGCCATTGCCATAGTGATAATTAACGAATTTTAGTGGCAATTACTGCTGTTTGTGAATAGCAGAAAGCAACTTTTGACAAAGGCTAGGCACAGAAAAAAAAAATTTAACATGGGTATGGTCCAGGAAAAAGGTAAAGAGGGCTCAGTCCTAAGGCTTTATATGAGAAATTGAATAAAGCTCTGGTGAAAGCTACAATGACAGAAGAAATATGTGAAGAACGAAGTCTGAGTCAGTGTGAACACTGATATTCTGCACCAAAGCTGAATCAGAAAGGATGCAGGGCTGTTAGACCCTCTTGCCAAACAGAAACAGTTTTTCTTTGTTACGTTTATTTGAAGGAGACAGCAGGTTACTAGAGAAGGAGGTAGATATTTAGCTCCAACAGGTATTGACCTGTGAGAGGCTTAATGGTAAAAAGAATTAAAAAACCCTCATTACTGTGGGAGTAGAAGGCTTTAGGTCTAATATGAATAAATATACAGGTTCCCAGATCAGAAACACAGAGAAAGCATTTATTATTAAGATATCTGCCTTAACTGTGAAAACTAGAAAATTAACTTCCACACTTAGACATGTCATGATGAAGAGGGAAGGGATTAATTGTAACTTCCCTGTTTAGTCGCCTGATGAACTTACCCAGGTGTGAGATGAATAGTTCCTTATTTTAGTGCGTTGTTTTCAAGGGGCCAGAACTAGTCTAAATAGCAATGATTATGTTCTTATTAGTTAGATGTTTTGAACAAGAATAGCAACTGATGAATACCACATGAAGGGCCTCCCTTCACTAGTATAAATTTAATTTAGACTGTATTCATGGAAGTTTCTAACTTACAAAACAGAAATGTGACTTTGAATGTTAATTTTAATTTTTGAAGGTGCAAAATAAAAACTGAATATTATAGTTCCAGCATTTTCCATTGGTAAAAAACCTCAACACCGTGTCTTGTGCAGTCTAAGGGATAGTCTTTTTTAATGAATCCTACCAATAATATTCTACAGTGGACCTGGTAAATCCAGACAGGCATTTCTAGAAAACCTTGCAAAGCCTTCCTTCTTGCTATTCCAGTGAATGGCACTTCAGTTCTAGCAGGGATTTCAGTAAGGCTACTGATTTTATGTGGAAGATGACCCAATACATGGCAATATTGAAGGACTGCAATATAAAATTTCAAAGTAGATACAAGGACTTCTAGAGAACCAGGTAACCAAGAAAGACTGTTTTAATGAGTAGTAGAAAGTCAATTACCAGAGAGAAAGGATTTGGAACTCCAAATGAATCGAAGTTGTATATAAACCAATTTGAAATTTTCTCAGTGAAAATCACAGAGGCTGTAGGCCAAGCAGTTTTCTTCAATAATTTTCCTTTAGATTAGATCAGTAGATTCAAGGAGAGAATTCAGGGATCTTCACTGCAATGCACTGAATGAGTTTTAAAGTTTTACATCCTAGTATACAGCAAGATGAAACTTTCAGTGAGACGCTCTCAACTTTTATTTCTGATAAACCCACTGAAGTTCAGTGAAGCTAGAATCTTAACTCCCTGCTGTATACAACTCTCAAAGATCAAGTATCATGGTGAAAGTCTTCTCATTACTCTGCCAATAAAATTGACAGCCAAAATCAGAATTTTTACAGATTTATGTCATTGAGACTGTGTGCAAAAATAGGCTTCCCATCATACATATCTTTTTTTCTGCTGATTAACGAGGCTGTTAGACGATTGGGTAGACTGTGATGCAGCAGTTTTCCTTTGGGGATGGATAACAGCAGAAACTGTGCACATAAATTCTTTCTCTGGTGGTTCAAAATTAAATTATACAAACTGCAAATAGTCCCTACAGCCTGTAAAAGATTCAGAGAACTGTCTCCTCTGCAGTCTTTCAAACTTGACCATTAAGCAATTTCCCACACTCTACACTCCAACGAGGGGTATCCTAGTCCATGTCTTTAAAATCCTGAATGAGATTAGCACAGCCACATACTGTTCACTCTCTAGTAGTGATGTTTTTACAGCTCTCACTGGAGGAACATGTAAGGACATGAGGTATGGACATTCTGGTCCCAACCAGCTGTTGCTGTTGGAGTCAGTTCTCAATAAGAAGCAAGAATTCCTCTCCTTTCTCCACCCTTTTCTGTCTCCCTTCTGTGCTCATTCACCTTTTCTTGTACTCAAACTAGTCCTAGGAACTGGGAGATTTGAGTTTCAGATGGCTATTTCTCTCTGCTGGCCACCCCACCACTGCAGCTTGGACAGCTGTGCAAACCTGATCCTGGGTAGGCAAAGTTTATAATGTGACACTTTAAAGCCAATTGTCCCTTAAACAGTTCCTCAGGGACCTTAAATATCATCAAGCTCCAATCCTCCTGCCACGGACAGGAATACCTCCCATTAGAACAGGCTGCTCAAAGCCCCATCCAACCACTATGGTTGGATTAGATGTTCTGGGTCCCTTCCAACCTAGATAATTCTAACCTGGCCTTGAACACCTCCAGGGATGGGGCATCCACAACTTCTCTGGGAAACCCGGGCTAGTGTCTCACCACCCACACAGGAAAGAATTTCTTCCTAGTATCTAATCTAAATCTCTCCTCTTTCATTTTAAAGCCATTATCCCTCATCCTATTGCTCCACTCTGTGATAGAGTCTCTCCTCCAAGTTCTTTTCCTACGGCTTTCAGAAATCACACTATGCTGACTAGTCCACAACAGCTGTGCGTACTTCCCTCTCCAAAAATGGGTTAACTCTGCAAAGATCAGCATTAACTCCCACACACATTTCTGCTGGAAATCTATCAGGTTGCTAGGGTAGCATGCTGTGCATAAAGGCTGCTCCCTGGCTGTGTACCCTCCCCGCAGGCACACGAAGCCCTAATTATGAGGTATATATACAGAGGAGTTTCTGTGGGCTAAGAAGAAACATCAACAAATACTCTACTTCCTTTGCTCCATGAGTTACAGACCCTTTGAAGCATTTTTTTTGCTCCTTTGCTTGTGCTTATACCACCGTGTGGAAGGTTTTTTCAAACTTCACTTTTATCATTCCGACCAAAAATACTACCTAATTTCTTGCTCTTACTCTTCAATTTCGTTTCAAAATTCAAAGTAAATACGTCCTGAATAGCAAGCAATAAACTGAAACCTGAAAGAGGGTGATGCTCTGCTGTTGCAAGAGGACTGCACTGCCCCATTTCATTACCAGTTTAGGTGTTAATGAGACCTTTCTTCTGCAAAGTCATTTAAGGAATCAAAAAATCCCTCTTTATTTTTTGTCAGACACTTGCATTCTGCACCTTTATTTATTTATTTTCTGTCCTTGCCTCTTCATGGGAAGGCAGTTTCTGTCTCTTCAAATTCTGTTTCACTCTGTTCCTGCTGTACCTATTTTAAGACTTCTTTGCCTCCTACTTCCCAATTACCTCCTAATTTCTTAAAGTCCAGCATTAAGTCATTAAGGGTGAGCAGAGGCATGACTTAAGCATCCTTAGAAGCTTACCAATGTGTTTGAAGTTAAATGCAAAGAAAAGGTGATGGAAGAACTGTTTGCTCCCGGGTACCAAGGGCTTATATGCTATTTCTCTAGCTTTCCCTGCTGCTTCAGACAGAAAACTGAGATTCTTTGGTATCACACATAAATCTAACTGACAAATGCTTCAAGAACACATATATGCCAACGTGGACAATATCATGCATTTCTTAAATATTCAATTATTCAATGATGCAGCTTTCTAGAATGTAGGAGTTGAGAAACAGAATAGAACAATCCCAGCACTGAGAAGAACAACAACAACAAAAAAAATAAACCATAGGTGAATTGCTTGAGCAGCAGAGAGACCCAGAGGAATTACCCTTTGATATAAAGTATAAATCCTTTCCGAATCCACACAGGTTAAAAATGCTAGTTGTCATATTTGTTTTATAGCTTAGCATCTTCGTTTTCTTTATGCTTAAGATGCCCTCAACATATATCCTCACAAGTATAGCTAAATTGGAATAAGAAGGTTAGAAAGATTTATAGCGTTGCCAGAGTTGTCATAGAGGCTGTGAACGGGGAATGTTTCATCGTAAGAACTATGAAAGTATTCTGCTTACCATTTCTTTTAACGTACATTTTTTTTTTCTTCTTTTTTTTTTTTTTTTTTTAACCTAAACTACAAGTACCAGTGCTTTTGAAACTAAAAGATATATTTATTTATAACAATTAGACCAACTGCTTTGTTTCTGTCTTGTGGGTGGAAATCAAAGACAAACAGAATTAACGTCGACAGAATTAAGTTTGAAGCATTTACAGAATTTGCATCCCTGAGTTTTCATTTTCTTACACTTAGCTTATTTAAACCAGCCTCTCCTTAGTTCCTTTCTCCTATTTTCTTCTACTATTACCTGGGTTCATCCTGGGAGGGCTTCATCTCTTTAAGTTTCATAGATCACACTGTGTGTAAAAGGGGAGAAATTTCTTTAGGTTTTCTACGTTGGAATTCATCCCCCAAAAGACATGAAAGGCAATAAGATTTAAGAAAAACTTTGTCACATTCTGCCACTATTTTTACCTGCCTGACAAACACGGAAATTATAATATTAACAACAGTATTTTTTAAGTGTGTACGTTGATCATGGCATACCTCTCCTATTTTAGCCAAATGCCTGGCCCCGTAACAATTATGGTGGCCTAAGTATTTGATTAAGTCTTGCAGTTCTCTCATAGTTTCAGCAAACAGTCTTCACCAAAAAAAGGAAAAAAAGAATCCCTAAAGCACTAGGGATTGGGGGTAGTTCATGATTAAAAATATAAACAGATTAAAGATTTCCTGCCTTGATAATACTGAGAAGAGAATAGTATTTCTAACTTCATCCAAGGGAGGATATAAGTACTTGGAAAGACACCACTGAGCAGGTCGTAAAACTATACAGAACATTTTGTCTCCCCAGGCATCTCCTCAAACAAGCAACTTGCTTAAAACTTGTTTCTATGTCTGAATAAATAAATTATACCAAAATTTTACAATCTCCTAATCATTCTACTCAAATATTGATACTTTGATCCAGGTAAGGATGCTGTTGGCCTTCTTGGTCACCTAGGCACACTGCTGGCTCATGTTCAGCCAACAGTCAACCAGCACCCCCAGGTCCTTTTACACCGGGCAGCTTTCCAACCATTCTTCCCGAAGCCTGTAGCACTACGTGGGGTTGTTGCACTGTTGTGCAAGGCCAAGGACCCTGCACTTGGCCTTGTTGAACTTCATCCCATTGGCCTCAACCCATCGATCCAACCTGTCCAGATCCCTCTGTAGAGCCTTCCTACCATCAAGAGGATCAACACTCCTACATTCAGCTTGGTGACATCTGCAAACTTACTGGGAGTGCACTTGTCCCTCCCATCCGGATCAAGATATTAAGCTGAACTGGCCGCAGTACTGAGCCCTTGGGGACATCACTCATGACCAGCCACCAACTGAAGTTAGATCCATTCACCACAACTCTTTGAGCCCAGATATCCATCCAGTTTTTTACCCAGAGAATAGAATGCCTATTTAAGCCATGAGCAGGCAGTTTCTCCAGGAGAATGCTGTAGTCAATGGTACCAAAGGCTTTACTAAAATCTAGGTAGATGACAACCACAGCCTTTCCCTCATCCACTAAGCTGGATACCTTGCCATAGAAGAAGAACAGGTTGTCAGTTAAGACCTACCTTCCATGAACCCATGCTGTTGTCCTGATGTGCTGTGTAATGGCACTCAGGATGATCTGCTCCATAATCTTCCCTAGCACTGAGATGAGACTGATAGGCCTACAATTCCTCATATCCTCCTTCCAGCCGTTCCTGTAGATGGGTGTCACATTTGAGTCACTTGCAGTCATCTGTGACCTCCCTGGTTTATCAGGGCTGCTGATAAGTGATGGAAAGTGGCTTGGTGAGCACTTCCACCAGCTCCCTCAGTACCCTTGCATGGGTCTCATCTGGCCTAAGTGCTGTAGGAGGTCACTCACCATTTCCCCTCAGATTATGAGGGATTCATTCTGCTTCCCATCTGTCTTCCAGCTCAAGAGACCGGGTACCTGAAGAACAACCAGTCTCACTATTAAGAAGTGAGGCAAAGAAGGCATTAAGTACCTCAGCTTTTTCCTCACCCTTTGATGCTATTTAATCCCCATCCCATCCTGCTGAGGGAAGTGATAGAGCAGATCATTGGGCACCTGGCATCCAGTCAAGGTCAATCCTCCAGAGATGTTTATATGAAGGGTTTAATTTTTCATTTCTAAATTTCTTCCAGCAACCCCTACTTAAGAGTTATTATTATTTTGTGCTGGATTCAAGCTTGAGAATTGGAACTTTTACACAGAAACAAAAACGGTCCCCTGTAGAGAAGCACGTGTTGGGTTTTGTTCATTATTTGTATTTTTCTCCACCTGTCTTCCTTTGGCACTGCGGCGAGCAGCCCTGTTTCAACACATCAGCTGTCTCATCCATCTTCCTTATTCCTCCATTGGAGTGTTCTCTACGTACACAAAAGAAAAAAAAATCTGAAACAGAAAAATCCTAAACTATCTCCAATAGGGGAGCTTAGTGAAGGAAGGCAAAACTCCAGGGGAAGAAACACAGAGAGAAACTAACTGCTGCTTTTTACATTTTTTCACATAAAACCAAAAGGAAGCTAGTTTGCCCTGGGCATTTTTCTTTAGACACTGTGTAGAATACATATTCTTGTCCATTTATATTCATCAGACCTAAATCTGGAAATTGCTATCATGCCGACAAAGAACCAGAGACTCTAACTCTTGTATTTCTCCTGTGTATGACAACGTGATCTCCATGACTGGAAATTTTCTTGATGTCCTTGTATGGGGTGAAGATGGTATCAATCTCCCCGAGTGACATTAGTGATGCCCATTCAGTTTCCTGCCTGGCCAGGAGAGAGAATGAACTAAAAAGCTAGAAAATCCCCCAGCCCTCAAAAACCAGACTATTTTGAAATAATTCCTGGTTTATTTTTTATATTTATAGCAAATATTTTCTGCTGCTCCCCAAATTTAGATATAAAACTGTTAAAAACCTTTATCCATTACTCATCAGAGAGTAAACCAACGACAGAAGCAGAGCATATCATTAGAATGAATTGCATTGCCTGCTTGCATGAGGAGTTCTTTTCTGACAGATACCCACTAAGGCTCCAGTAGATTTAAATAAAATAAAATAAATAAATAAAAAAGAGGCCTTTTTTTGCCATTTTGGGAACTTTATGTAAGATATTTTGCTGAAAAACCATTGGCTTACCATTCCATAAATTTTGCAAGCTGAAGCAAAACAAACCATGAGCGCTTTGGGGGTTTTCTGCCCCTCCTGCTCAACAAGAGAGCAAGAACTTCCTAAAAACTTCAAGCAAGGCTCAATTCTAGACTTCCAAGTATTTTTTTTTTTGGACCACCTGACATTCACAATGTCAGAGTCTTACTAGAAAATATCACAGACAGCACGGCTCTGAAAGGCAAGTTGGAATATTATACCCTCAGCCTGTGCGAAGACTGAAGCTTGTCAATCACTGACACCATCGCAGGAAGCCAGAATGGTAGCACAGAAGGAAGGATGTTTTCAAGAGCATCTCTCACATGAATGAAGTTCATTGGATATGGGAGATTAAAACAAATAACTTTCCTACCAGCTTCTTAGATTAACTCCTCTTAAATTTAACAGAAAGCCCAATGTCTCAGATTTTCCATGAGTCTCTCTGTTCTTTGGGTCTGTCACCAGACTCCTGTGGGCATTTTGACTGAAGTTTATCATTTGCTCGAAAGGTCTTTACACATTTATTTACTGAAGTGCTATATAAATGAGCAGAACATCAAAGTGAACTGCTGAATATTAAATAAATCAGAAGCACGGTTTCACAAACACTTAAAGTGGAAAAGTACTGCATTTACAAAACTGTCAACTTCATTATTCAATGTATTTACTTTCCTAACACTGATTCCAGGCTCTGCAAAGGCAGCAACACTAACACGACACAGAGATAGAACATTGCAAACTGCTTTGTTTTTCCTGCAAGATATTAAAGTCGGGGAAAGGTTAAGCTACACAGGGCTACAACTTTCATTTGCACAAAGTCACGTAGCTAGAGATGACAGACCTGTAACGGATTGAGAGCAGCCCTGAGGAGAAGGGCTTGGGGGTGTTGGTGGACGAGAAGCTTGACATGAGCTGGCAATGTGAGCTGGCAGCCCAGAATGCCAACTGCATCCTGGGTTGCATCAAAA